>CAUDMG010002922.1:1785088-1974524 GCA_958450375.1 Homarus gammarus
AAGGTCAGTAATATGAAACCACTAATCCCCCAACCTACCTCCACCTGACATTGAGTCAGGTCAGGTACACGAGACCCACTAATCCCCCACAGCTCCATGGGAGTGGAAAATATGTTTTTGCTGTAACACACAGCTTCATTCACGCCCATATCATAGATTTTTTATTTTTAAATATATTTATTTAACCAGACTTTTTTGATAAACTATTCTGGATTTTTATAGTAAAGAAATGGAGTTTCTAACTTACATAAGAACATAAGAAAGTGGGATACTGCAGGAGGCCGACTGGCCCATACAGGGCAGATCCCTTTCACACCCATCCCAGCACTTCCATGTGCCTATCCAACTTCGTCTTGAAGCTCCCTAGCGTCCCCGATCCTACTATAGCACTCGGTAGCCTATTCCACATATCCACAACTCTATTACCAAACCAGTGCTTGCCTATATCCTTTCTGAATCGGAATTTATCTAATTTAAAGCCATTTGTTCTAGTTATTTCGTTATTACTGAGCTTCAGAACATCTTCCATTTTACCCTTGTTAATCCCACTCACCCACTTGTACACCTCTATCATATCTCCCCTAACTCTACGCCTCTCTAATGAATGCAAGCCTAAGCTTTTCAGTCTTTCTTCATATGTAAGGTTTCTAATATTATGGATCATTTTTGTCATTCTTCTTTGTACTCTCTCCAAAGAATCTATGTCCATTCTATAATAAGGACACCAGAACTGAACCGCATAATCCATGTGTGGCCTCACTAATGCTAGGTAAAGTTTCAAGATAACGTCAGCAGTTCTGTTACTCACAGACCTAGATATGAACCCTAGAATCCTGTTTGCCTTGTTGCGAACGCTAATACATTGTTTTCTAGGTTTCAAGTCGTTGCTAACAAATACACCTAGATCTTTTTCACAAACTGAGTTTTCTATTTCCGTGTTACCTAGTTTATACTTAACGTTTGTATTCGTCTTCCCTATCTGTAGTACCTTGCATTTATCAGTATTAAAATTCATTTGCCAGTCTACTGACCACTCATGTAAGGTATCTAGATCTCTTTGAAGGTGTTCAAAGTCACTGTCTGAATTTATCACTCTCCCCATTTTGGTATCATCTGCAAATTTACTAATCCTACTAGTTATGTCTAAATCAAGATCATTAATGAATATAACAAACAGCAGAGGGCCCAATACAGATCCCTGGGGAACTCCGCTTTTGACCGCACCCCAGTCTGACTTTAATCCATTTATGCTGACTCTTTGTTTCCTACCAGTTAACCATGACCTAATCCATTTTAATAATGATCCACCTATTCCATGTGCTTCTACCTTCCTTATCAATCTCTCATGAGGGACTCTATCGAATGCTTTACTGAAATCTAAATAAATTATATCATATGACTTATCATTATCTACCGCTTCATATACTTCTGAGAAAAAGCTAAGCAAATTTGTGAGACAAGAACGTCCCTGGGTGAACCCGTGCTGAGAAGAATGAATTAAGTTGAATGTTTCAAGGTGGCTTCTGATTTTTGTAGCAATAATTGACTCTAGCAACTTGCCTATGATTGACGTGAGACTAATGGGACGGTAATTTGATGCAATTGATTTATCACCCTTTTTGAAAATCGGAACTACATTTGCAAGTTTCCAAGCTTCTGGCACTAGGCCCGATTCTAATGACTTATTAAATAAAACTGCTAATGGATTACTCAACTCATCTCTACATTCTTTTAATATTCTAGCATATACCTCGTCTGGACCAGGCGATTTATGAGGCTTCAGTTTGTTAATTACTTTAAGCACATCGTTACTAGTAATATTGATATTCATCAACATATTTTCTATACTGTCGTTATATACCTTATGAACTTCTGGAAACTGTGCTAGGTTTTCATTTGTGAATACGGAGCGAAAATGACTATTTAACGTACTACACATTTCTAACTCATCATCAGTCATTTCTCCTGTCGTAGTTTTAAGGGGACCTATTGTATCTCTAACCTTTGATTTATACAGTTGATAAAAAGCTTTGGGGTTATTTTTCGATTCGTTTGCTATCTTGATTTCATAATTTCTCTTTGCTTTCCTAATTTCTGTTTTTACCTGTCTTGTTAGGTTCTGATAGTAACCAAGTAAGTGATTTTCGCCTTTCTTAACTTTTCTATATACTCCTTTCTTTTTCCCTAGAAGATCTAAGAGTCTATTATTCATCCATTTTGGTTGGTTCCGTATCGATCTGAATTTTCTTTTAGGGATGTGTTTATTTTGAGCATTATTGATTGTCGCAATAAATTGTTCATAAGTAGCTGCTAAATTAAATTCGGGGTTATCCCGTCCTAAGTTGACAGTTTCCGGAGGTGTGGGGGGGATTAATCTTTTGACCATAGGGTCATCCCTTAGGTCTCTCCTTAAGCTACCGTAATTAGCCTTCCTAAAATCCGGGATCAAGGCCGAATTTTCCTTCTTCCTGCCATCCCATATTATGTTAAAATATATGGCTTTATGATCACTGTTTCCTAGTTCGTCTCCAATCCCAACATCTTTTACTAGATTTTCATTATTACTGAGAACTAAATCGAGGATATTATTTCCTCTAGTGGGCGAGTTTATGAATTGATATAAAAAACTATCTTGTACTGCTTCTAGAAAATCTTCAGATTCATTATCGCTAAGTTGATTTTTCCAATCTATGCCTGAAAAGTTGAAATCGCCTAGAATACATACATTGTTTCTATCAGATGCCTTCTTTATTTCCTCCCATAGCAATTTACCATCGTTCCTACTCAAATTAGGTGGTCTATATATAACACCAATGACTACGGATTCACTGCCCTCACCAATCTCTACCCAAATACTTTCATTGTCGCTATTTGTTTTAATGTTTGATTTATTGCAGCTTTTTAATGACACCCTGATATACACTGCTACACCGCCACCTCTCCTTCCTACTCTGTCAAATTTAAATAGGTTATATCCTGGAATATGAAATTCTGCTAAAAAATGTTTGCTGTTTGAATTTATCCATGTTTCCGTTATTGCAATTATATCTATGTTCTCTTTACTAACAATGGCCCTGAGCTGGTCCATTTTGTTACACAGGCTTCTACTATTAGTATAATAAACACTCAATATATTTCTTCCGTTTCTATCTGTTTTACATTTATTACTTTGATGTTTGTTATGACTAACTATATTTTCGGCATTATCTACTTCTGTTTCACTACTTCCCAGGACCTGCTTGTTTTTTGACTCCCATTTTCCCCGACCCCTCTCTACTGGCGAAACCCCCCCTTCGGAGTGACAATTTCACGCTCCAGGGATGCAGACAACGTCTTTACCCCCTCACGAGACAAGTGTACTCCGTCGCGACAGTACAGGTAGTCGTTGCCATAAAATCGTTGCCAGTCATCAATGAATGCCCAACCATTGTTTGCACAATGTTTTTCCAGTCGGCAATTAATAGCAATTGCCCTGGACAGCCATTCACGACCAACCCCTCTTCTAGGCAAGACACCACATACTATCGGGATCCCTCCCCTATCTCTAATCTTCCCCAGCGCCTCCCTATACCTCTTGAAAAGTTCCTCACTCCTAACCTTACCTATGTCGTTTCCTCCCACACTAAGACACACTACTGGATTGGTACCCTCCCCTGACAAAACTCTGTCTAACCTCTCGGCTACATGCCCTATCCCAGCCCCAGGAAAACATACCCTAGTCCTACGTTTCCTATCTCTCGCACAGAAAGCCCTATCCATAAACCTCACCTGGCTGTCACCAACTACCACGACCTTACCTGTGGGCAGGGTTTGTACAACTGCCCTTTCCTCTCCTTGATCCATACCGTCCTGCCTCTTCTCTTCCTCTCCAGCTTCCTGCAGCACCTGGTAAGGGTTACTGCACTCCACACCCTGGTCAGCTTTCCTAAGCCTGACCCTAGTCCCCTTGGAGACAACCACTCTCCACGCCTGCTCCTCCTTCGCAGGTGTCCTGCTAGGCAGGATACCTACCTGAAGGAGTTCCGTCCTGAGGGCTTCATTTTCCCCCTTTAGAGTGTCAACCTCACTCCTCAACTGCCCCAGCTGCCTTAACAGCGTGGCAAGGAGGTCGTCCTTCCCCACACTCCCCTCCTCTTCCCCCACGACACAACGATCCAAAGCGGCCATTTTCCTTGGTCTCTAGCGGGAGCACGATCAGCACGACCTTCTCCAAGCTGGACTCGGTAGTTTTTTTTTTTTGTTTTTTTTTTACAGGGATTAGCCCACCCAGGCACAGGTCACTGACCCACATCGAGGGCCTATGGGGCGAAAATGTAATATTAATAATAATAAAGAACCATAAAGAAATACAAAATGAAAAAAAAATCAAAAGTGAGAAACAATATATGTATGTTATGTTTTCAATTTTAAGAGAAACAATTGAGACCTGCAGTTGTGTAAATGAGGCAGAAAGTCAGATCAGCAACCTGGGACTTGGTCACAATTTTCGTAATGCCATGTGGCAGCAGGGTCTACCATAGACAACACATTATGCTTCCAATATCATCCCAGGCGGTAGTACCTCCCTGTTTGGTAGCTGCCTAATACCTACTACCTGCTACCTAGACTCATGTAAAACATCCCCAGCACTCAGAAACGGTCTGGGGAAGTCCGTCTGTGCAAAATGTCTACTTTAGACACTCGGAAACTTCTCTGGTAACCGGAAAGGATTCCGGGATAAGGAATTTCTCCGTGTTTGAGAAAATCGTCTGGTTAGCCAGAAATCTCTCATCCCTGGAAGTGCTCTGCACCAATTGCTCTGGCTAATGGGGTATCACTTTCTTAGTGTTTAGTAAGTCAGAAATAGAGAGACTATATGCTGTTAAGTGGGAATGTTACGAGAGGAAGTGGTGGGATGAAAGGGGAATTCCTTGGGGCTGGCTGGATGTTAATAGAAAAAGCTCTATTGTGCATAAGGATTAATTGGTTGCTTGGGAATTTTATTATACAGAAACCTTCAAGTCCCAAGGTGTTTAGATAATGTCTTGAATGTATAGTACAATGTGACTAAAATCCAAAGCTTACATAGATTCCCATTTCATCCACAAATATTTATAGTTTATAAAATTAATATAAATTTATTTCATACAGAACCTCAATAAGCCTTTATCTTATGCAGTACCTCTATGAAGTTATGGTGTTCACGGGTGGCAAGGAGGAGGCAAGCACCACCAGCAAGGTACAGTTCATTCTTACGGGAGAACGAAGTGAAACAGATGTAAGGACTTTTGCTGACCCGGAGCGACAATTGTTCAAGAGAAATGCCATTGATATATTTGTTATGACTGTTCCCGAATGCCTCGGTAACATTCAGTTCCTTAGGATCTGGCATAACAACAGCGGCAAGGTACAGTATTTATTTGTAGTTTATATGCAGTATTTGTATATCTTGATTGGATACTTTATTTAAATCTTTTCTGGAATACTATACAGTGACCCCTCCGTTAACGAACTCAATCCGTTCCAGAAGGTCGTTCGTTAACCGAAAAGTTCGTTAACCGAAACCATTGTTTCAATGGGTTTTTGGGTAATTGGTTCCAGCTCACCGAAAATTTCCTAAATTCAACAAAAATGGAAGAAAAGTTCACTTGCTTTGAGGTGCGTATGTAGAAGGCTCCTGGATGATGATGATGGGATTTAGAATGGGGGTGGAGGAGAAGGAAGAAGAGAAGGCATTGGGGTGGAAGAGAAGTCACCCCATGGCGCCATTTCACCCATAAAATTTTAGCTCTCTTGGTATAATTCAAGATTATTTTCTTTAAATCAACACTGCACTGCATTATATATTGTCAATATGTAAAATATATTTCAAAATGACCAATATATAATTTGCTTGGAAACACAGAAAAAAAGCGTTTAGTTGAAGAGAGTCTCAAGCAAGATGTTTCCTCCAGTGAAAACAGAGAGAGACTAACTCCTGTTTGCTGTGTTAAGAGGCTGGATGCCGCCCATTAAAGTAGTCACTTTACCTTCAATTATGTTCAATAATTGTTAAAATGACTTAAGAAATTGAATATTAAACTTTTAACATTATTGAATTGTATAAACTTCTTGATATTTACTAAAATAGTGAGGAATTTAAGCCCTAGAACCGATTAATGTATTGGCGGACTGATACTAAAGCTGGTTGCCCGGTCAGTGCAAGCGAAAACATGTTGAGGTCGGTTCGTAGGAACTTCGTTAACCGAATTTTTTTCGTTAACCCAATTGAAGATCCTTATGGAAGGCAGTTCGTTAATCGAAATTACGTTAACCGAGGTGTTTGTTAAACGAGGGGTCACTGTACATTGATTTTTTGGTGTATTTTCTTTCTTTTTAACACCTTTTGTCAGGTTATTATATCCATATCATTGGGTTATCCTTATTCATACTTATGAAATAGGTTCACAGGCTATAATTTGATGGTAAGTAGTAATCCAGCTTAGTCCAAGGGTAGTGTAATGTCAAAGAGGCTGGGGAAGACTTTTGTTTTAGTCTATTGAATAATTAAGTAAATTCATGGCTTCAAACATTCCTTTGTGTAGCTAGGGAGAGCATCAAGTGCATGCAGCAGTGTTTGGAGGGACTTCCATTTCATTTTTTTTTTATATATCTATACCTGTACAGCATACTGTTAGTACTGTATTTTCACACAGTATAAAAAGCAGTTTTTAAGTATAGCTTACACCCTGCACTGATTTTAAACCTTGATCTATACATTATAGGCCTTCTGGCTTGTCCCTCAGGGGTCACTTCCCCAAACCTCTTATTTCCCATTGTTTTGCCAACCACGGGAGAATTTTAGAACATAACAAGCAAAATAGGAAACATGATCTCTTTGACCTTTAACATTACAGTACCCTTGGACTGCCCTAGATTACTAATTACCAATCAATTTCTAGTTGCGGCTTATTCTTAAAGAACTCGTTTCATTATTATAATAATGATAATAAATATACTACATACAGCTTTCGGCAGTGTACCTCTTGAAAGGCTGAAAATTAAACTGGAAGGGTACAAAATTGGGGAAATTTCCTCGCGTGGATAGAAGATTTTCTACATGATCGCAAGCAGTGTGTGGTGGTTAATGGCACGAAATTATCATCTGTACCTGTCACAAGCGGGGTACCACAGGGTAGTGTATTGGACCTGCTGTTGTTTGTTTGTATCATAAATGACATGCCTGACACTGTACACTCCTCCATACAAATGTTTGCGGATGGCGCCAAGTTATTTCGGGAAATCAAGAACCAAGCGAACTGTGAAGAGCTGCGGAAGGATCTCTGTTGGCTCCAAGAAATGCCAAAGAAATGGCTGCTGACATTCAATATCACGAAGTGTAAAAGGATGCACCTAGGGTGTATCAACGGTAAGGACGCGTATCATATGTCCCAACGGGATGAAGTAACTGCACTATTTGAGACTGAATATGAGAAGGACCAAGGTGTGTATGTTGACAATGAGCTGAAGTTCTTGGGCCATTGCGAGAAGAAGGTAAATCAGGCAAATAAATTATTGGGTCTTATAAGAAGGTTGTTCAGATATCTAGACGTCCATCCCTCGTAACGATCTTCAAGAGTGAAGTGCTTCCCCATCTGGTGTACTGTCACCCCGTCTGGTCCCCGAGATATGCTAGGGACTGTCAGTTGGTTGAAAATGATCAAAGGAGGGCCACCAGACTGGTGCCTGCACTTCGGCACCTCAGCTACCCTGAGAGATTGGAGTTCCTGAACTTGCCTAGCTTATACTACAGTCGGGTAAGGGGCGACCTAATTGAGGTGTATAAACATCTCAGGGGGCACTACTCAGTTGAGTGTCCTTACTTGGAGCTGGTGGATGCTCGCCCCACAAGGGGTCACAGCTCAAGATTGAAGAAGCCGCAAGTCCAGAAAACTGTGAGGGCAAACTTTTTTGGAGTGAGTTTTGTGAACTCTTGGAACAATCTACCAGAAAGTGTTGTGACTGCACCGAGTGTGAGCTCTTTCAAGACCAGACTTGACCAACACTGGAGCAGGTTCAGATACATTCAGGAGCCGGAGCATGCCCAGTACTTTCCAACAGTGCGTAACAGAGACGTGACCGATCGCCCAAGTGGCTAACGAGCCGATCAGTGGTGAAGAGGATAAAAATACAGTAAAAGTAAACACTACCCACACACTCCAATTCCTAAGCCACACACACACACACACCACTCTCTCTCTCTCTCTCTCTCTCTCTCTCTCTCTCTCTCTCTCTCTCTCTCTCTCTCTCTCTCTCTCTCTCTCTCTCTCTCTCTCTCTCTCTCTCAACATAATTAACTGATGCACAAGTGTGTGGCTGTATGGTGGCAGGTTAAAGATTAGCTGTTAAGGAGCTCTTGGCAACACTCAATCTCTCTAATCATCCACACCTTGCTGTTATGTATTGTAATGTTGAAGGGGTACAAAGTTGCTCACTTACACTCAATTTTGTGTGTAGGTATCAGCTGTTCAATAGCATCTGGCAGTGCTGTTGGAACAGTGTTACCAAAGAAACTGATAGACGCATCACTTCCTCATCACTTACCTCCTTTACTACCACCTACATCATAATTTATGTGATGCAGAGATGGATTAGCTTCAGCCAGTCTGAGCTGTATGATATCCACTGCCTCCCACCCTCCCTCCTGCCAGCCTCCCTCCCTCCCACCTCCTTCCCCTACACCCCAATTCAGTGACCATCACTACCTCAGACCCCCCCCCCCCCCCCCCGCACCCACCACCCTCCTTCCTCTACCCCACAATCCCATCCCCCTTCCTCCTTCCCCTCCCAAGGTCGCATGCTAACTACCGTGGACATATATGTTTATATTTATGTTTTCGACTTTATAATAATCATATATTTTATTTCTATTGTTTACACATTCCTTATGAACAATTGTGTGTGCATGCACCAGAGCAAAAGTAATTTAATAAAATACAGTACAGTACAGTACAGTACAGTACATTACATATATCTACTCGAAATTATGAGTTGAAAGGTAACAACGACACAACTCAAGGTTGGCCCAGCAGGGGTGAAACTGGCCTTATGTTGGAATTTGAAAGATGCGGCTAGCCTGCCCAATTTGAAATTTTACTGTAGGATATCATAGTTTCTCATTTGCAAATAAGCAGGGTTGCAATTATTGGAGTAGTGAATAGCAAGGTATTCCTGTACTCTTCTATAAAACTGTTATGCTTTCTCCAATTTAGGTTTATAAGGGGGGGGGGGGGTTGTTGGCAAAAGTTTCTATTTTACATTCTACTCATTACTTTTTTCTATAGCTGTGTAAGAGAGATTTTTAGTCTCTAGTTATCTTTTCTTTAGTATCTATAATAATTTCATATACAGCTACTCCCCGACTTACGACGGGGTTAGGGACCCAAATCCAGGTTGTAAGTCGGAATGGTCGTAAGTTGGACATAGGAAAAAAAAATACATTATATCTACAATGAAATACAGTACAGTAAAAGTAATACAGTGTGACTGAGCACTTACCTTTAATGTAGTCAGCTGAATGCACACAGGGCCCTCATAATTTTCCATTTACAGGAAACATGGAGACTATACTAAATGGATGAAGCAGAGACGGAGACAGGGCTGGGTGGGTCATCAATGTCGCTTTCTTCAGACAGGTTTATGTACAGGGGAAACTTGCTGGTTGAAGGTATTGGATCATCTTGAGGGAGTGAAGAGGCAGCACTGGTGGGGCGTGAGGAGACAGCAATGCGGGACTTCTTAAAATAGATGTTCAATTTAGACTGTACAGTTTGTTTTTTCTTTTCATTATAAATTTCCCTGTAGCAAGCAAGTGCATCTTGGACCATTCTGTCAACTTTGGCAAAACGCTCATAATTTTGATCCATTCCGTCAAACATTTGCATCCCCTTATTAATTGTAGCAAATGCCTCTGCCATTTGCTTCACTGAAAAATTTTTGGGGGGTGCAGGTCCTTTTTCTACATTTCAACTCTCTTCTTCCTCTGCATTTTTGTGTGCTTCCAGTTCAATAAGGTCCTCGTTACTGAGCTCTTCTGCTACACTTTCAACCAACTGTTCAACATCTTCATTATCAATTTCTAACTGAAGCTGTTTACCTAACTCCACTATTCTGTTACTAGTCTCAGAAATTGCTTCATTTTCATTAAATCCTCTAAAACTGTTCACATATCTTTTCAGTGTTTTCTTCCATATTCCATTCATGCACTGTTGTGTAACCTGATCCCATGCTGCAATAATGTTCTTTATACATGTCAAAATGTTGTACTCCTTCCAAAACTCTGAGCGTTTTCTCACCTTCAGTAGCAGCAACAGTCTGAGCGAAGGTCGTACGTAATTAATTTGCTTTAAAGGCAGCAATAGCACCTTGATTCATGGGTTGGATGACCGAGGTAGTGTTTGGTGGAAGGTAGACTACCTTAACATCAGGGTGCATGTCGTCCAGGTGTGGTGGGTGTCCCGGAGCATTATCTAAAATCAGCAAAATTTTGAATGCAATCTCTTGTTGAAGACAATACTCCTTGGCTCGAGGAATGAAACAATTCATGAACCAATCCTCAAACAGTGCTGAAGTCATCCAGGCTTTCTTGTTTCTGCAATAAAACACTGGCAGTGTGTGTTTGCTGACATGTTTAAAAGCCCTGGGGTTCTCTGAATGATAGATCATGAAAGGCTTGATCTTGAAACCAGCAACATTCCCCCTCAACAGAAGTGTAATTCTGTCCTTGAATCCCGGCATTGTTTTCGCCTCTTTGTGGATATATGTCCGTTCAGGCATGCGCTTCCATAATATTCCAGTTTCATCGACATTGAATATTTGCTCAGGTAAATAATTTCCCTCCACGATGACATGATCTAGTTCCTCCTTAAAAGCTTCGGCAGCACCAACATCAGCACTAGCTGCCTCTCCACTCACCTTGACATTATGTAAACTGTAGTGGTTCTTAAACCTTTGCAACCACCCATGACTTGCTGTGAAGGTTTGGTCACACTCATCTCCTGCCTGATCCTTCAGGCTTACGAACAGGCTTCTTGCTTTAGCCTGTAAGGCTTAAGGGTACATGCTTCTGTATTTGGTCTTCCATCCATATCACCAATAATTTTTCCCTATCGTGAATGGGACCTTGTCTTTTCTTCATAACTATAGTTCCCTTTATAGGTGCTGATCCTTTCACTACATCACGAATACGTTCCTTGTCCTTCAGAATAGTGGATATAGTCGAGTGCGAAAACCCTAGGTCACGTGAAATTGTTGCTACAGTTTTTCTGTTTTCATACTTTATTATTATCTTCATTTTCGTCTCAAAAGTCATTGACTGTCTCCTTTTCTTCTGAACACCAACAGCACTCTCACTTCTACGCTTACCAGTCATTATAAAGTCAATTAAATACGAAAATAATGTCAGTACACTGCGAGATCAGTATAGGATACGACAGCCAAACACCAACTAAGCGCTCTACTGCGTGGGAGCTGTACCCACGCGGTGACCCAAGCCACGCTCTCGTACGGGATGGAAACGTTTTGGTATAGAAAATGTGCTCGTCATTGGAAAAAAAAATTTGATTCCGACCGAGCGGTCGTATGTGCGGATGGTCATATGGACAGAGCAGATCGTAAGTGCGGGTGGACGTAGGTCGAGTAGGTCGTAAGTCGGGGAGGAGCTGTACTACCAACTGAGTTCTAGTAAATGTTCCATGTTTTTCATTCCAAAATAACATGAGGTTATAAGTGATGGGTTAATATGTGTTGTTGACAAGTGTGTAAATTAACCATTTTATTTGTCAAACAAATAATATGTCATTTGTTTGATGATGTAACAAGTACTGTACATATGAATGATGTACTCACAACCCACATAACGAGCGCTACCACTGGTATCATCAACATGTATGGTTATAATACTCAACATGGGATAACTATATTTCTGCTAATTATCCCCAATCATGTATAACAATAGTTCTTGGCACATATAACCCAGGTTAGTGCACCTGGCAAGACTTGGTTACACTGGGTGCGGGAGCTGTTTACTACAACAAACAGCAGAAGCTCGCTCGCCAGTAGCGCCTGGGGTAGACACAATGCAGTGTGTCTTTATACGGTGTTCCCTGGGTGCTCTTGTCCTTAGATTCTAATCTCGCCATACTAAAGACATCCTTCAATGAACATCTTGCACATAGGCGGCTACCGCACCTTGGTAGTGGTGACAACACAGACAGTGCCTGGAGATGTGTTGAGGAAGAGTCACATAACATACGTCTGGCAGTGATACAGACGATACTTACGTTACTTTAATTATACTTGGCACATGATCATTTCTCTATGTTAAAACATGAACACTGATATTCACAAAATTCACTTAGTTAAACTGACTTAACATGGCGGCGGGAAACAAACGTTCACATACCTGGATATGCGATGAGGAAGAGTCACAAGCGTGTGAGTCTTCCTTGTACATTCATTTATATATGGGCATCTGGCAACTCAGCCATGCACCAGACATGCCAGTAAGGCTAATTATGCAATGACAGAAATTACATTTAAATCAGCTGTTGTACATTTTGCTATGAAAATCAGTGTCATGGGTCCGGTGAATTTTCTTATGTCTATTTTTATAATCTAATCAGAGGTGAGCTTGCCAAGAAAAAGTTAAATGAACGTTATATACACACGCTTACAACACTATTTTTACAGGCTCAGCAAAATTACACACAAGGGCCCTCTATGGGTATACGTTTAGATCTTGGAGATATAGAGTTTGACAGATTTTTTCAGGAAATTAATTGCTTTCTTAAATAGACAACTGACAATAATCAAACTACAACTATCATATTCTCTGAGGTTTCGGCATTAAAATAATCTAACTTCAGTAGTATTTGGAAACTCATGGCTATACCCAAGGGCAAGATTAGTGCAGTACTTCGTCATTCTTACTGGCAGACTCAACACTCACTTATTTGACAAGTTTTACTTACAATACATACAGTTGAAGCTTTCAACATCACTCACAAGGGATCTTGAATGTTTCATCTGTAATCAGACATATCTAACACAATACAGTAATACCCCGCTTAACGCGGTTTCGCTTAGCGCGTTTTACCGTATACTCGGTGCCTCGCCAGAGCCGAACTTTCACTTAACGCGGGTTTTTTCCACGTATACGCGGTGAGTGTCTGGCTCGAGACGCTATTTTTAGATTCGCCCCACCCGCCACCCGCCTGCCTGCCTGCTCTTGCCTCTCCCTCCTCCTCCCTCCCTCCCGCCTCCCTCCGCCTGGGCAAGCCGTGCTGTAAGGTTGCGCAGTGTGTGTCTTCTACTAACGTAAGTGTTACATCTAACTTTTAATTTTCCTAACCTAACCTTTATTTTTCCTAACTTAACCTTTATTTTTCCTAACCTAACCTCTTTTATATTACTTGTTTGTTCATACCATCATAAAGTTAAGATAAAATTTTTACTACAACATAGTTATGTGTTGTCAAAAAGTGGAGTTTGGGGTCGGGCCAGTTTCTATTGGAATTAATCCCATATGTTCTGTTGTTCACTTAGCGTGGTTTTCACTTAACACGGTACCCTGTGGGTTTTATTGACCATGTTAAGCGGGGTACTACTGCATAATATCATTGGGTTCTTACTCAATTTCAATTCTACAAACATGGTATGAGCTCTGAAGAAATAACATAGTCTTGGAGATATATGAAATTGAGAGAAAACGTAGGTTCAGACGTCCTGAAGCAATAAGAAACTGGACTCCTCAGCTGGGGGACTTAATAAAAAGGTCACAGCTACATGTTTTGTGGGCTATTGAGCGTAATATGAATCGTTTGATTTCACGTTAACTAACATGTACAACTGTGGTCATTACAAGGTGTCTTCAATCCAAGTAACTATTCCTCTTGACCCTGTACATTTGCTGGACTTGGAGTTACTCAAACCCACTTGGGTGTAAAGCTGAATCATGGTCAATCTTCCTTTTTTTTTTCTTTTTTTATCATTGACTGTGTAAAGATAGTTACTAAAGAAATGTTTGACAAAATTTACTCTTTCATTATGCTTTGAGCGGAAGAAAATATTTATTAATTTTATGTACTTCTTTTCATTAGGATAGTGAAGCTTCTTGGTACCTTCGCTACATCGTCTTCAGAGATGTCCAGACCGGTCAGAAGTTTGAATTTATTGCTAACTGCTGGTTTGCTGTTGAACATGATGACTTCCAGGTAAGAAATTATGACATGGTTACATAAAGAAAACATAAGTTACAAAATCCAATATAATGAACTCTCGAATGAGCGGAAAATTTTTTCGCTCAATTTAGTGAACTAGTTCACTAAATCGAGATTAATTCCATTAATACACTCAGACCTACAGAGTGAGGTGACATGCCAAACACTCACACAGCACACACATTAACAGCACTACTAAACCATTATTTTATAACATTTTTACTTTATAATTTCTATTTTATAATTAATTGATACATGATGGCTCGATTTGGCTACTTTTGCACTTAGATAACTGATCAGTGAATAAACCGGGGCATGTGGAGACACATTATACATTAGTGATGCCATGAAGCTTTGCCACTGCAACCACAACTAATAAAGGCAACGGTCCATCAAAATTTCTTACATGTAATCAAATGGAGCTGTTCACACCTAACCGGCACGTCACCATCACGTATTAATTTGGTTCCGTTCCGTCACATCTCGGTATCTCCAAGAGAATATTTTGACGTGATGAAACGTTTCCGTACCGAACCGTTTCCAATACGTTATGGATAGTGTGAACAGACACGCAGTCAGTAACAGTCCGTTTGAGCTAGAGAGCAGGCGGAAGGGTCTACAGCTTGATATAGGCCTAGTTGATTTATTCACTTTTATTTCACATCATGAACGAGCAGCTAATTGAACTGGTTCGCAGATATGAAGAACTATATGATATGTCCAACAAAAAATATAGCGATAATGTTTATTAGGACAGACTGTGAAAATCATAGGAGATGAACTAAACAAACCAGTTAAGAGGTTATCCTTTATTGTTATGTAACACTGCATTGTTTGATTTAACTAATCTTGAATAAACACTTACTCAAGCAGTCTACTGCCAAGGTATAGAGCCAGATGGGCTGTTAAAGAATTGATTAAATTTCTCTCTCACATAAAAGGCACGTTGATTGGCATTTCCCCCTTGTCCAGCCAAACCAGTAAAGTTGTTTTCTAAATAGGCACGAAAAACAATCACAATGGACGTGAAATTAAATGTGATCACCCGCCTTCAGAGAGGAGAGCGTGTGTCGGAGGTTGGCTGCGTGCTTGGATTAAGTGAGAGCACTGTTCGTACCCTGTGTGGTATATGATGGTTCCCCTAACCTGTACCATTTACATGTATTGTTATGGGAAAATTATGTTTAATTTACTCATTTTTGAATTAAGCGGTGGTTTTCAAGAACGTAACCCCCGCGTAAAACAAGAGGTGGGCGTATAAAGTACTTTTCTCTCATTATTCTGTAGTACAAATAATTGAAACCAGCCTGTGTAAATAGAACTCCTTAAATGCTCTATTATCATTAAATTCTTAGGAAGGCGAGGGGAGGCACATAACCTCTACATATGATAGTGCCTATTTAATTTTTCTACCTATACAGTACTTTACTCTCTCACATTCACCTGGCCTTGTACTCTGTTTTTCACACTTGTTACTTTGTTCTCTTCTCATTACTGTAAAAATGTTAACCCAATATAGAGTACAATATATCATATTACCATCACCCCCAACAGATTGATAGACTTATTGCTGTGGCTGGAGATGCCCAGAAGACAGAATTTAAACACCTTTTTGATACAAGATCTCACAAAAACTTATATGATGGTCACCTGTGGTTTTCTGTCTTTGCTCGCCCTGCGCGCTCCAGGTGAGTGCTTGTAAATGTTGAATTCAGTTATAACTATTTTATTTTGTTTCATACTTTGCAGATAATATGCAATGGAGAACATGATTTGTAATGAAGAAAAGTATGTTCCATTAAGAAGTTGTTGACTATTTTCATGACAAGATTGATTAATTTATTGTTAATAATCATCATGTTAACCCTTTGTGGATGGTAATGACAACTTGTGGTTATTACTTGCAGGATGGGTAAATATTGAAATTAAAAAATATAAAATCGTTTTAATCTTACATTCATAGAGGTAATAAAATCCTTACTTATGCCATCAAAGTTCAGGGATTGTGGGCAGTAAATAATCACTCCAGTCCCATGTGGGAGCCTCATGGATGGACGCATGCATTGTTGAAGTTACCCTAGTACCACCAGCATATTCCTCATCCTTGTCACTCAAATTCCCTAACGATTCACTAACACCACAAGTCATAACTTGAGGAAAGTCATTGTCTTTACTTATGTCACTGTCACTCTGCATGGGACCTTGTCTCCCAAATCAAATACTGTATAATAAGGTCAATTTTGTTCTGTGTTGGGGAGTGGGACATATGGGTGGAAGTGTATGTCTTGACTCAGCCATGGTCCAGCCTATTCTAATGGTTGAGATGCCTACACCCACCTCATGGCAGGTGTGAAAAGGCTTCACAAATATGCTCAGGAAAAAAGAAAAAGCCATTTTTTTTTCTAAAAAACAGTTTTTGTGATATACAGTGGTCCCTTGGTTAACGAATACAATTCGTTCCACAAAGTCGTTCGTTAACCGAATCCATTATTTCAATGGGATATTGGGTAATTGGTTCCAGCTCACAGAAATGTACAGTATAGTCTTCATTTACGTGGTCAATTGAACCCGTGGCGGTCCGCATAAAACGAGAAATGCGGAAACGAAATAGCAGAACATATGGGATTAATTGAAATAGAGACTGGGCTGACCCCCAAACTTCACCTTTAAGACACAATACGTACGTTGTAGTAAAAATAACATCTTAATTTTATGATGGTATGCACACACAATTAATATTTAAGAGAAATACAGTCGCTGGTTAATGTCCATTCAAATAATGGACTCAACTCTCCCCTCCCCCTTCCACACTCGCTGGGTCCCTCCCTCCCTCCCTATCCCCCACCTTCCCTCCCTACCAGAGAAATGTTTGGGTGAAAACAGTATATTTACATTTTTACTAATAAATAATACCTTAGACTAAAGTTAGGACAATATAATTGACATTGCTGGATTCCTTGCAGGACAGGGAATATTTTAAATGCAAACGTCATATATTTTGCGCAAAAGATAAAATTTTTGCTCATTTTCATCATCATCTTAAATTACATCAATAATTTGTACAGGTTGTACGTCTCTAGTCCGGCATTCTGTGGTCCGGAAACTCCTGTGGTCCGGAACGATTTTAGTTTGTCCAATAAGTAGATAGGCAGCTTTTTTTTTTTTTTTTTTTTTTTTTTTTTTTTTTTACTTATCTGAATTATTATTATTATTACAGGAGTATTAAATTTTTGCCCCTCAGGCCCCAATGTGGGTCAGTGACCTATGCCCGAGTGGGCTATTCCCCTTAAAAAAAAAAAAAAAAAGCCGTGGGAAATTAAGGTTTGTTTACATCCGGCAGTTCGGCTGCTCTCTCTCTCTCTCTCTCTGCTTGTCTATACAGAGTACAACATTTAACCCTTCAATATATATGAGCAGTAAATAAGTGTTGCTTTCATATTCTTATGTAGAGTAATGACAATATATTTTCACATATGCGCACTTACATACGAGCAGTCTCACGTTTTTTTTTACCATTAATGGTTAGCTACTTATATTGTTCCATTTATTAACAGTAAATAACATTACAGGTACTTCAAGCAACCATATTCATTTTTTACATTAATTTTACTACAGCTAATCTCAGGGTCTTATTTTCTTCAGTTTTATATGTAGAACCAATGAGTCACTGGTTTTGTAAGCTTTAACATAAACAGTGCCGGCAGCCATCTCGTCTCCTCTAATATTCCACGTATTATTAATAAATTGTATTGTTAATTTTGCACACATACATTAATTCAATAAAAACAAATTCAGAAACATTAATTAAAATATATATGAACAGTAAATAAGTGTTGCTTTCCTATTCTTATGTAAAGTAATGACGATATGTTTTCACGTGTGTGCATGCGCACTTACGCGATCTCTCTTTTTTCTTTACCATTGTCGTTAGCTACTTCTATTGTTCCATTTATTAACATTAAATAACATTACTTAAAACAACCATATTAATTTTACTACAGCTACAACCAAGGTCTTATTTTCTTCAGTTTTATCTGTAGAACCAGTCAGTCACTGGTTTTGTAATCAACGAAAACAATGCTGTGTCATTTCTTCGTGTGTTTTAATATTTTACGTATTATTAATGAATTGTATTGCTCATTTTGCACACATAAACAATAATTCAATAAAAAAGACATTCAGTTATAAACAATAATGAATCTTTTGTACATAAGAGAAATGACGCTGTTTACACGATTATGCACGTCGTCTGCACGTTGGCGGGCCGTTCAAACCTGTCGAAATTCAAGTTTCCGCCATCAAAATTTTTATTTATTTATTTTTTTTGTGTTCCAATAAAATACGTTAAGAATTAAAAACTCGCGAAATTTGAGAAGCTACTATACGACATTTTACCCTTCAATATGTCTTCAAAGAGACCATGATGCAGAGAAAGTGGTGCTAGTGCTTCCAGGCATAAGCACAAGTTACTATCTATCCAAGAAAAGGGTGAATTTCCATGTGTTCTGTTGTTCTCTTTACGCGGTTTTCACTTTCCGCGGTACCCTGTGGGTTCAATTGACCACGTAAATCAGGGTACCACAATACTGTAATAATAATTCATAGGTCTAGGTCGCATTTCTCACTTTTGATCTATTTTTCATTCTTGTATTTCTTTATAATTATTATTATTTTATTACAGTATTACTACAGGTTGTACCTCTCTAGTCTGGCAACCTCGGGACCTGACCGGTGCCGGACCATGGAAATTGCCAGACCATGGAAATTCACCCCTTTCCTGGATAGATAGTGACTTGTGCTTATGCCTGGAAGCACTAGCACCACTTTCTCTGCGTCATGGTGTCTTTGAAGACATATTGAAGGGTTAAATGTCGTATAATACCTTCTCAAGTTTCGCGAGTTTTTAATTCTTAACGTATTTTATTGGAACACACAAAAAAATAAATAAATAAAAATTTTGAGGGCGGAAACTTGAATTTCGACGGGTTTGAACGGCCCGCCAACTTGCAGACGACGTGCATAATTGTGTAAACAGCGTCATTTCTCTTATGTACAAAAGATTCATTATTGTTTATTACTGAATGTCTTTTTTATTGAATTAATGTTTATGTGTGCAAAATGAGCAATACAATTCATTAATAATACGTAGAATATTAAAACACACGAGGAAATAACACAGCATTGTTTTCGTTGATTACAAAACCAGTGACTGAAGAAAATAAGACCTTGGTTGTAGCTGTAGTAAAATTATTATGGTTGTTTTAAGTAATGTTATTTAATGTTAATAAATGGAACAATAGAAGTAGCTAACGATAATGGTAAAGAAAAAAGAGAGATCGCGTATGTAAGTGCGCATGCGCACACGTGAAAACATATCGTCATTACTTTACATAAGAATATGAAAGCAACACTTATTTACTGTTCATATATATTTTAATTAATGTTTCTGAATATGTTTTTATTGAATTAATGTACGTGTGCAAAATTAACAATACAATTTATTAATAATACGTGGAATATTAGAGGAGACGAGACGGCTGCCGGCATTGTTTATGTTAAAGCTTACAAAACCAGTGACTGATTGGTTCTACATATAAAACTGAAGAAAATAAGACCCTGATTGTAGCTGTAGTAAAATTAATGTAAGAAAATAATATGGTTGTTTGAAGTACCTGTAATGTTATTTAATGTTAATAAATGGAACAATATAAGTAGCTAACCATTAATGGTAAAAAAAAAGTGAAACTGCTCGTATGTAAGTGCGCACATGTGAAAACATATCGTCATTACTCTACATAAGAATATTCAAGCAACACTCATTTACTGCTCATATATATTGAAGGGTTAAATGTTGTACTCTGTATAGACAAGCAGAGAGAGAGAGAGAGAGAGCAGCCGGCTTTCTTTTTTTTTTTTTTTTTAAGGGGAATAGCTCACCCGGGCATAGGTCACTGACCCACATTGGGGCCTGGGGGCAAAATTTTAATACTCCTGTAATAATAATCATAATTCAAATAAGTAAAAAAAAAAAAAAAAAAAAAAAAGTTGCCTATCTACCTATTGGACAAATTAAAATCGTTCCGGACCACGGGAGTTTCCGGACCACAGAATGCTGGACTAGAGAGGTACAACCTGTACTTTGAACCCAAGAATTTATCAAATGCTCAGATCGTCTTTTTTCATTTAGAGACCCCCCCTCGGCCTAAGAGAATCCCACCTTGGTCTCTAAATAAAGTTAATAAATTGCTTAAGGGTCTAACTACAATATAAATATGAACCAGGACAGATTGCTCCAGAAGGCAGCCTTCCTCTTAGCAATAACAACAGGTATGAGAATCAGTGAACTGATTTCAACTTCCAATAATCCATCATTATGGGTATTTTTTTTGAGGAAGCTGTCACTCCATTTCCCATGGAGATCCTAAGTAAAAATGAAAGAGAGGATTTTCAAGCTCGACCTATCCGGATAAAATGGCTAATGGATGAGACAAGGGTTCCTCATATGTTGTGCTCAGTTAAGAACCTTCAAGAATGGTTAACCAGATTCCCTAATCGAGGCCCCTATGTATTCTCATCACAGGATGATAAGAAATTATATCCTAGTCAAATGACAAAATATTTATCTCAGTTAGTGAATGAAGCAGACCCCTGGCTGGATATTTTTGGCACATGACACCAGGAAATCTGCAGGGTCTGTGGCTTTTCTGCAGCATATGAGCCTCAGTCAGATCAAAGAAGTGGGCTTTAGGAAATCTTCAAAACCTTTCAAAACAGCCATCTTCATCTATCTCTGAAAGATACTTCACATGTGGTGGTGCTGGGGTCCCCTCCCCCAACTAGTTAATCTCCACAATCAGAATATACTGAGTATCTTAATTGGGATATGTAAATTAAAATTTTACCTTCCGGTAGAGGGTTCTTATTAAGGAAAATATTCCAAACAAGTTTATAATTATTGTCTGGACCTAAGCTAGCGGAGCCTTATATGCAATGTCACTGCCCTTTCCACCTCCTGCTCGGGTAATCAAAGCTAGGCATCGCATTCTGGACTGAACAAAATGCCGTTTTTTTTTTTGTTTTTGTTTTTTTCTTCTTCTTAAAACCAGTTTTTGTCATAAAATCCAGAATGAGGAGTCGACATCCCACCCATCTCCACCCCTTGAGAGTTGACATTTGTTTACTGCTCGCTCTAGGGCAAGAGATGGCGGTGGTGATGCATGTGCTAGCGGGTGCAGGAGGGGGTTTTGAGAATTGCAATTAAATGCCAGGTAGCGACGTGTCCTCCTAATATCACGTATTTAAGTAATTATTAAATGTTTTAATTGCCTGTATGTTGGCCTGGCGAGTTAATGCAAGGCATATACATATGCAGGTATAAAGCTAGACGTTGCATTCTGGACTATATCATAAAAACTGGTTTTTAGAAAAAACTGCTTTTCTTTGAGGAAAATATGCATGATGAAGCAGACAAGCTGGACCATTTTATAGACCTGATGTAGTGACCATTCCCTCCACAGTGGGCAACAAATATTCCGCCTGTGGCTGTGGACACCCTCAAATTCTTAAGACTGGATAATATAGTTGGTAAAACAGTGTAAAATATATTAATGTGGGTATTCAAAACTGCAGAGGGTACATCTGCGGTTGCCAAGGGATTGCTGTAAGAGTACGTTATACGATACCGTATGTATGTTTTAAAGAAATATTCATAGACTATGAAGAATATAAGTTATAGTTGTGATGAATAACATAGTTTAAACTGACTCTTTCTTCCCAGATTCACAAGAGTCCAGCGGATTACTTCATGCATGGCTCTCCTTTACCTCTCTATGGCTGCTAATGCCATGTTTTATGGTGTTATCCCTGAGGAACCAGGTGCTGGAGGCATACAACTGGGACCCTTCTCCATGTCCCCTGCTGCAGTAAGTGCTTGCATCTTGTTGTACAGTTAAATTTAAAAAATCTGAATGGCTTGGGTCAAAATAGTATAATGAATTCTGGAAAAAAATTGGTCTTTAGAGACCTAAACTGTCTTGGTATTTATGATACACAACTTAATCATAATAGTTATGTGTAACTCCCCCATATTTAAATATTTTCTTGCATAATGTATTCTAATATTATGGAAAGTAAAAGTCTTTGTTTGCTTTTCACCTTCATTAAATGTAGTACGGGTATCCCTTGCTAGACAAATGAGATAGGTTCCTCAACTACTTCACATTGATATCCCCATTAGCCTGAAAAATTGGTACAAAGCTCTTTTGGGGATGAGAGATGTTCGGGTAATGAGACAACTCTCTCAAACCTGGAAAAATCCAACATCTTCAGAATTTTTCCGGGTATTGGGAAAAGTTTCTGAGAGTCTAAACTACGCATCTTACAGACAGATACTAGCCCACATCCCCGGAATGTTTCTGGTTGCTTGGTAAAGGTTTCCGAGAGTCTAAGAGAGTGAAAACGACTCATCTCATCTCATCTCACATGGGCAAACATTCTCCCACTACAGTACATATAGACCGCGGGCATAAGCGAAGATTTTTATGGCCAGTGAAAAAGAGTATAAACTTTTATTTTCAGCATCTGTTCTAATTGTATTAGAATAATAGATGAATCTGATACCATAATGAACCCGAATAAATTCTCTATAAGGCTCCAATAAAAGATTCTTAAACAAAATATTTTGACACAATATAATGATGGGGGACTCAATTCTTTTATGAAAAAATGTAAGAAAGGTTGGGTTTATAAAATCAGCGTCAACTGATTTTCCCCCAGCATGCATTCAGCATTGACTGCTTCACTTCATCCACTGATTCTTTTATGATGATGATAGCAATGTTTAAGTATTTCCAGCAGTGAAACAGTTAAGGTGGCATCCTCCTCCATGGCATCAAACATAAGGCTGAAGGTTATAGTAAGTGTAATAACTTTTAAAGGTGGCTATTACACCCTGAAGAAGTGAAGTGGTGCTTGGAGGTAGGAATACCACTTCTATATTGGGATGAACTATCAGGAGTGCTTCAGGGTGACCGCTTGTGTTGTCGAAGATGAGCAATGTCTTGAACCCCAAATTATAAATGGCAAGGTACCACTCAACCTCATGGACAAAAGAGTAGTTAAACTAATCCATGAAGACGGCAGCAGTAACCAAGGCCTTATAGTTAGACTACCAAAAGACAGGGAGGTGATACTTATTCTTAGCCTTCAGGGTATGTGGATTCTGAGAACCAGTAGAGGAGCATGGTCTTGATGAAACAACCCCCTGAGGTGTTTCCACAAAGGAGAAGGGTCAGCCTGTCCTTCGTTGTCTTAAATCCGAGAGCAGACTTCTCAGCCTTGGAAATGAATATTCTTTTGGGCAATCTTTTCCAATAAAGGCCAGTCTCATCTGCATCCAATACCTAGCAGGTAACCCTTCTCCTGAATCAACTTCACAAATTCTTGAGGAAGCACCAAAGCAGCCTGGTGATCAGCTGATGTGGATTCCCCAGTGAGTTTAACACTAGTCCTTATCTTAGCCTTACCTTTCTTAATGGTATAAATCAAGAATTGGTTTACCCCCATCGTGCGTCCCGCCTACTCTAAGCTTTTGCCACGCGCTAGTCTATCGAGCACTTCAACTTTTTTCTAGTCATTGTGTTCCTTGCCTCTTCATTTTCTTATTACCTTTATCACTAACGCTTAATGCACGCTTAGGAGCCATAGTTAAAGGCAAAATAAATGTTATTGCAGTGGTAAATGTGGAATAAAGTATCGAGTGTACGGAGAAGTAAAGTACGTCTACACGGTACCAGATCACAACGCTGAGAGAGTGTGGCACAAGCATTGGCGGGAGGCTGGATGCTGCGTGGGTGATTACACTGGAACATGGAGAGAAACTGATGCCATGCCCACCTGCAGTTACTGTACTCGAAATTCAATTCCGCTGTTGGAAAAATTATATACAGAGTAAAAACCGTGGATACCCAGAATAAGTTGATATGAAATGCATGGTTGGCGAGGTACTACTGTATTTTATTTGAATATGTACACTTTTTCTTTCTTAAATTATTTTAATATACAGTAGAACCATTTTGTTTCCACAGATTGGAGTGGGAATTATATCAAACCTGGTCACTTTCCCTCCAACATTCATTATCATCCAGCTGTTTCGTAAAGTTTCACCAAAGTTCAAGAGAGTATCAAGGATCCAAAAAGCAATGATTAAGCAACGTAAGTACAGGACAGAAAGGAAAGAGGGATGAGGTGTCAGGAAAGTGATACCTTTTAATGCATCTTATAATTTTATTTTCAGGTTAAATTACAAGTTATAGATTATATTTTTTCTGTTTTTAAAGCTGTTATATTATATTGTATATGATAAATTGAATACCATAAGAGGCTGATCATACAAAAATGTAATAGTCGTATTGCATCTTAAGTGAATTTAACTTTTACACATTCAACCTTACGTGCTTGGCTTAGTGGGGGGGGGGGGGGGGAGACACAGTTAATGTAGGAGCATATACCTGGGGAAGATAATGGCATATAAGATGCACGGCCATATAAGACACACCCCCATTTTAGCAGGGAGTATTTCGGAAAAAAACTTGTGTAAATATTTTCTCCAGTAGCCATAGTTTTCTTAAAATAATTTATGCAGTACCAGTAAATGTGAGAAATTAATAAAAATAATACAATAAATAAGTTACAACAAAAAATACTGTACTGTATTGCCAAACCAGTAATTAAAAGCCAAATGAAAGTTTAACATAGTCGCCATTTGCATATACTCTGCTTCACCATAGCAACACAGACCAGCAACACTCCCCCCCACCCTACACTCTGTGTCTTCCTCCACTCCTTCACTGAACCAGCTAACTCGAGTGAAAGAAATGTATATTCCTTTTGTGTGTTTGCCTTTATGACAATTATTTCTTATACTTTTTTCACTATGTATGTAGGATAGTGTGTGGTAATTGAATAAAAATAAATGAAGAAAGTTATGTATATCTAACCAAAATTGCGAGTTGAAAAACAACCATAACACCTAACAGCTTGGCCCAGCAGCCTGGTGGTTACAGTGACGAGTCTAATTTGGCTACACTGCTGTCAGCGATGTTAACAGATGCAATTGTGTACTGAGCAGAGGTGTACTGCTAAGGGTCAGTTGGCAGAGGCAGCATAATCCCAGCTGAGCTGTGATGCATTGTATACACTATCTTGTTTAAATTTTAGGTTTTTTATGCTCTTATTATTTTCCTAAATATTCTCTGCTGAAATCAACTTGACAATCAGTGGCAAAGAGGATAAAGTAAACTTACAGCAGAGGTGGTTGTGTGGTGCACATTTAAACTGAAATAGGCCTAACTAGCCGATTCACCAGATGTGCTATTGACAAACTGCCCACTGCTTCCATACTTACGATCACTTCCCACACAGAATAGACACCCATGGTCTTCATATTTCTTATTTTATAGTTATATATTATACAGTGACCCCTCGTTTAACGAACGCCTCGGTTAACGAAATTTCGGTTAACGAACTGCCTTCCATAAGGATCTTCAATTCGGTTAACGAACAAAAATTCGGTTAACGAATTTCTTACAAACCGAGCTCAACATGTTTTCTCTTGCACTCACCGGGCAACCAGCTTTAGTATCAGTCCGCCAATACATTAATCGGTTCTAGGACTTAAATTCCTTACTATTTTAGTAAATATCAAGAAGTTTATACTATTCAATAATTTTAAAAGTTTAAAATTAACTTTTTTAGTCATTTTAACAATTATTGAACAAAATTGAAGGTAAAGAAACTAGTTTCTAGCGTGCCATCCAGCCTGTTAACACATCAGACAGGCGTTAGTCTCTCTCTGTTTTCAGTGGAGGTAACATCTTGCTTGAGACTCTCTTCAACTAAACGCTTTTTTTTTCTGTGTTTCCAAGCAAATTATTGGTCATTTTGAAATATATTTTACATATTGACAATATATAATGCAGTGCAGTGTTGATTTAAAGAAAATAATCTTGAAATTCACCAAGAGAACTAAAATTTTATGGGTGAAATGGTGCCATGGGGTGACTTCTCTTCCACCCCAATGCCTTTTCTTCTTCCTTCTCCTCCACCCCCCATTCTAATTCCCATCATCATCATCCAGGAGCCTTCTACATACACACCTCAAAGTAAGTGAACTTTTCTACCATTTTTGTTGAATTTAGGAAATTATCGGTGAGCTGGAACCAATTACCCAAAAACCCATTGAAACAATGGTTTCGGTTAACGTACGACCTTCTGGAACGGATTGAGTTCATTAACCGAGGGGTCACTGTATTTTTATTATTTCTAAGTCAGATCTGAATACAGTATTGAATGTTATTTCCAGATCTTTTATAGTTTAATTATATGTAACAATGGCAATATGCATTACCATCTCTCCAGGCCACAGCTGACTCCTGGAGTGGCTCTCAAAAATAATGGAAATTTTTTACAATTATTCTATTCTATATAAATGATGTGGCTTAAAAATAAAGAAAATATATTATAAAACTATAAAATAAGAAAATTGAAGAGCATGGGTGTGTATGTGTGGGAAGTGAACTTGTGTGTCGGTGGTGGGCTATACCGTAACTACATCTCCGACTCACCAGCCTATCCGTGGCGTTTATTGTTGCTTTTAATGAAACTATAAAAGTTGTCACAAGATCATTACACTATTCTCATGTGGCTTAAATATAAATAAAATATAATATAAAACAAGAAAACGAAAAGTATTGGTGTGTATGTGTGAGAAGTGAACGTGTATGGAGGCGGTTCTAGCAAAGTTCTTGGCTATAAACTATGTGGCCGACTCGCCAGGACAGCAGCCTCGTTTATTCTTATTTGTAATGAAACTATAAAAGTTGTCACAAAATCATTACAATACTGTAATGTGGCTTAGAAATATGGAAAATATAATAGAAAACTATAAGTTAGATAAGTAAAGAGCATATGTGGGAAGTAAATGTGTTATGAGGCAGTGGGTGACTGGTTATTAAATTTGTGATGTGACGTCACGACATACACACCCTCCACGGTGGCCACCACACGTCTGTGAGTCGGCTGGGGTGTTTAAGTACCTAAACTGTGTTGCAAACTGGATGCGTGGGAGGTATGTGAGTGGAAGAAATTACCCGTAGTCTTTGTACATAGAATAATATACATGTATACTGTGTTAGTAAATGTGAGAAAAAAAAATATATAAATGAAAATATGCTGCATTTTCATTTAGCAGGACATGGTGAGAGGGCAGAGCAGTGAGTGAGGAAATGCCAGCTGTAGCTCTCTCCCTCCTACCTTTAGCTCTTGCTCCTACACACAGATTAATTCCATTTATGTTTTTTTACCTTATGATAATTATTTTATACTTTTTTTTGGCATATTCTGTGTTTTGTACACATTTAAACTGAAATTGACCTAACCAGCCAAGTTGCCAGGTGCACTATTGACAGGTATATATAACCATGTACTTTATGGGTGATTTAAGGGATTTTCAAGGGTAATTTTGACTACATGCATTTTGGGTTTTATGCACCAACTTGAGAACATAACCCCCAGCATAAGATGTGACAAGTGTGTAATGAATAACGCCCTATCCCTCCACCAGGTCACATATGCTCTATCTTCCCTCCCATTATTCATGGCTCTGTAGGTGTAAAGCAAATCTGATTACACCTCTGTATTCAGTGAGCAAATCTTGTCCTTTTCATATGATTTTTTTATAATTTTACCCATTTTTTCAAATACACATCATTTTATCTTTTTGTTTTCTTTTTCCAATTAAATGCTAGGTAGCGACGTGTCCTCCTAATATTACATATACGTATAAGTAATTATTAGATGTTTTAATTGCCTTTATGTTGGCCTGGTGAGTTAATGCAAGGCATATACATATGCAGGTATAAAACTAGATGTCGCATTCTGGACTTTATCACAAAAACTGGTTTTTCGAAAAAAAAACTTTTTTTTTCTAAAAACCAGTTTTTGTGATAAAAGTCCAGAATGCAGCGTCTAGCTTTATACCTAGGTATGTAAATGCCTAGCATTAACTCACCAGGCCAACATACAGGTAATTAAAACATCAAAGAATTACTTAAATACGTAATATTAGGAGGGCACGTCGCTACCTGGATGCCAGAGGGTCAACTAATGCTGATTTATAAGATGCAATTGTAGATCCAGAAAATTTGAAAATTCTAACACCACTGTTTCCGACAATGTGATTGGAGTCGTTAACCTGATAAATTTTTGAAAAAGTTTCCAAGCTTTCTCATATTGCATAGAAGTTTGGGGTCCATGACCTGCTATCACTTGGTTAACTGTTTTGGAATTACCCAACAATCTATTTAAACATCTTTTGAGAAACTCCAAGTGTGAAGTGCCAAGGATATCTCGAATTGAGGTGTGCAGTACCTGGTCTAGACATCCATATCTGATGGTAGCATCTGTTTTGTACTCATTTGAAAACTCACTATGGCTGTGACTACAGCATTAAAGTACACAAGCTTTAAAATGTATAATATATTATTCACCACTTTTTTTTTATTTATATAAAGTACAGTATTCATTTAAAAAAATTCATATTTCCAGTAAATATTCACAGTTAATCTGGATATGATGTCAGTAGAATTTATCTTTTCAATTTTACTGATGATTAGCTTTGAAATCTGCCATCGAAACCACATTAAGACACTTTTAATTAACAGGTGAACAGAAACGTCGTGAATTTGAAGAACAAAAAAAGTGGAGACTCTTAAAGGGAAAGACAGATACTGAAGATGAAGGTGGAAGCAGCCACAGACCTTCTGAACCAGCACACAACACAACCAAGAAAAAAGTCAAACAGTTGCCATGGTTAGTTGATGTAGTATACAGATATAAAAGGACATTTAACTTTTGGCGTCACATTTAATGGTTTTCAACTTAACTGAAACATGGGGAAACTAACATTATTATTCATTTTGGTCTCCTTATGATGTGTTCAAATAATAAACACAAGGAAGAAGAGGATTAAATGTTAATTTCTGCACTTGTTTTGGTTATCCACGATTACTTAATGGCAGTTTTCTATGCTGCCGAGTCTCTTGCAGCCTCTATCGTCAGGTTCTTATCTCAGGTAATTTCCCATAACCTCTTTTCATGTCATTCTTGGCTTATCTCTGGTTCTTCTTCCCTCTGCATTCAGAGTTGTACATCTGTTCACCCAGTTTGTTTCCTCCGCACTGCTGAATCATCTCGACCTACCTCTACACAAAACTTCACCAATACTCTTCAGTATTCAGCTACCCTCTCAGCTCTGAACAGGGTTTCCTGTCTCAACATCACATTACAGTCATCTCACCATTTTCATTTCAACTCACTCAAGGCTAGGCTAAATCGGTCATCCATTTATAACTGCCCATGTTTCACTGCCATACAACAACACACTTACCATGCGTGGCCGGACAGATGGTCGAAGGACATTTGGCTAACAGACGTTTCACCGACGGACATTTGACCAAACGGACATCGAGCCGACGGACATTTTGTCGAACGGACATTCGACCGAACGGACAAATGGCCGAACGGACAATAGACCGAACGGACTTATGGCTGAACGGACAATAGACCAAACGGACATTTGGCTGAATGGACATATGGCCTTTTTAATTTCTTTTTTCTTTTTCTTTCTTCTTTGCAGTGTATTTTTTGCACATGATATACAATTTTATTTCAATATTTGTTTCTTTTAAGACCATGGAATTCATACCAACAACAAGAGGAGGAAGAAGGCTTTTGCTTGACGGCTACGCCTACATCGTTGATAAACGGAAAGACAATGTAATATATTGGCGATGTGAATGCAAAGGAAGTTGTTGGGAACGATTAAAAACAGAAGAAGACGTTATTCAAGAAGCAAGTAATCACTCACGTCCGCCTGATGCCAGACGTAGCCTGTCCTTGAAAACAGTAAAGAAAGAGCCAGACAGTCGGAGGAAGTGACATCGACTATTATACAAAACTGCACCAGTGAGTACCCACTTGATGCTGCAGGTGCTCTTCCTAAGAAAGAAACTCTGGCAAGAATGGTGCGCAGACAACGCATGGCACCAGACGGGGACCTTTTAACTGACGACTTACGGAAATCAATTAGACGAGAAGACTTTGTCATCCATGAAAGTGACAACCTGCTAATTCTGTCAACACCTCGAAACTTACAGCTTCTTGCTTTCAAAGACCACTGGCCAACAACTTCCTTTGCGTTCACATCGCCAATATATTACATCGTCTTTCCGTTTATCAACGATGTAGGCGTAGCCGTCAAGCAAAAGCCTTCTTCCTCCTCTTGTCGTTGGTATGAATTCCATGGTCTTAAAAGAAACAAATATTGAAGAAAAAAAATTGTATATCATGCAAATGTATCACATTGAAATTATGTTATCTTATTATCCTTTGTTTTATAAAGCAAATACATTGCAAAAATGCATTTACATTACAATAAATATCTTATCCTTTAGTAAATGTGCAAAAAAAAACATTGCAAAGAAGAAATAAAAATAAAAAATTGATTAAAAAGGCCATATGTCCATTCGGCCAAATGTCCATTCGGCCATTTGTCCGTTCGGTCTATTGTCCGTTCGGCCATTTGTCCGTTCGGTCTATTGTCCGTTCAGCCAAATGTCCGTTGGCTCGATGTCCGTTGGCCCGATGTCCGTTCGGTCAAATGTCCGTCAGTGAAACGTCCGTCTGCCAAATGTCCTTCGGCCATCTGTCCGGGAGCCCTTTCCATGCCGGTTGCATACATCTTTTCTTTCACTTGAAGAAAAAGTCCTCTCATTTTCAATAATGGCAATACATCTGTAGATTTCTTCCATCTACTTCAGACTCTTGTAACTCAACACAATCCAAGGGGGCATATATCCCCAATATTGAGCCTTTTCAGCCTTGTTAAGGCCATATGATTACCTGCACTTATGGCATCCTTAAAAGTAAGGAGGCTCAAAACAAACCCTTCATGGTCCCCTATTTCACCTCAGATTCCTCACTTTCTATCCATTTACTCTTCCTGAGATTCTCAAACCTTAATACAAGACACCGTACCTTAACCCTAGCTTTTTCATTGCCCACTGCACTTCCTCACATGGTACCCATAAAATCTTGCAATGGTTTGTCTATACATGTATCTGTTTTCTCATTAGCAATATCCACCCAGTTAATTCTCTGTAGTTTGTCTCTCAAAAACTGGTAATCTCCATGGTTGAAGTCTTAGTATCCCTCCTCAACTACTTTCTCCCAACTTTCGAAGATTGCATTCTATCTTATTATGTAGTGACTGAAGTTAGTGTTTCCTCGGACGTGAATCTCATCCTCCAATGCCTCCTTAGTTGTCAATACCAAATTCAGAATGTTGTCTCTCATGGGTTCTGTCACTTGTTGTGTGATGAATGAGTCTTCATTGAGGTGAAGAAATTATTCTCCCTCAGCTTTTGAGGTAAGAGTCATCCAATTTATCATCTGGTGAAGATCCAGAGCTTGTGTTCTGGTTGCTGTCTAGATGACTATGAAGATCTGCCACTTCCCCCTCTGAGTCAACCTTATAGCACACACCTACTGTTATTTTTGTGCTATCAGATTACACCAATTAGATTTGGATGATCCCATTTCATTTAGCTCATCATTTCTGGTTACTGTCAGGTGTTCCTTGACATACAGTAGTACATCACCATTTCTTGTTGTAATGTCCTTTCTAAATGGTGAGTGATATTTTGGTAAATAAAATTTACTCTGCGACACATTTTCTTAACCCAACGATGTCTTGCTGTTTCTCTTGGGGTTGCATTCTCTCTGGGATACTAGTGTTACTTAAAACTACCTCATACATTCTGTTAAGATTACTAGTACAGGTTGTACCTCCCTAGTTCGGCAACCTCGGGACCTGACTGGTGCCGGACCATGGAAATTCACCCTTTTCCTGGACAGATAGTGACTTGCACTTACGTTAGCACCACTTTCACTGCTTCGTGGTCTCTTTGAAGACATATTGAAGGATTAAATGTTGTACAGTAGCTTCTCAAATTTCGTGAGTTTTTAATTCAACGTTTTTTATTTGGACACAAAAAACCACTACATAATTTAAAATTTTGACGGCGGAAACTCGAATTTTGACTGGTTTGAGCGGCCCGCCAACGTTCAGACCTGCACAATCGTGTAATCAGCGTCATTTCTCTTATGTACAAAAGATTCATTATTGTTTATTACTGAATGTCTTTTTTATTGACTTAATGTTAATGTGTGCAAAATGACCAATACAATTCATTAATAATACGTAGAATATTAAAACACACGAGGAAATGAGACCGCATTGTTTTCGTTGATTACAAAACCAGTGACTGAGTGGTTTTACATATAAAATAAGAAAATAAGACTCTGGTTGTAGCTGTAGTAAAATTAATGTAATAAATTAATATGGTTGTTTTAAGTAATGTTATTTATTGTTAATAAATAGAACAATAAAAGTAGCAAACTTAAGGTTCCAAGTGTTCCCTGAAGAAGGCAGTAATGGGTAGGGAAACACCGGGTAACACTGACGTCCATTTATTAACGGATAGGGAGAGATACAAGTAATGAGCCGCGTGCGTATGAAGTGCCATGCACGACCCACGGAGTCAGACTGAGGCTGCATTGCCATATGGCAGCCTCGGGGCAATGTTGCCACATAACACGTGCATTGTTGCCATGTAATTACATACATAGATGCTACTCGGCACAGTAGCTTATATACAAGGTTGCTACTCGGCACAGTAGCTTTGATACATAACCTACATAAACCATTAATGTTAAAAAAAAAAGTTAGACTGCGCGTATGTAAGTGAGCACATGTGAAAAAATATCATCATTACTCTACATAAGAATATGAAAGCAACACTTATTTACTGTTCATATATGTTTTAATTAATGTTTCTGATTTTTTTTTATTGAATTAATGTTTGTGTGCAAAATGAACAATACAATTCATTAATAATTCGTGGTATATCAAAACACACGAGGAGACGAGACGAGACGGCTGCCGGCATTTTTTTCGTTAATGTTTACAAAACCAGTGACTGATTGCTTGTACATATAAAACAAGAAAACTAAGACCCTGGTTGTAGCTGTAGTAAAATTAATGTAAAAATTAATATGGTTGTTTGAAGTAATGCTATTTAATGTTAATAAATAGAACATTAAAAGTAGCTAATCATTAATGGTAAAGGAAAATAGTAAGATCACGTATGTAAGTGAGCGCATGTGAAAACATATCATCATTACTCTACATAAGAATATGAAAGCAACACTTATTTACTGCTCATATATATATATATGTTAAAGGGTTAAATGTTGTACTCTGTATAGACAAACAGAGAGAGCCGAACTGCCGGATGTAAACAAACCTTAATTTACCGCGGCTTTGTTGTTGTTTTTTTACGGGGATTAGCCCACCCGGGCACAGGTCACTGACCCACATTGGGCCTGAGGGGCGAAAATGCAATACTCCTGTAATAATAATAATAATGATAATTCAGATAAGTAAAAAAAAAAAAAAAAAAAAAAATATTGCTTATCTACCTATTGGGCAAACTAAAATAATTCCGGGGATTAGCCCACCTGGGCACAGGTCACTGACCCACATTGAGCCTGAGGGGCGAAAATGCAATACTCCTGTAATAATAATAATAATAATAATGATAATTCAGATAAGTAAAAAAAAAAAAAAAAAATTGCTTATCTACCTACAGGTAGTCGTCGACTTACGACCTAGATTGGTTACGGCCGACCGGTCGTAAGTCGGCCTATGTTATAATTACCTTACGTATATTATACTGTAATGTGTAATGATAATATAATCATCTTTAAGTCATATTTTATCAACATTTTCTTTGTTCATTATTGTTACGGTCGTCAGGTTTAAGTAAATCACTGCATACTACAGTACAATTGGTTTATTATTTACACTGGGGCTGGGGCCAAAACTGTCGTACCGCCAGTCGTAAAGTCGAACAGACGTAAGTCGCATAGGTCGTAAGTCGACGACTACCTGTAGTGGGAAAACTAAAATAATTCGGGACCACAGGAGTTTCCAGACCACAGGATGCTGGACTAAAGAGGTACAACCTGTACTCTCTTTACTGGAAGTTTTATGAACATATCAAGTGAAAGATAAAAATCATATTGGAGATTTAAGCGAATTTTAGAATACAGTATTACCCCGCCTAACGCGGTTTCACTTAACGCGTTTTTTCATATACGCGGTGCCTCGCCAGAGCTGAACTTTCACTTAACACGGATTTTTTCCACATATACGCAGTGAGTGTCCGGCTCGAGACGCTATTTTTAGATTTGCCCCACCGGCCACCCTGCCTGACTGCCTGTTTTAGCTCATAAAATTCATACAAATTACCCGGCCAGAATATAATTTACATTGCTGGAATTCTTATAATTTGGTGATCATTTTGAATATAAACATCATAGATTTTGCATTAGACATACAAATTTTAGATAAAATGTTTTCTCTAGTAAATATGTTATCTTTTGTGCAAAATATATGACATTTATATTCAAAATATTCCTGGTCTTACAAGGAATCCAGCAATGTCAATTATATTATCCTAACTTTAATCTGAAGTATTATTTAATACAAAATGTTAAAATTTATTTTTTTCACCAACTCTTTCTCTTGAAGGGAGGATTGGTGGGGGGTGGGGGGAGGGTTGGGACTGACCGCGCGGTTGGAAGAGGGGGGAGGCAAGGTGGGGTACTTTGATTGACAGATAGTGTCGTGAAGAATATTTTTTTTTTTATTAACTGAAGATATTTGTTTTAGCTCATAAAATTCATACAAATTACCCGGCCAGAATATAATTTACATTGCTGGAATTCTTATAATTTGGTGATCATTTTGAATATAAACATCATATATTTTGCATTAGACATACAAATTTTAGATAAAATGTTTTCTCTGAGTAAATATGTTATCTCTTGTGCAAAATATATGACATTTATATTCAAAATATTCCTGGTCTTACAAGGAATCCAGCAATGTCAATTGTATTATCCTAACTTTAGTTTGAGGTATTATTTATTAAAATTTAGTGGTTTTCCCCCAAAAATTTCTCAGAGAGGGAAGAACCAGCAGTGTAGTGTGAGAAGAGGGGGAGGGAGTTGAGTCCATTATTTGAATGGACATTAACTTGGCGACTGTATTTCTCTATTTCTCTTAAGTATTAATTGTGTGCATGTACCATCATAAAATTAAGATGTTATTTTTACTACAACATAGTTATGTGTCTTCAAAAATTGGAGTTTGGGGGTCGGGCTGGTTTCTATTGGAATTAATCCCATATGTTCCATTGTTCACTTAACGCGGATTTCACTTAACGCGGGACCCTCTGGGTTCTATTGACCGCGTTAAGTGGGGTACAACTGTAGTATTTTTTTTTTATTTGGTAACATAACCAAATATTTTATTTATAGTCAGCAAGGTGTGTCAGAATGTAACCCTGTGGCTTTGGTGGGAACTATTATGATTGTAATGGACAGCAAGACTAATAGTGAATTTGAGGTTCTGGATAAAAGAGAAATAATACAATGTTAAAATGTTCATTATGTTATTATTGACAGGTTCAGTAGTAGAAAATTACAATACTGTGCTTCTCATTTTTCAGGTGGATGTTGTATATTGCCTGGTTGGTTGCCGTACTCGCTATTATTGCTGGAGGGTGTTTCACCTTCTTCTATGGAGTTTCATTTGGTGAAGAGGAAGCTGCAAAGTGGCTCAGTGGCTTATTTATATCATTTTTCTCCTCTGTCTTATGTACACAGCCTATCCAGGTAAGTACCATATTAATATTGTCCCAGAGTGTATTGAACATTGTGGTGTGTAGGGGCTCCAATAAGTGTTTAGGTAGAAAGTTCAAACATAATTTGAAGAACCTGGTAGTCTTAGGAGCAGTGTGTTATGTATTAATAATCAGTACACAAGCACAACAAAATTTAGCATTTCAGGGTGATGAAATTAAACCATAAATGTTTGAAGACAATATAGGAATGAGTCACTAAAGTTTCACTTATTAGGTAAATGCAAATTTAATTAGTTTTTAGTCTGACCTGGTGCATCCTAGAGTCCTGAGAGAGTTGTGCAACGAGCTTGCCGAGCCACTGAAGCTCCTGTTTTGTAAATGCCTGGATGAGCAAAAGGTCCCCAGTGAATGGAAAGTGGCTCATGTGACTCCTATCTTCAAGAAGGGCGATCGCCACTCCACGCATAACTATAGACCGGTCAGCCTGATCAGCATAGTATGTAAAGTATACTTGAGAGGATTATTGGAGATGCCATGATGGAACATCTACTATGAAACAACCTTGTAAAGAATTGCCAACAATGGTTTTATGCCAGGGCACTCTTGCTTAACACAATTACTCAAGGTACTGGATGTTTGGACCCGAATTCTGGAACAGGGTGGTAATATTGACAATATATACCTAGATTTTGCCAAGGCTTTCGACAGCATACTCCATGAAAGGCTGAAAATTAAACTGGAAAGGTATGGGATTCGGGGAAATGTCCTAGCATGGATCGGTGACTTTCTCCAAGACCGCGAGCAGTGTGTGGTGATTAATAGCATGAAATCATCATGTGTACCCATCACAAGCGAGACACCATCTACCCATTCGCGGGCCTGCTGTTGTTTGTGTGCTTCTTAAATAACATGCCTGATGTTGTGCATAACTCCATATAAATGTTTGCGGATGTCGGCAAGTTATTTTGGGAAATTAAGAACCAAGCAGACTGTGAAGACCTGCAGAAGGATCTCTGTAAGCTTCAAGAATTGGCTGCTAAGATTCAATGTCATGAAGTGTAAGAGGCTACACCTGGGATGTACCAACAGTTAGGAGGCGTATCATCTGTCCCAATGGAATGAAGAAACTGCATTAATTGAGACTGAATGTGAAAAGGAACTAGGTGTGTATGTTGACAATGAGCTGAAGTTCTCAGTCCATTGCGAGAAGAAGGTGAATCAGGCAACTAGATTATTAGGTCTTATAAGAAGGTCATTCAGATATCAAGATTGTCAGTCCCTCGTAACGATCTTCAAGAGTGAGGTGCTTCCTTGTCTTGAGTACTGTCACCTCGTCTGGTCCCCGAGATCTGCTAGGGACTGTCAGTTGATTGAAAATGTTCAAAGGAGGGCCACCAGATTGGTGCCTGCACTTCGGCACCTCAGCTACCCTGAGAGATTAGAGCACCTGAAATTGCCTAGCTTATACTACAGTACAGGCAAGGGGGGACCTAATTGAGGTGTATAAACATCAGGCACTATTCAGTCGAGTGTATTTTCCTGTAGCTGGAGGACACTCGCCCCACAACGGGTCACAGCTCAAGGTTGAAGAAGCTGCAAGTCCAGAAAACTGTGAGGGGTAACTTTTTCGGAGTGAGAGTTGTGAACTCTTGGAGCAATCTACCAAAAAGTGTTGTGACGGCACCGAGTGTGAGCTCTTTCAAGACCAGACTTGACAGACATTGGAGCAGGATCAGATACATTCAGGAGCCAGTGCATGCCCAGTACTTGTCAACAGTGCATAAGAGAGACATGACTGATCACCCAAGTGGCTAACGAGCCGATAAGTGGTGAAGAGGATAAAAGTAAAAGTGTAGTTGAAATGGCCAGTTTAGCCAGTGATCATTTCAAAAAGAAAACATTGAAGAGCTAGAAGTGTTATACATTATAACAAGAAAATGCATACATAAAAATTACTTCACACTGTATGAACAAAGGTACCCTTGAGTTTTCTGTCATATTTCAAATAAAGATAAAAGAAACTGGATTGAGTTGTACATGACGATGAAAAAATGTATGGCCTGGTGGCTAAAACTTATGTTATTTGCTGTCTACACCAGTGGTGTACACCTTGGAGACATGCTGTTATTGGCTGAGATGAATCTTAGTTAGTTTGTCCTCTCCTATTGAAACCACCACCCTAAATGGGAGATTGGAAGCAAAGTTTTTTCTAGTAAACTAAGGGAGTGGGACAGACAAGATCATCACATAGCATTAATTAGTTCATACCTGACCCTTCTACTTGTATCAGCCTCATATAGTTTTCAGGAATTGAATCAGCTGCTTGTGCAATTAACCAGGCCCTTCACATATATTTATTATTTGGGTTTAAGTAACGAAACCCAAACGGCAGTTCCTTGTTTTATTATAAAAGGGTTGTACATATATATTTCCTGAGTGTAGATCGACCGTAAGTTCCACTGTTTAAGAGTTAATGAGAAAGGGACGGCGTTTATGTATTATGAACGTTAGGTCACGTCCTTACGATATAAGTTGATGTGAGCGACTCATGAGTAGTGACCCATCGAGGGAGAACGGTATGGGTACGTCGTTCCCCCTCGAGGGAAGACGGAGCCATCCACTGCAGCTCTTAAATAACGTCTTCCTCTACTCAAGGATATCAAACTACTGCTCGCTTCAGGTGGCCAGAGAGCCGGCTACTTATGCCTTTACTCAGCATAATATGATGCAGCTTCCCGTGGGCACACCTTATCACGTGCATTGAACATGTCACCTCATAGCCAGTGGAAGTTACAGGTTGGTGAATCTGAATATAATATCAGATAAGAACATAAGAACATAAGAATGGAGGAAACTGCAGCGGGCCTATTGGCCCATACTGGGCAGTCCCGTTTACACCCAACCCCTATTGCTCATATGAGCATCCAACCTATGTTTGAAGCAATTCAGCATATTCGAGTTAATGATGATATTTGGTAACTTGTTCCATTCATCCACTACTCTGTTTCCAAACCAGTGTTTACCTATTTCACGCCTAAATCTAAATTTGTCCAATTTAAAACCATTGTTACGAGTTCGCTCCTGGTTGGATAATTTGAGTACCTTTGTAATGTCCCCTTTGTTTAGCCCTGCCTTCCACTTATACACCTCTATCAGGTCGCCCCTCGCTCTACGTCTCTCAAGGGAGTGCAAATTAAGATGCTTTAATCTGTCTCTATACTCAAGGTTCCTAATACCCGGGATTAGTCTTGTCATTCTCCTCTGAATTCTTTCCAAGGATTCTATATCCATTCTGTAAAACGGTGACCAGAACTGGACTGCGTAATCCAGGTGTGGTCTCACAAGAGCAAGATACAGTTTTAGGATGACCTCGCTAGTCTTGTAACTAACACTCCTTTCTATGAACCCAAGTACTTTATTAGCCTTGTTACAAGCAAAAACACATTGTTTACTTGGCTTAAGGTTCCTACTTATCATTACTCCTAAATCTCTCTCGCAGTCGGATTTCTCTATGGCATCGTTGTTCATCTGGTATCTGGTTTCCCTGTTTACATTTACTATACTGAGTACTTTACATTTGTCGATGTTGAATTTCATCTGCCATTTTTCAGACCATTCGAAAAATTTGTTTAGATCCTCCTGTAGTTTTGCCGAGTCCTCGTCAGATTTGATAACACGTCCTATTTTAGTATCATCAGCAAATTTACTTATGTTGCTGTCTATGCCGATATCTATGTCGTTTATGTATATAATAAACAATAATGGTCCAAGTACTGAGCCTTGGGGAACTCCACTTGTGACGTTGCTCCAATGGGACTTAGTGCCGTTAATGCTCACTCGCTGTTTCCTGTCCTGTAACCACGCCCTAATCCATTTAAGGATGTCACCTTTGATGCCATGAGCTTCTACCTTTCTAATTAGTCTTTCGTGGGGTACTCTGTTGAAGGCTTTGCTAAAGTCGAGATATACCACATCATAATTGTGCCCCTCGTCCACTGATTCGAAAACTGATGAAAAGAATGTTAATAGATTAGTTAGGCAAGAACGTCCGCTTGTGAAGCCATGCTGGGAATCATTGATCAATCGGTGCTTCTCCAGGTGATTTCGAATAGAGTTTGAAATGATTGCTTCCAGTAATTTGCCTACTATTGATGTTAGACTGATTGGGCGGTAGTTAGAGGATAGTGATCTATCCCCCTTCTTGAAGATCGGTATTACATTCGCTATCCTCCAGGATTCTGGTACTACACCTGTTTTTAAGGACATGTTAAACAACTTTGCTAAGGGCATACTAAGCTCTTCCTTACATTCCTTTAATACTCTGGCAAATATCTCATCGGGACCAGGTGACTTATTAGGCTTTAGTTTGTCTATTTGCTTACTAACATCGTTACTAGTCACTACTATCTCACTTAATTTGTTTTCTTCACTATCTCTGAATAGAGTCGGTGCCTCGGGTATCATGTTTAAATTTTCGGTGGTGAAAACTGTTGAAAAATATTTATTCAAATTATTGCTCATTTCTCTGTCGTTATCAGTGAGCTCGCCGGAGTCTGACCGTATTGGTCCAATCTTTTCTCGTGTTTTAGTTTGATACATTTGGTAGAATCCTTTGGGGTTTGTCTTTGCCTCCCTTGCTATCCTTACCTCATTATTCCTCTTTGCTTTCCTTATCTCGGTTTTAACCCTACTCGCCAATACCCTATAATAGTCCCGGAGGTGAATTTCGCCACGATTTATCCTTCTACCTATAGCCTTCCTTTGGCCAATGATGTTCTTTAAATAATTATTTATCCATTTTGGGTCATTGTTGTTTGATCTGAGTTTTTTGTATGGTATGTTCTGCCTTTGTGCATTAAGTAACTCACTATTTAAATTGTCGTGGAACTCGGCAATCTCAGATCTCGTTATCAGGTCGGTGTCATCTGTCAGGTTCACGGCCAAGCGCGACACCCCCTCTCTCAGCTGCCTCTTTAAACTGTCAAAGTTTGCCCTTCTGAAATCTGGTACTTTAGTGGAATTTTCCTTACGTCTGCCCTGAAAATCTAACTGGAATCGAATTTCTTTGTGATCGCTGTTTGCAAGTTCGTTCCCTACCTCGACATTGCTAATGAGGTTTTCTCTGTTTGACAAAACTAAATCCAATATATTATTACCCCGTGTGGGTTCGGTTATATGTTGACTTAGGAAACAGTCCTGGATCGTCTCGAGAAAATCCTCTGATTCTGAGTTACCCGTAAGGTCGGTCCAATCTATTTGGCCAAGGTTAAAGTCGCCTACTATACAGACTTTGTTGTGTATGGAAGCCCTGCGCATTTCATCCCAGATAAGTCTCTCATTGACGCTATCAAGATTGGGGGGTCTATATATTACTCCTGTGATTAATTTTTCCCGACCGTCGCTTAATTCTATCCAAATTGTTTCTGTATTCCTCTCAGTTTTTATTTCCTTATTTATTTCACACTTCAGATTATCCCTAACATAGATTGCTACTCCGCCTCCTTTCCTGGTCTGCCTGTCGGTATGGAACAGTTTGTAACCCGCAATTTGGTATTCGACTGGTAATTCACGTGTGTCTAGGTTGATCCATGTTTCAGTGAATGCAATTATATCGATTTCTTCGGTACATACCAAGGCCCTAATATCATCCATTTTGTTTCTCATACTTCTACTGTTCGCGTAATATACATTTAAGTTAGTCGTGTTCTGAGTCCTCCCCTTACCGCGTTTAGTTTTAAACTCCCTGTCTAATTTAGTTATGTCATCATTCCTAACACTATTTCCCTGTAATCTTTCGCCTTGTTTACCCGCTCCCACTGCAGCCTCCTCCACCCCCGTGCCCCTATGTTCTCTTAGCAGTTTAAAGACTTCGATATCTTTTGAACTGCCCCCTCTAGAGCCCCAGCCAGGGTTGCTACTCCATCCCTAGACAGGTGCACCCCATCCCTAGCATAAAGGTCCCTTCTGCCATAGAAGTTGTCCCAGTTGTCAATGAATGGGACTGATATTGACTTGCAATATCTGTCAAGACGGTCGTTAACACCAACTGCCCTTGACAACCATTCACTGCCAACTCTCCTTCTAGGCAGGACACCGCATATGATAGGGATCCCTCCCTTAGTCCTAATACGATCTATAGCTGCCTTGAACTTATCAAGAAGCTCCTCGCTCCTCCACCGGCCAATATCATTGCCTCCTGCACTGAGGCAGATAATGGGTTTGTTCCCATTACCAGACAAGATATTGTCCATCCTGTCAATTATATCCCCCACCCCAGCTCCTGGCAAACACACCCTCATCCTATTTTTGTTTTTACCACAAAAGGCCCTGTCCATGTACCTTACCTGTGAGTCACCAACAATTAAAGTTTTTATACCTTCCTTGTCATCCCTGCCCCTGACTGTACTAACGTCCAATTCGTCTATCAAGGGACTGAACGGGTTGGTACACTTAGCTGTTGTTGTCGTTGTTGTCGTATCCTTCGTGTGCTTCTTTACCACCAGCTTTGTCTTCACACTACTCACAATTTTCCACTCGCTTGATTTTTCGTCAGCCACTGGCTTTACTCGTCCAGCCTCTCCTTTTAACATCGCCAGCTCTTCCCTTAATTTCAAGTTCTGTTGATGAGAGAGGGGCCCATTACAGAATTAACCTTTTCATTCCTGGTCCCACCCACATAAAAAGCAGGTGGTTCCAGTGAGGATCACTTCTTCATTTCTTGTTGTTTAAGCATATTTTAGTGTGTTATAGCCAGGTCTCACATTCATCAATGCTTGTACAGTAAACCCTCTCAATAACGTATGACTTTTTCTGATATTTGGGATACTGTACAGCGGTCTAATCAGATTTGATAAATGCCTAACAAGAGCTAATAGGTACAAGAGATGACACCATCTGTAAACGTGCTGGAGGTGGGGGGCTGTTGCCACGTTCGTTAGTTTGTTTTTATTTATTCATAATTATATTCTCGTATGATCAACCTCTTATGGTGTATGTTTGATCGTAAGTAATATAACGTACAGTATTAAATGATAGAAAAAAATATGAAATTTAATATACCATTTTACTTCAAAATATAAAGACAAGCCAAATCAGAAGGTAATCTCTTCCCTGAAGGTCCTGGGGGGTTGGGGTTAAGGTGGTCACTTACATAACCCCAAAAAGGAGGACACTGTGTGGCAGCAATTCCCCAGACCCAATATGAAAACCATAACCTATACAGTACAACAGTGTTGGGTTCAGTTTGATTTCAATTCAATGAATTGAGGAAGAAATTTTTCTTACAGGTTTAAATTTTATCTAATTTTTAAATACAGTGAACCCTCGAAGATCCGGACTAAAAGGGGGGTCCACCTGTCCGGAAAAGCCGATTGTCCGAATCATCAAGCGAATGTACAAAATGTATAAAAACGATAAATAATGATATAAAAAACACCAAAACTACAGTACATATTATCCTGATCACGGGGGTTAGTTATACAGACTTTTTCCTGTGAAAAAGCCATAATTTTGAGCAACATCACTGTACTCATTTGTACTCGATGTAATACATTAAAGGACAATTTTTTTTTATTTATTTTTTTTTAATACTGTATATGATGTCTATATTCAAATTATTCGCTATCTTGCAAGGATTCCAGCAATGCATGTTATATTCTGCTAAGTTTATTTTGTGACATTTTATAATATAAAAACTTTAAGCCTAAAACTACCTTCACCTTGTTTTGGGAATGCTTCTTGGGGAGGCTTCTTAGCCCAGAACCCCAATTTTTATTGGGAAAAAATACAATAAATTACAAATGTTCAGTCACTGAATTGAAATTTCTCTTGATTATTTTGAAATGGAATTGAGCCCAAATCTGCTACACAAACTGAGAGCTAAAATGTGTACTCAATATAGCTGGCTGTCTATTAGCGATGCTGGTAAATGTGTGAAAAATCTGGAGAATTCCTCTACAGTACATGTAAACAAGTAGCTAAGATGAAAACACTGTATATTGTACTGTAGCTAAATGCCAGAATCTGTAATTGGATATTTTTGTTCAAGCTCTGAATGCGATGTCAGCAATGCTACCTAGGTATGTTAATTCCTAGGCAATTTGCCAGGCCAACATACAGGCAATTAAAACATCTAATAATTACTTAATAAGTAATATTAGGAGGACATGTCGCTACCTGTCATTTAATTGCTATTTTCAAATCCCTTCCTTCACCCCGCCACTATACGCACTGCGAACCTCATCTCTTGCCTGGTGATTCAGCTATAAAACACACAAAGGGAAACTCCGCGAATTTGTGCTCTAATTGCTGAAATACTCACCTCCGCAAGGATATTATATAAGGTATTTGTACTTAATGGCACAGTGATGAAGTAGAGTGACTTTTATTTTGTTATGTCTCTCATTTATTGTATTTGGGACATTTTCTTATACGACTTTGGGTCAGCATGGCGACCAAAACACATTTTCTTTGTGAGTCGTTTAGATCGTTGTGACTATCCCTTGCCTTTAAGTCACTCAGTGAACAGCAATTCGCGAACAAGGGATCTCGGACTGAAAGTAGGAGCTGGAGTCTAGGATGGTGCAGAAGCTTCTCACAAAATTTGCAGATGAGGTCGTGGTATTGATCAGAGAGAACCAAGAGGGTCAGTGTGTTGAGCGCTTCTCGATATGTGGAGAAGGAGGGGATAGAATAATCTTGCATGCCCTCTTTTGCACTTTTTTCCAGGTGTTTCCATTGTGTGGCATTTAGGGAGGAAGAGCAGGCAGAGGAGGCATAGGTGAGCTTGGGAAGTATGAATGTTAAGTAAACACTGAGGAGTAAGGGCGCAGAAAGTCTGAGGAACTTGTGCGTGCATTTGAGACATGTGGGGTGTAACGGGAGAGCAGTGTCGGAGTTATTAACCGCTCCTGTTTCCTATCCTGCGTGTAGACACGATTGCCAAGTGGCCATACAGCATGCCCTGACAATTCACAAAATTTTAATTTGCAGACCTCGATTATTCACGGATGACACCGTGGATGTACCCAAGAATGTCTGTGGGTAGTTTTAAAATTGCTGGCATTTTCACAGCCGGAACAGCGAGCCATTCGTTCCAGAGACAGTAATTTCTTTTACCTGTACAGCATGTGTGTGTGTAAAAGAAATAATTGTCCTTAGGGCAAACACATAAAGGGATGAAGATTTCTTTGCACACGAGTAAAAATGACTCCCCCCGCCTCTGGTCAGCAAATGATATTCGTGGATTTAGCTATTCGTGGTCATTTTAAGAACGTAACTCCTGCGAATTTTTAGGGCATGCTGTACAGTATTTTATTTTATTTTATATATTGCCCACATTTATGCATCCTTTGCAATGATCAGGGTGTTTCTGTATTGGTGAGCTACTTTAGAGCTATATGATGTCTTTGAACTTTGGTTGTGGGGTGGGGGGGGGGTATTTTTGGGATCCACCTGACGCATCCTCTATCTCCCCATGTTATAATGAGTTCGCTCTACACAGCATTTTCTGGGAACACAGCCCTCGTGTTAACCGAGGGGGGCAGTGTATATGATGATTATATTGAAAATGAATTGGGAAAAGCACTTTTTTTTCTTCTTTTTTTTCATTATGAGAAGACTGTTAAAACAATGTGTAAGTTTCTGTCATACTTTACTATATACATTCATTGACAGGTGTTTGCAATGGCAATGATCTTCAGTTCTATCTGCAAGAAACCCAATGATGATGAGGATGATGCTGACAGAGATGAGAGTGATCCTGAGTTGGGTGAAGATGAGGAATGGATGCATGAGCTTGGAGGTGAGTTAGTTATGTACAGTGATCCCTCGGTTAATGAGCGCCTTGGTTAACGAAATTTCGGTTAACGAATTACCTTCCATAAGATTCTTAACTTCGGTTAACGAGCATTCCCTCAATTAATGAATTCCTTACGAGCCGACCTCAACAATTTTTCTCTTGCACACTAGCTGTCGTATTAGTCCGCCAATACAGTAATTGGTTCTAGGGCTTAAATTCCTCACTATTTTAGTAAATATCAAGAAGTTTGTACTATTCAATAATTTTAAAAGTCTTATACTGTGAACCTTCACTTTACGCGGTCAATTTAACCCACGGAGGCCCGCGTAAAGCGAGAAACGTGCAAAGTGAACAACATAACATATGGGATTAAATGAAATAGAGACCGGCTCACCCCCAAACTCCACTTTTTCCGACACAATACCTGTGTTCTAGTAAAAATAACATCTTAATTTTATAATGGTACATGCACACAATTAATACTTAAGAGAAATAGAGAAATACAGTTGCCAAGTTAATGTCCATTCAAATAATGGACTCAACTCCCTCCCCCTCTTCTCACACTACACTCGCTGGCTCTTCCCTCTCTGAAAATTTTTTTGGGGAAAACCACTAGATTTTAAGGTATAGTATATAAATAATACCTCAAACTAAAGTTAGGATAATATAATTGACATTGCTGGATTCCTTGCAAGACCAGGAATATTTTGAATATAAATGTCATATATTTTGCACAGAAGATAACATATTTACTCAGAGTAAACAAAATACTTACATTAGATCTAAAATTTGTATGTCTAATGCAAAATCTATGATGTTTATATTCAAAATGATCATCAAATTGTAAGAATTCCAGCAATGTAAATTATATTCTGGCCGGGTAATTTGTATGAATTTTATGAGCTAAAACAAATATCTTCAGTTAATAAAAAAAAAAAATATTCTTCACAACACTATCTGTCAATCAAAGTACCCCACCTTGCCTCCCCCCCTCTTCCAACCGCGCCAGATGGTCGGTCGGTCCCTCCCTACCCCCCACCCCCCACCAACCCTCCCTACCAGATAAATGTTTGGGAGAAACCAGAATATTTACCTTTTTAGTAATAAATAATACCTCAGACTAAAGTTAGGATAATATAATTGACATTGCTGGATTCCTTGCAAGACCAGGAATATTTTGAATATACACTTCATATATTTTGCACAAAAGATAATATATTTGCTCTGAGTAAACAAAATACTTGCATTAGATCTAAAATTTGTATGTCTAATGCAAAATCTATGATGCTTATATTCAAAATGATCATCAGATTGTAAGAATTCCAGCCATGTAAATTATATTCTGGCCAGATAATTTGTATGAATTTTATGAGCTAAATAAAAAAAAATTATATTTCACCCGTGTAAAGGGGTACACGCACCGTGGAATGTGAGCATCCCGGGTTCCGGTAGGGTACCGTGGAAACGCGGAATGTGGGACCGCGTAAAGTGAGGGTTGACTGTATTAAATTTTTTATTCATTTTAACAATTATTTAACATAATTTAAGTTAAGGGAAACTAGTTTTTAGCACGCCAAACAGCCTGTCAACACATCATACAGGCATCAGTCTCTGTGTCTTTTCAGTGGAGGTAACATCTTGCTTCCGACTCTCTTCAACATAAATGCTTTTTTTCTGTGTTTCCAGTCAATTATTGGTCTTTCTGAAGTTTATTTTACATTTTGACAATATATAATGCAGTGCAGTGTTGATTTAAAGAAAATAATCCTGAATTTCACCAAGTGAACTAAAATTTAATGGGTGAAATGGCGGCATGGGGTGACTTCTCTTCCACCCCCACTTCCTTCTCTTCACCCTTCTCCTCCTCCACCTCCCACTTCAAATTCACATCAGCATCATCATCCAGGAGCCTTCTACATACACACCTCAAAGTAAATGTACTTTACTATCTTTTTTGTAGACTTTAGGCAATTTTGGTGAGCTGGAACCAATTACCCAAAAACCCATTGAAACAATGGTTTCGGTTAACAATCTTTCGGTTAACGAGCAACCTTCTGGAATGAATTGTGCTCGTTAACTGAGGGACCACTGTATATTATTTTTCTGGATTGAAAATTTTGCAAAAATAATATACTATCACAAAAACTTAATTTTCCCTTATTTGGGGTAATTTTTATGAGGTGAGAATGCATTTATCCTCTTGAGATAAATTTCCTCAAGGTGCTGAACAGACATCCACTATGGCTGATTTGGCATACACTGACTTAGGTCCTGATGCCATAAGTCTGCTAAGATGTCAAAACAGCCATCAAAATGAAATAGGTTTTCTAACACACTAAAATAAATAAACCAAAGATTATTTGTATTTCCTGGAAACCTGAACAAATCAAAACTTATTTCTGCTAGAGTTATATCAGCTGATGCAGCCTCCATAGTGAGTCATGCAACATAGTTTGCCATGTTTAATGAAGCTGTGAAGCCAACACTGGTTTAATATGAACTTGCTGTCACTAGCTGGCTTGCCATCTCACAAACAAATAAACTTGAATTTCCTTTAAATCACTCAATGCACCTTTACAGTATATTATTATATATTTGCTATCAAAATGTTCAAAGCATCCTCCATTCGTTTTCTCTGACTTTAAACCCATATAAAGTGTTTAAAATTATTATTTTTACTGTTCATTCTACAGCTTGTAAATTGAGTAAACAGGGGAACGATCGGCTTTTTTCACACTTCATTTTTCCAACATTCACGGCCTGAGATCCAATGTTCCTTCTGTGGAGCACCATCTATTAAACTCTACTCTCGATCTCTTACTATTATCTTAACTTCAACTGTCCAAAGCAGATTCACCCAAACTTTTTGAAGTCTCCAACTGCAACCTTTATACCTCTTTCTGTTCTAAGGGAGGTGTATGCACCTACTGCAACACACATACACCTATAGCTCAACTCACAGATTTTGAATATTCTCTTTATGTCATCTGGTTCAAAATATGCGGTTCTCCCAACTCTACCAACTACTGTATATGGGACTCTGACTATCTCACTTCTTCACATGAGTCGTTGCTATCGCACCCCAACACCGAGATCCTCTACCTAGGGGGATTTCAATGTACATCATAGAGTGGCTTGGCTCTGCTAGGAATGACCCAGGTGGAGTTGAGGCACACTCTTTTTCCTTTCTTAATGATCTGGAACAAATAATTAAACACCCTCCATGTGTTCCAGATCGATATGACCAACTTGCTAACATTCTTGATCTTTGTTTTACCTCTAACCCCTCACACTATTAAGTCAAACTGGGTGCGACCACCTCCCCCACCCCCCTCTAAATGGCAATTATGGCACTATCGGAGGGCACACTGGAAAACCTTGCGAGAATTCTTCTCCGACTTTCCCTTGGATGAATGTTGCTTTTCCACTCGGGACACCTCGGTATGTGCTGACAGCATTGGCGGGGATGCACTGGGTGGGATGAATGCATTTATTCCATCTAATACCAAAACTTTCACTTTACAATCATAGTTTGATTGCCACACCCTTCTTTGGGTGCCTGGTGATATCAGGGACTGTCGCACCGCTGGGAGACTGGTTTGGCCTGCCTCCAAATTGGCCACACACGACTGACTCATGGTTTTCTAATGGAGATGGACCTCCCCTTTCCATTGTGATGACTGCCTGGTCCCATTGACTGTTCAGCACCTCCTGGTGGAGTGCCCCAATTTCAGAGATCTTAATCGTAAGCACCTCTCTCAGTGCCGAGGCGGAGATGGGTCTTACTGTCTCTCTTTGGTGCTGGGGGAGGGAATGGGTAGCATTGGAAGGAATGTCTTCCCCTTTGTGGAGGAAGCTGGCCTCTTAGACAAGCTTTGAGTCTTATCTATTAGCATATAAATGGTTTTTATGAAAGTTCGAGCTCTTTATTATTTATGTTTTTTACCTTTTATTATTTGATACTAGTCTTCAAGCTTTTATTTTAATTCAGTGACAAATGACCTAAGGTGTTGCATCGCCAGGGATATAATTAACACAATCAGTCAATCAATCGCTCCCGTTCTCTTGCATGTAGGGACAGAGATTGGGCGTATCGATTTATGAAACTATCTCCTTCTGTAAGGCTATTCTTTGTTGGGCCAAGCAGAATTTTATAAAAAAAAAAAAAAAAGCACCGCTGACCTGACTAACTCTTCTTCAAGTAACTATTTTTGGTCCTTAGCTAAAAACATCTGTAATAACTTCTGGAGTCCCTCCTTTCCGACCTGATAACTCTATAGCCAATACTCCTTCTCATAAAACCAATATCTTTGGCACCTTATTTTCTTCTAACTCCGCCTTATATAATTTCAACTCTACCCATCCTACTACTCCTACTGAACCTACAGTATGTTACTTTTCATATAATCTCCAATCATAGGGTTGCTGGGGTGTTTTCTAATCTCGATGTGAGTAAGACACTTGGAGCAGATGGAATGCCGTTTCATGTTTTGAGAGAGTGTGCTGAGGTTCTTGCCCTGTGCTTGCTTGCCTATTTTAAGCATTTGCCTCAAAACCCAAACTTTTCCTTCTTTTTGGAAACATGCCTTGGTTTAGCCCATCCCGAAGAAGGGTGACCATTCTAATCCCTCTAACTATCGCCCCATTGCCCTAACTTCATCCCTCTCTAAGATTTTTGAAACTATCTTAAATTCTCATTTTTTCCATCACCTTGAACGCCTTTCTCTTTTGTCGGATCACTAGCATGGTTTCCGCCAAGCGAGAACTACTGGTGATCCGCTCTCCTACTGCACCCATCATTGGTCATCTTTTCTTAGGGATTATGGGAAAACTTCGTTGTGGCCCTCGACATCTCCAAAGCATTTGACAGGGTATGACGCAAGTCTGCTTTCTAAACTTCCTTATGGTTTCTCTCCTCCTCTCTGTTCCCTCACATCTAGTTTCCTTGAAAACTAATCCATGTTTGTCATATAATAAGTGTTGTGAAACCAGAAAATTATGTGTTTGGAATTGAGAAATTGAGTCACCGGAAAAAATTTCATTGTACAGTAAACCCTTGATAAGTCGGCATTCGATAACTCAGAATTTCATATAACTCAGCATGGATATGGTCTCAGAATATATTATAGTATAATTCGGGAAATGCCGAGATATTTTAAATTATCTGGGAAAATCTCGACATATCTGGCTGCATGGGTAAGAGGAATGCCTCATGGGATGCCGCTCCAAACAGGGTGTTACGACCATAGGGTAGATCATTACGTAATACAAATCATATAAGTCTTTCAAATATATCTTTATTTATTACTAGTACAGTGACCCCTCGTTTAACGAATGCCTCGGTTAACGAAATTTCGGTTAACGAACTGCCTTCCATAAGGATCTTCAATTCGGTTAACGAACAAAAATTCGGTTAACGAATTTCTTACGAACCGACCTCAACATGTTTTTGCTTGCACTGGCCGAGCAACCAGCTTTAGTATCAGTCCGCCAATACATTAATCGGTTCTAGGGCTTGAATTCCTTATTATTTTAGTAAATATCAAGAAATTTATACGAGTCAATAATTTTAAAAGTTTAACATTAAATTTTTTAGTCATTTTAACAATTATTGAACATAATTGAAGGTAAAGTGACTAGTTTAATGCGCGGCATCCAGCCTCTTAACACAGCAAACAGGCGTTAGTCTCTCTCTGTTTTCACTGGAGGTAACATCTTGCTTGAGACTCTCTTCAACTAAACGCTTTTTTTCTGTGTTTCCAAGCAAATTATTGGTCATTTTGAAATATATTTTACATATTGACAATATATAATGCAGTGCAGTGTAGATTTAAAGAAAATAATCTTGAAATACACCAAGAGAACTAAAATTTTATGGGTGAAATGGTGCCATGGGGTGACTTCTCTTCCACCCCAATGCCTTCTCTTCTTCCTTCTCCTTCACCCCCATTCTAATTCCCATCATCATCATCATCCAGGAGCCTTCTACATACACACCTCAAAGTAAGTGAACTTTTCTACCATTTTTGTTGAATTTAGGAAATTTTCGGTGAGCTGGAACCAATTACCCAAAAACCCATTGAAACAATGGTTTCGGTTAACGAACTTTTCGGTTAACGAACGACCTTCTGGAACGGATTCAGTTCGTTAACCGAGGGGTCACTGTATATTCCTCATCCCAAGTTCTCCCAACAAAGGTCAAGTTAACAGATCAAAACCTAAACAAGTCAATAAAAATGCAGTGGTCCCTTGGTTAACGAACACAATTCATTCCAGAAGGTCGTTCATTAACCGAAAATTTCGTTAACCGAAACCATTGTTTCAATGGGATTTTGGGTAATTGGTTCGAGTTAACCGAAAATTCCATGCAAAGTAAAAAAAAAATGCACTAAAGTACACTTACTTTGAGGTGTGTATGTAGAAGGCTCCTGGTTGATGATGATGATGGGAATTAGAAGTGGGGGAGGAGGAGAAGGGCGAAGAGAAGGAAGTGGGGGTGGAAGAAAAATCACTCCATGCTTGATGCCGTCATTTCACCCATAAAATTTTAAGTTCACTTGGTGTAATTCAAGATTATTTTCTTTAAATCAACACTGCACTATATATTATCAATTTGTTAAATAAATTTCAGAATGACAAATAATTGTACTGTAAAAACGTAAAAATACCCTGTGTTCAAGAGACCCACAAGCAAGATGCTTCCTCCACTGAACAGAGATACAAACTGAGGCCTTGGTGGGTGAGTGAAGTGGCTGATGGGTGCACCAGAAACTAGTTCCCTGTACTGTACTGCAATTATGTTAAATAAGTGTTAAAATGACTAAAAAATTTAATATAAAACTTGGAAAATTATTGAAAAGTACAACCTTCTTGATATTTACTCCAATTTTAACGAATATAAGCCCTAGAATCGATTTCTGTATTGGCGGACTAATTTTCCAGCTGGTGAGCAAGCCAAAGCATGTCAAAACATTTTCATAAGAATTTCGTTAACCAAATTTTTGTTCGTTAACCGAAATGAAGATTCTTATGGAAGGTAAGTCGTTAACCAAAATTTCGTTAACCGAGGCGTTCTTTAACCGAGGGACCACTGTTTGAACTTTTGTTAACTTATTCCCACCACCACATATGTACATAAAATAAAATAAATAACAATAATAATATGACAAGATGTTTAGAAATGCGTAAGTAAGGGCCGAAGATCCATTGGACACAAGATCACACTAAATCAGTATCAAGCAAAACAAATCTCAATAGTCAAATGCCAACTCCCAAAACACCAGTAGGTCACCGACGTCACCTCTCTACCTCCAACTACTGACATATCATATCCTGATTGGCCAAAACATAAACTTTATATAAATTCCCCTACTGACATTAATTCCACTTATCTAACCTATATACAAACTTAATACAATCAAACATAATACAATGAATACACAATGTAATAAACAAATTTAATATTTAAATGATGACTCAGTCAGTGTGGGCGAGTTATGAGTGAAACTGCTCGAGCCAACCACACACCATCTGAACCAACCTATTTCATGCCAAGAACAGAAACTTATGGCGGACACGCGCAACAGTGGGTCAGTCTGGTGTTTGTTATTGTTACAGTCGGGTGTGCACGGCTTGTCTCTCCACACTTTGTTCTCTGCTTGTGTTCTCCCTCATCAAGCATCGCTGATATGTCATCTGCACCTTCAAGGAGCTATAGGAATGGCATGAAGCTCAAGTCCATGAGTCTTCACAATAAAAATAAAGTGTTTGACTGAGTGGATGCTGGCACATCCAAGCATATGATGCGTGAGGAGTTTAGGATCAAGTCCAGCACATTTTACGATATATAAAAAAAAATCGGGACAAGATTCGGAAGCACTTTCTAAGTCTAAAGGACTAGTGCTAACATATTGTTTAAGTGAAAATGCCCTGTGGTGTTTAAGTGAAAATACTGTATAAATGAAAATACTTTGTACTGTACATGTAAATTCTTTGTTTTATATTTATTTTATATAAGTGAACAAATAACTGTACAGTAGGAAAGTGTACTGTAGTACAGTACAGTATACTGTAGTACAGTACGGTATACTGTACTTAAGTGCCTCCATCACTTCCACCACCTGCATCACCTACCATGCCTCTGTGTCACCTACTATGATGTTTCATTCTTCACCTGCAGTTGCTGGTAAGTGTTACTTTTTGACATTTAGTAATTACATGCACGCATAGTATTTTCTCGATTTAACGAACTAATTCGACCCATACCTGTTCGTTAAATCGAAATGTTTGCTAAATAGAGCTCTCGGTCAACTAGATATACATTGGAGCACCTTAGCTTTCGTCTTTATTCAAAACATCTTCAGAGGCAACTGAATTTACGGGGATTGGAATGTCAGGTGACCTTTTCTTAGGTGGGGGATAAGTGGGTCTCATGACCTGAAGATGTCATTGAATAAAGACAAAAGCTAAAGTATTTTAGGGGGATTTTGATAAGTATAAATGAACAAAGTTGTATCCCTTCAACATTATGTTACATAACATTTTAAAATATGGAGTGAGAAAGCAGAAAGGTGTGGGTGATTAGAGAGATGGAGTGGTAACATGCACCAGTGTTGCCAAGTGATAAGCTCCTCAACAGCTCGTGTTTATCCCCCTCCTATCAGTCACACAACAAGACTCTGACTGGATGCGTGTTGTCTTAATTTGTGTGTGGTGCGCGCTGTGCGCTCGAGCATCTTATGCTCCCTTCCCAAGATGATCATTGTTACATATGACTATGTATTTACAGAGTACTGTATTACTTATACTTTTTTACTTTTATCCTCTTCTCCACTGATCAGCTCGTTAGCCGCTTGGGCAGTCGGTCACATCTCTGTTGTTATGCACTGTTGGCAAGTACTGGGCATGCACTGGGTCCTAAATGTATCTTAACCTGCTCCAGTGTTGGTCAAGTCTGGTCTTGAAACAGCTCTCACTCGATGCCGTCACAACACACACCGACAGTTGTTCCAAGAGTTCACAATTCTCATACCGAAATGTTTGCCCTCAAATTTTTCTGGGCTTATGGCTTCTTCAACCTTGAGTTGTGACCCCTTGTGGGGCGAGCATCCGCCAGGTCCAGGAATGGACCCTCGACTTAGTAGTGCCCTTTGAGATATATAGATACCTCAGTTAGGTCGCCCCTTGCCCGTCTGTAGTATAAGCTAGGTAGTTGCAGGCGCTCTAATCTTTCTGGATAGCTGAGATGCCAAAGTGCAGGCACCAGTCTGGTGGCCCTCCTTTGGATATTTTCAATCAACTGACAGTCCTAGTATATTTCGGGGACCAGACGGGGTGACAGTACTCCAGGTGGGGAAGCACCTCACTCTTGAAGGTCATTACGAGAGAATGACCATCTAGGTATCTGAATGACCTTCTTATAAGATCTAATAGTTTTGTTGCTTCATTCACCTTCTTCCCACAATGGCCAGAGAACTTCAATTCATTGTCATGAAACACACCCAGGTCCTTTTCTCATTTGGTCAACACTAATGCAGTTTCTTCAGCCCGTTGAGACATATGATACGCCTTCTTGCCATGTACAGTGGTCCCTCGGTTAACGAGCGCCTTGGTTAAGGATTTACCTTCCATAAGATTCTTCACTTCGGTTAACGAGCAATCCCTCGATTAACGAGTTTTTTACGAGCCAACTTCAACATATTTTCGCTTACATTTGGCGGTCCACCAGCTGTAGTATTAGTCCGCCAATACAGTAATCGGTTTTAGGGCTTAAATTCCTTACTATTTTAGTAAATATCAAGAAGTTTATACTATTCAATAATTTTAAAAGTTTAATATTAACTTTTTTAGTCATTTTAACAATTATTGAACATAATTGAAGGTAAAGAAACTAGTTTCTGGCGTGCCATCCAGCCTGTTAACACACCAGACAGGCTTTAGTCTCTCTGTTTTCAGTGGAGGTAACATCTTGCTTGAGACTCTCTTCAACTAAACGCTTTTTTTCTGTGTTTCCAAGCAACTTACTGGTCATTTTGAAATATATTTTACATATTGATAATATATAATGCAGTGCAGTGTTGATTTAAAGAAAATAATCTTGAAATACACCAATAGAACTAAAATTTTATGGGTGAAATGGCGCCATGGGGTGACTTCTCTTCCACCCCAATGCCTTCTCTTCTCCCTTCTCCTCCACCCCCATTCTAATTCCATCATCATCATCATCATCATCATCCAGTAGCCTTCTACATACACACCTCAAAGTAAGTGTACTTTTCTACCCTTTTTGTTGAATTTAGGCAATTTTCGGTAAGCTGGAACCAATTGCCCAAAAGCCCTTTGAAACAATGGTTTCGGTTAACGAGTTTTTCGGTTAATGAGCAACCTGCTGGAACGGATTGTGCTCGTTAACCGAGGGACCACTGTATTGGTGGACTAATACTACAGCTGGTGGACCGCCAAATGCAAGCGAAAACATGTTGAAGTCGGCTCGTAAAAAACTCGTTAATCGAGGGATTGCTCGTTAACCGAAGTTAAGAATCTTATGGAAGGTAAATTGTTAACCGAAATCTCGTTAACCGAGGCGCTCGTTAACCGAGGCACCACTGTATGTAAAATTGGCAGTGACTTATAGTACCGGTCACAGGAAAATAGCCTAACAGGCTGTTTTGGTCAATTTTGCTGGTTCATTGTTTATATAATAAAAGTAATTATATAATCATAATTATTGTAGTATGCAATTAAAAACATGACATGAGGATATACACACTTATAATCCAAATAACATTCTTGGTATTTGCACACTTTAATGTAAATAATGCATGCGGTATTTGCACACTTTAGTTAAAAATATATAATGACCACCAGGTGGTACACTGTCCACTGAAGAATATCCTCAGGCAGCATAGGTGTGGTTAAACTTCAGGTGATGTAGTATGGGGGGGGGGGGCAATATTTACGTGACTACTGAGGTCCACTGTATCCCGAAGAATATCTCCGGGTAGTGTTGGGGGCGAATCTTCATGTGAGTTCTGAGATCCATGCACTTGTCTTTACTTTTATCCTCTTCGCCACTGATTGGCTCATTCGCCACTTGGGCGGTTGGTCTATGCACTGTTGGCAAGTACTGGGCATGAACTGGCTCCAGAATGTATTGGAACCTGCTCCAATGTTGGTTAAGTCTGGCCTTGAAAGAGCTCACACTCAGTGCTGTCACAACGCTCTGGCAGAATGTTCCAAGAGTTCACAATTCTCACTCTGAAAAAATTTGCCCCCACTGTTTTTTGGACTTGTGGCTTCTTCAACCTTGAGATGTGACCCATTGTGGGGCAGGTGTCTACCAGCTACAGGTATGTTCATTCAACCTAGTAGTGCCCTCTGAGATGTTTATACAGTTCAATTTGATCGCCACTTGCCCCTCTATAGTATATACTGTAACACTAGGCAGTTACAGGCATTGTATTCTCTCTGGGTAGCTGAGGGGTAAACATTGATTGGCAAATTTAGATAATGGTGATCATATACTGTATAGTGATTTATTATTGTTAACGTTCTTTGGGATCCATCTCATAATAACTTGTTTTACAAGTGCCTGTACTGTACTGTACTGTACTCCATCAACTTTTAGTGAAGTTAATCTTTAATTTTTATTTATACAGATGTTCACAGGAAGAAAATGGAATACAAGCCAGTTGATGACAGTCATCTCCTGGCAGCACGTGAACAAAGGAAGAAGGAGATCAAAATGTGGGGCGTCATATATGACATGGGTGCTTATGCCTTCTTTATATGGATAGTGATAATATTGAGTCATGGCAACCGTGACCCAAACAGCTTTCTCTTAAAGAATGAATTGGCTAATAACTTCATTTATGCTGCTACAGAGAGCTGGACCCCTAACATCAATTTCCTCAATGTAAGTAAAACTTCAATTTGTCAGGCAAGTGTTCATGTCTTCTGAGTTACAAAAAAAGAAACATATTTAACTTCTATAACTTAGAAAAATAAAACAAATTGACCTTGTCTTTATTAATATACCTATCTTGTTTGATACTGTAACACTTATTTTTGTTCAAGTCGTAATGCGACGCTCAGCATGTTACCTAGGTATGTTAATTCCTAGCTAACTCGCCAGGCCAACATACAGGCAACTAAAACATCTAATAATTACTTAAAAAGTAATATTAGGAGGACACGTCGCTACCTGGCATTTAATTGCAATTCTCAAAACCCCCTTTTTCACCCCCCATCATTCGCATCACGACCTTCATCTTCTTGCCTGGCGATTCAGCTGTAAATACACATAAAAGAAGGCTGAAAATTTCCGGTGTTCAAATTTGGGGATGTAAGTTATCAATTCACAGTGATGCCATTCGGCCTGACAATTGCGCCAAAAGTCTTTACAAAACTGGCGAACATTCCCAGAAAGATCCTTGCGAAGGAGGGCATGAGAACCTTTGCTTATCTAGATGATTGGCTAATAATGGGAAACTCTTTCGAAGATTGTCATAGGGCGACCCAACGTACGCTAGTACTATTTCAAAACCTTGGTTTAAAGATAAACCAGGTCAAATCATATTTAATACCATGACAAAAGTTGGATTGGTTAGGTCTCCAGTGGGATGCAAATCAGCAGTCAGTCAGTTTACCAGAAACAAAAGTAACATATTTGATAAACAAAGTAGAAGCCTTTTGTGTAAAGCACAAGGTTTCTTGGCACGATTGGGAAAAACTTCTGGGTCTGTTGAATTTTGCCACAATAGTGGTTCCATTGGGAAAGTTAAGGAAAAAGCAACTATCTCATCTGGGCTCGAAGTTGCTTCACAGAAACAGAAATGTTGCTTCTTCTCTCCCTATTCAGAAAAACAATCATCTGTTATGGTGGACAAAGTTGGACAAAGTAAAATTAAACTAAAGGGAGAGACAGACTTATTTATTGTAGGGTGTATCTACAGATCCCCAAACTGTAGCTTATTAAACCAAAGGATCGTAAGAGCCTTAATAGACAATGCAATGATGCTCATCCCTAGTCACCTCCTTGTCATGCGGTCTTCAACTACGGCAGCATCGACTGGAGAAATGGGAATATGCCAAATGACTTAAATAACCCCGCTACTCTCTTTGTAGAAACTCTCAGAAATAATTTTCTGTTCCTACATTGAAAGACCTGACTCAATGCAGAGGGGAGCAAGTACCCAAGCCACTGGACCTCATCATAACAAACAAGGAGGGTATGATGGCCAAGCTGGAATACCTAGCCCCCATTGGCACCAGTCACCACGTAACATTGTCCTTCAGATCTAACTGTTTCTTGGTTCATGACAAAATCAGGCCAAGGTTCAAATATTACAATGGAAATTATGACGGGATGGGGGAGAAGATGAGGGATATCCACTGGGGTGACTCACTAAGGTATAAGACCACAGACACTATGCTGAATACCATAATCTGTAAAGTGGACCATTTGATTAAGAAATATATACCCAAGACCAAACACAGTGCCTCCAGGAATACAAGGAAACCACTACACATGAACCATGTAGGGGTTGGCAAAGTTAAGAATAAAACCCAAATGATGAGTAGGACAGGAGGATTATGCCAGATCCAGGAACCAAGCAAAGTTAGAGTGTAGAAGGGCTGCGGAGTTCCATGCTGGTTGCAAGTGAGGTCAATTCAAACACAAAAGGGTTTACCACTACTCAAAGTCAAAATTAAAAATGCGAGTTGGAGTATTGGACCTGAGGCTAGAAGGTTGTAGTTATGCAGATTCTGACCAAGACAAGGCTGAGGTTCTTTTCCTCGGTGTTCACAATAGAGGATGTGATTAACCTTCCTGTGTTTGAGGACAGACAGTTCAACACAGCGCTGACCCACATTGTGTTAAATGAAGAGGTTATAGGAAATAAATTTTCAAAGCTAAAGGTCCATAAGAGTCCCGGCCCTGACATGGTGCATCCCAGAGTGCTTAGAGAGTTGTGCGATGAGCTTGCTGAACTCCTGAAGATCTTGTTCTGTAAATACCTGGATGAGCAAAAAGTCCCCAGTGATTGGAAAATGGCTTATGTGAGTCCTATCTCCAAGAAGGGCGATGGTCACTCCACAAATAATTATAGACCAGTGAGCCTGACCAGCATAGTGTGCAAAGTACTAGAGAGCATTTAAGAGATGCCATGATGGAACATCTACTACGAAACAACCTTGTACAGGAATTCCAACACGTTTTAATGCCAGGATGCTCCTGCTTAACACAATTACTCAAGGTACGTGATGTTTGGACCCGAATTCTGGAACAAGGTGGCAATATTGAAAATATATATCTAGATTTCGCGAAGGCTTTCGACAGCATACCCCATAAAAGGCTAAAAATTAAACTGGAAGGGTATGGGATTCGAGGAAGTGTCCTAGCATAGATCAGAGACTTTCTCTATGATTGCAAGCAGTGTGTGGTGATTAATCGGACGAAATCGTCATGTTTACCCGTCACAAGCAGGATACCACAGGACAGTGTATTGGGCCCGCTGTTGTTGTTTATTTCATAAATGACCTGCCAGAAGCTATACACTCTTCCATATAAATGTTTGTGGACGATGCCAAGTTATTTAGGGAAATTAAGAAACAAGCAAACTGTGTAGAGTTGCAGAAAGATTTATGTAAACTTGAAGTTGAAAAAATGGCTGCTAACACTAAAAAGAAATTATTTCAGGGATGAGTTGAGGCAGCCCGCACGGACTCATGGAAATTTAAATGGACACTGCTCACACTTACGGGCTGACTGCTGAGATAATACTGTGCAATTATTGCTCTGGTCTTCCCTTCCTATGGGCCTCAAGAGTTTCCAATTAGTTTATTTGATAGAACTTACTTACTACTATGATGCATCAAAATTTGGTGCAAATCTGTTTAAAACTTAATTTTTGGCGAATTTTTTAAAGTTTGGTGACTCAATTTGCGTCACCATAAAGTTGGTCTTATCACGAATATGACGCAAATCGCATCATCATGCGCGAGAGGGTTAATAAGTAATTTTAAGATTATCATGTTTATTGTAACACTTATTAGAAAACCCTACTCTGAATTTGCAGATCCAAAATAAGTCATACTTCTACCATTGGATGCGAGTTGTGTTTGCTGAAGAAATCAAGATGACTGAGAACTACAATGGAATTTTAAACCCTAAACATGACAATGAGTTGATGCTGAACGATGGCACCTCCCTGTTGTTGGGTTATGCAACACTTCGCCAAGTCAGAATTGAGGAGAGTAAGTGGGCTAAAGCAGAATTTTTTTGATTCTCAAACAAAAGTTCAGATTGAGATATCTAAGTATGTACATATAAAACACAAGTAACAAACAATGAACACCAATAACACTCTGTATGTATATAATATTAAATGAAATTCAGATTGGAGGATACAGGTAGTTCTTGATATATAGAGATCTGGTTTACAAAAAAAATTTAAATTTAAGTAAAAAAAATCCGAAGTTATGAAATTATTGTTTGCATGTTGTGTAATTTTTGTGTATCATTAGAAGATGTTGAGATACTGATACAGACATTTTAAAGACTTTCCATACCAGGCCTGGTCTGTTTATAAAAATAATTAAGGTAAAAATAGCTTACAGCACTTTACTGTATTAAGAGTGGTTAAGTAATCTAAAAATAAAGTACTGTATATGAAGTGTTTTAGTTATCATGACTCATAGGATCGCTTCATGATGCAATGGCAAGATGCTATCTAAAGGCAAGGATTCTGAGACTAGGAGGATAGCTCACTCAATCATAAATTTTTATCCTCTGTGATGGTTGCATCACCAAGCAGCTGGAAAGTAAAAAACACATTAAGTCCTTTGTACCTTACATGATATTGTGTGATAAAACCAGATTATTAAATTTAGTAGTCCCTCGCCAACCACTAGGGCTAGGTTCCTGAAGACCCCTGTGCTTGGCAAATCCATGGTTGGTAAGATTAAAGGCTTATGGGGTTGCGTTCCATGGCCACGGATAACATTCATCAAAACCTAACTAAGCTGCCTGTTCTTTCACTAAACAATACCTGTACATTTAATTAAATTTGAGTCAAATACATATAAAATAGCTTAATATAAATTAAATAGTAATAATAATTTTAAACTACATCTCCATGGAGATGGCATGTTGTTATAAAATAAGAAAAATGAAGAGCATGTGTGTGTGTGTGTGTGCGTGGGTGCGTGCTTGCAGGCGTGCGTGTGTGTGTGGACTTAGCAGGTTGCCAAGTTAGACTGTCCCTGTAGATACATCCCCCTAGTTCTCACCCTATCAGGCCAAACTGCATTATTGTTATATTTCAACTCATATTTTGGGGGAAATATACATAATTTTATTAATTTTTTTGCAGTTACACGCACACAAGATTGTTCAAATAGAATGTGTAAAAAAATACAAGAAATAATTATCATAAGGTCAAAAACATAAAGAGAATAAACATTTCATATGTCCACGGGAGTTAATGTTGGGTCGTGGTGGGGTGTGGTGTTGGGGATCTCAGCCTCTCCTTATCAGGCCAGTGAAGAGCTGGTTGAACATCAGAATGTGCACCTGAGAAATGCTGCTTATAATACAGGACCCCTCGTAAGTGCTAGAGCATGTGATATGTATGCTAATAAGCTAATATTAATACAGTATTCAGTTTTGTTACTTACTATGGGACAAAGTGAGTGGCTAGGGATGCCAACACCTGAAAATTTGCATGGTTGGCGATTGGATTACCATTGACGTATCAGATTCATCTCAAAATGAAGTATCCTATTCTAGTGAATAATTGATGTCTGATAAAGCTGATTTCTGATGTACTAAGTGTCCTGTATAGTGAGATATAATATCAACACAAGATTTCACTTTCAGGGACATGTAAGATACCAAGAACAATGAAGAATACAGTCAAAGTCTGTCGTGGAAAAACAACACTTATTGATGAAGAGAAAAAAGACTTTGATGTTAGTTGGAGACCGCTACCTGAGAAAAAGAAACCCAAATTTGAGTACAAGTATCGAGGGGCCTTGGAACTTGATACTGTGCCTTTCTGGGGAAATATAGATGTCTATGGTGGTGGAGGGTTAGTGATGATCATTTTTTTTAAATATTACCCCAGCTATTAATTACTGTATTTAATATTAATGAGAATGTAGAAACACTGTTGATTCTGAAAATAATGTAGTGTGATACCTTGCTCATGAATTATACAACCCATACATTACATATGATACAGTTTACATAATTCTATATTTACTGCAGGTACCAGGTGAAGCTGACAGGAAGAAAGGATAAGCTTTTAGCTACCATTGATGGTTTAGAGAAGGACAATTGGATTAATGAGAGGACTCGAGCTGTCTTCATTGAGTTCTCTATTTACAATGCTCAGGTCAACCTCTTTGCTGCTTGTGTAATTGTCCTTGAACAGGGCCCAGAAGGTAAGTTATTCCACTACTTTGTTAAGCAAAAGTGTTTTACTAAAAAGAATGGATTTATTTTAATGAATTCAGTTCTTATGGCTGGTGTGGGACATAAAGACATAAACCATTACACTGTCCATCACATCCTTAAATGGCGCTTCTGTAGCTTTCACTCTTGATTTTGCTGTGATAATTTTGAGATTCTTAATCAGCCACACTGACCCCTGCTGAAGAGACTAGTTTGGGTTCAGTGACTGAGTTGGTGCACTAATGAGATATTAAAAAAAGGCAGCTTGAACCTTCTTCATGCTTGGAACCTCTTCAGCCATACATAATTAATCAATTAAAAACCCTGCTAATGATTCACTTTACACTGTCCCTTGTGCTTCTCACATGGATTCTCTGACCAATTTTTAATCTTGACAACAGTTTGGTAGGAGACCATGATCAATATAAAATGATGAGCGTCTCATTCAAGATACTGTATTGCACCACTTGAAATTAATAGATTTGCAAGTCTTGGGTAAACATATTCAAGTTACTTGTGTCAGTTGATTGGACATGGGAGTTGAATCCCTCTGACTTAATTTCTGAAACTGTTGTAGGTCTCATTCGATGTAAAGCTTTTATAATTGGGTAATTTTACCTCCTTGTCAATTTATTAATAACAGCCGTCCAACAAATTCAGTCTTTTTGATTTTTGTTGATTTTTTTATAAATTCAATAGTTCCCCTTCACTATATTTATGAAGACAGTTTTAAGTTAGGAATCACTAAATCCATCACCATCATGTTTTTTACATTATTATTTTTGTTTTCTTTGTTTTTGTAGGTGGTCTTCATCCCTCCTTCAAGATTGACCCCATCATGCTCCTGAGGTACAACGAAGGCTTCTCTCTCTTTGTGATGATCTGCGAAGGTGTCTTCATTGTCTTTATTATTTATTATACGTATCGAGAGTTCAAGGGTATTTGCCGGGACAAACGGACTTACTGGAAGGACCCATGGAATTACCTGGAGCTTATAGTCATCTCACTAGGATGGTCGGCTATTGTGTTCTATGCAATGCGGTAAGGATATGTTTATAAACCAAATTTTCTGTATGCGAGTATGCTAATGTTATATACAGAGTTGTAAACTAACTAATAAATTTACTTGAGTACTGCACTCAGGTAACATTTTTGGGTATTTACTTTTTAAAAAATGCTCAAATTTTTTAGCACTTTTACTTCAAACATGCAAAATGAAATCGTACGAAATATGAGATCTTACTGTACAACCAGAAATTATCTCTAGCAATCCAGAAATCAACACCCAATTTTATTAATTACCTTCTCTGTCATCAATTGGTTTGCAAAAGGTTGATTAAGGTGGCACAATTAGATAAAGATGTTGAGTGTACAGTAATCAGAATCAAAGACAATCTAATTTACTGTACGATTATCTCCAAATTTTCCAACGCTGAACCAAAACAAAGTACAGTACAGTATTGCCAAAACATAAGCTATCTCGTGATTCCTATGAAAATTTGCCAATAGGAAGCCAAAATGATGATGGCAGGAATAATGAAGCTATTTAGATTTATTTGTATGGATGATAAAATAGTGTCATCAGGTTTATCCAATTCAAAGGACCAGTTTATGGGATAAAAAATTTACAGTTTTTAACACACATACACACACACACACACACACACACACACACACACACACACACACACACACATTGTAAACATGAGCAGTAGTGTAATTAATACTGTATATGAATTGTGTTACAGTAATATAATTTATGTATAGTACTTTTACTTACTTACTTTTATCCTCTTCACCACTGATCGGCTCGTTAACCGCTTGGGCTATCGGTCACGTCTTTGTTACTTTTTTTTCTTTTATCCTCTTCCCCAAATGAACGACTCGTTAGCTGCACTGTTGGCAGGTACTGGGCATGCACCGGCTCCTGAATGTACCTAAACCTGCTCCAGTGTTGGTCAAGCCTTGTCTTGAAAGAGCTCGCACTCGGTGCCGTCACAACACTCTCTGGTAGATTGTTCCAAGAGTTCACAACTCTCACTCCGAAAAAGTTTACCCTCACAGTTTTCTGGACTTGCTGCTTCTTCAATCTTGAGCTGTGACCCCTTGTGGGGCGAGCGCCTGCCAGCTCCAAGTAAGGACACTCGACTGAGTAGTGCCCCTTGAGATGCTTATACACCTCAATTAGGTCGCCCCTTGCCTGTCTGTAATATAAGCTAGGCAAGTTCAGGCACTCCAATCTCTCAGGGTAGTTGAGGTGCCGAAGTGCAGGCACCAGTCTGGTGGCCCGTCTTTGAACATTTTCAACCAACTGACAGTCCCCAGCATATCTCGGGGACCAGACGGGGTGACAGTACTCCAGATGGGGAAGCACTTCACTCTTGAAGATCGTTACAAGGGACAGACCGTCTAGATATCTGAACGACCTTCTTATAAGACCCAATAATTTAATTGCCTGATTTACCTTCTTCTCACAATGGCCCGAGAACTTCAGCTCATTGTCAACATACACACCTTGGACCTTCTCACATTCAGTCTCAAATAGTGCAGTTTCTTCATCCCGTTGGGACATATGATACTCCTCCTTACCGTTGGTACGCCCCAGGTGCATCCTCTTATACTTCGTGACATTGAATCTCAGCAGCCATTTCTTTGACCATTCTTGAAGCCCACAGAGGTCCTTCTGCAGCTCTTCACAGTCCGCTTGGTTCTTGATTTCCCGAAATAACTTGGCGTCATCGGCAAACATTTGTATGGAGGAGTGTACAATGTCAGGCATGTCATTTATGAAACAAACTAACAACAGCGGGCCCAATACACTGCCCTGTGGTACTCCACTTGTGACGGATGATGATTTCGTGCCATTAATCACTACACACTGCTTGCAGTCATGTAGAAAGTCTTCTATCCACGCTTAAGACATTTCCCCGAATTCTGTACCCTTCCAATTTGATTTTCAGCCTTTCATGGGATATCCTGTTGAAAGCCTTGGCAAAATCTAGGTAAATTGTGTCGATATTACCACCCCGTTCCAGAATATGGGTCCAAATATCCAATACCTTGAGCATTTGTGTTAAGCAGGAGCGCCCCGGCATAAAACCGTGTTGGCAATTCTTTACAAGGTTGTTTCGTAGTAGATGTTCCATTGTGGCATCTCTGATAATACTCTCAAGTACTTTACATATTATGCTGGTCAGGCTCTCCGGTATATAGTTGTTCGTGGAGTGACGATTACCCTTTTTGAAGATAGGACTCACATAAGCCACTTTCCATTCACTGGGGACCTTTTGTTCATCCAGGCATTTACAAAACAGGATTTTCAGGAGCTCTGCACGCTCGTTGCACAGCTCTCTTAGCACTCTAGGATGCACCATGTCAGGGCTGGGACTCTTATGGACCTTTAGCTTTGACAGTTTATTTCTAATACCCTCTTCTGTGAACACAATGTGGGTCAGTGCTGTGTCGAACTGTCTGTCTTCAAACGCAGGAAGGTTAATCGCATCCTCTCTTTTGAACACCGAGGAAAAGAAGCTGTTCAATGCCTCAGCTTTATCCTGTTCAGAATCTCCATAACTACCATCTTCAAGCCTCAGGCCTGATACTCCTACTCGCGTTTTTAATTTGACTTTGCATGGCGGTAAAACGCCTTTGGGTTTGACTTCACCTCGCTTGCAACCAGCCTCTGGAACTCCTTTTCAGCCCTTCTACACTCTATCTTTGCTTGGTTTCTGGCTCTTGCATACATTCTCCTGTCCTGCTCATCGTTTGACTCAACCCACGTCATTAATTTCTGGGTTTTCTTCTTAACTCTTTCGACCGCCACGTGTGTAGTATCTTGCGTTATTTAATGAGAGAATGACAATTCACATGGTCAGTCTGGCTGGGGCGTTTATTCTCTGTTGTTGGTTACAACATGCCTAACACATTTCGTGTTTACACAAGCCTAAACACTTTCTGACATTGGAAAGAAGTTTTTTTTTTTTTAAGGGAATTAGCCCACCCGGGCACAGGTAAAATGACCCACAACAGAGCCTGGGGGGCGAAAAAAAAAATAACAGAAAGAAATTGAAAATATAGAAAAAAAGGTTATGCTGTATTAATCTACACCACGAAGATGCCGGAAAACCAGCTTTTTAAAGTGAGACAGATTGTAAGAGCATGGAAACACAGAAGAAGGCAGAGCATTCCACAGTTTGGCTGTGTGAGGAAAGAAGGAGGTACTATAACGGGTTATTCTCGTGTGACCGACATCCATAGAGAAATGGTGGGCACCGCGGGCAAGACGTGTGTTACGAACCCACGGCCTTGCCGGCGGTACACAGAATGCCAAATCCACTGAACATTGCCCGTTAAACTACCTGTGAAAGAGAAAGAGTGAAGCAACATTCTGCGAAGAGAAAGGGGAGAGAGATTGTCGACTAAAGGAGGAGAGTTAATATGATGAAATGCCTTTGATTCCACCCTATCTAATAGTTGGACAGAAGAAGAGCCACCCCAGATATGAGAGCAGTACTCCAAGTTAGGACGAATGAATCCCTTATATACTTGGAGCAACTGCTCAGGAGTGAAGTAGCTGCAGCATCTGTACAGCATTCCCAACTTTCAGGAGGCAGCTTTTTTCATACTGTACTAAGGATGTGTGATTTCCAGGACATATTGGAGGAAATGGTGAGGCCTAACATATTTATTTCAAAATTTGGGAGGATGATAGCGTCCTGAAATGTAATTGGTGGGAGATCATCTAATTTACAAAGTGTAATTGGTAAATATTGAGTTTTGTTACTATTGAACTTAACCAAGTTTGTATCTCCCCATTCAGAGATGCTGCACAGATCCGCATTGATAGAAGTATTGATATCAGTTCTAGAAACAGATCTAGTTTGAGAGTTAGTAGAAAGGGGAAAATGTGAGGAAGAGTGAAGAGTAGAATCATCGGCATAAGAATGGATAGAATTAGTTTTAGTGTGAAGTAAATCATTGATAAAAAGAAGGAAGAGAGTTGGTGAAAGAACAGAACCCTGTGGGACGCCACGATTGGTAGATAAAGAGCGAGAAATCGATCCCTCGACAACAACTGCCATGGATCGATTCTCAAGGAAGCTAGAGATGAGAGAACAAAGTGGGGGAGAGAAACCAAAAGAAGAAAGTTTAGATAGCAAAGTCTTGTGCCATAATATATATATATATATATATATATATATATATATATATATATATATATATATATATATATATATATATATATATATATATATATATATATATATATATATACAGTCAACCCTCACTTTACGCGGTTAATGTAACCCACAGGGTACCGCGGAAAGTGAGAAATGCGTAAAGTGAATAACATAACATATGGGATTAAATGAAATAGTGACCAGCTGACCCCCAAACTCCACTTTTTCCAACACAATACCTATGTTCTAGTAAAAATAACATCTTAATTTTATGATGGTACATGCACACAATACTTAAGAGAAATAGAGAAATACAGTCGCCAAGTTAATGTCCATTCAAATAATGGACTCAACTCCCTCCCTCTCTTCTCACACTACACTCACTGGCTCTTCCCTCTCTGAGAAGTTTTTGGGGGAAAACCAGGTATAGTAATAAATAATACCTCAAACTAAAGTTAGGATAATATAATTGACATTGCTGGATTCCTTGTAAGACCAGGAATATTTTGAATATAAATGTCATATATTTTGCACAAAATATAACATATTTACTCAGAGTAAACATTATATCTAAAATTTGTATGTCTAATGCAAAATCTATGAGGTTTATATTCAAAACGATCATCAATTTGTAAGAATTCCAGCAATGTAAATTATATTCTGGCCGGGTAATTTGTGTGAATTTTATGAGCTAAAACAAACCTCTTCAGTTCATAAAAAAAAAAATATTCTTCACACCGTGGCCAAGTGCCAGGTGGTCGGTCGCCGGTCCCTCCCTCCCACCCCCCACCAACCCTCCCTACCAGATGAATGTGTGGGAATACCAGACTGTTTACCTTTTTAGTAATAAATAATAAATTAGACTAAAGTTAGGATAATATAATTGACATTGCTGGATTCCTTGTAAGACCAGGAATATTTTGAATATAAATGTCATATATTTTGCACAAAAGATAACATATTTACTCAGAGTATACATTATATCTAAAATTTGTATGTCTAATGCAAAATCTATAATGTTTCTATTCAAAATGATCATCAAATTGTAAGAATTCCAGCAATGTAAATTGTATTCTGGCCAGATAATTTGTATGAATTTTATGAGCTACATAAAAAAATTATACTTCACCCGCGTAAAGGGTGTATCCACTGCGGAATGTGGGCATCCTGGGTTCTGGCAGGGCACCGTTTACACGTGGAAACGCGGAATGTGGGACCGCATAAAGTAAGGGTTGACTGTATATTCAATATATAATGTACATATATTCAATAAAGGCAGCATGTAAACATACATATATATAACACTATTTCTCCCTTTCAAAAGAGAGCATGGCTGCTACAAATCCTGAATAAACAAAACTTACAGAATTACATATGGCAGGGAAAAAGAGAATAGAACACAACAAATATAACTTCCTAACTAAACAGTTTTGAAAGGCCTGTTCACAATTCAGATAATTGTAGGTCTAATTTAATTACAGGTCTCCTAACTCTGTTTGATCTTCTAGGACTATTCCCTCCATCAAGTTTTACAGGGGGTTCACTTGCACTCTGTGCATTCTCAGTGACAGACATATCATCACTACAATCAGTTGACACAGTGAGTGGATGCTGGGAAACATCATCCTTGACATCATCATCATGATGATCATCTGAAACTGTGTCAAGTTTATCATCATGTCCTGGTGCTACATTCATCTCGTCATGTGCCTGAATGATGTGATCCACATGAACATATCTCAAAGAGTTGCCACATTTCACTAAATATGTCCTAGATCCACATACCTTGTCAATGGCACCAGTTATCCACTTTGCATGTACAGTACCACAACCTTTAGCCATATTCCTAACTCTCACCCTATCATTTACCTTGAACACTCTTTCACTGGAACTCTTATCATGATACATTTTTTGTTGAGCTTGTTTCCTCGCTACAACTTCAAACAGACTTGGCTTAACTAAACTTAATCTTGTTTTCAACTGTCTCTTCACCATTAACTCTGCAGGAGTACATCCTGTCACACTTTGTGGCGTGGTTCTGTATCTGAGTAAGAAATTTGCTAGTCTGTGTTTCATTGATTTTCCTACAGTTCCTTGAATTACCTGCTTGGAAAGTGCTTCCTTTACAATTCTAACTGATCTCTCAGCTGCACCATTAGAGGCAGGATGATAGGGTGGGGTCAGTACATGCTTTACACTGTTGAGTCTCATGAAGTTTTTAAACTCTGATGATTGGAATGGAGGACCATTGTCAGAAACTACCTCTTCTAGTATCCCATGTTCGGCAAATATTAATCTTAATTCATCAATGGTGCTACCAGCATTAGTTCTGTACATGTGCTTAACATCAATCCACTTTGAATGACTATCAGTTAATACAAGAAATTTGTCTGTTCCCTTATCACAGAAGTCAATGTGTACTCTTTGGAAGGGACGGGTAGGCCATTTCCAGGTTTTCAAAGGTGTGCTGGGTGGCATACTCCTAACATTCTGACAAACAGAGCACTCACATACCATCATTTCTATTTCACCATCCAGTTTAGGCCACCAAGCAAAACTTCTGGCCAGTGCTTTCATAGCACATATACCTGGATGCTCAAAATGCAGTTCATTCAAAATTTGCCCTCTAAAACACTGTGGAATTAACACTCTCATACCCCACAACACATATCCCTGTTCTACTGATAATTGACATCTCCTTAAATGATACGGTTGAAAGTCTAAGGATGGACAAATCTCTGGCCATCCATTTAGTGTATACTCCAGGACTCTTCCTAATACAACATCTTTCCTAGTTTCATGAGCAATCATTCCGGAGGTGACTGGAAAATCTTCTGCTATCATGGTTACAGCATAAACCTTAGGCTCTACTCCATCATTTGATCCACTACATGGCAACCTTGACAAAGCATCTGCATTGGAATGATCATCTGAACGTCTGTACTGTATCTCATAGTCATAGGCCGACAATATCAAAGCATTCTTGCTGCAGCAAGTGTAGGAACAGGTGATTTAGGACCCAAAATTGCCAAGAGAGGCTTGTGATCAGTTATTAAAACAAAATTCCTCCCATATAGATACTGGTGAAATTTCTTCACTCCAAATATGATAGACAAAGCCTCTTTCTCTATTTGTGCATAATTTTTCTCGCTTTGGGTAAGAGTTCTCGAGGCATATGCAATGGGTCTTTCTTCACCGTTATCCATTATGTGACTTATGACAGCACCTAATCCATAGCCCGATGCATCACAAGCAAGCTTTGGTGTTCTACTGGTATCATAGTGGACCAAAACATCAGTACGACAGAGCAGCTTTACAATCTTCTAATGACTTTTGAGTTGCACTGTTCCATTTCCATGTTATCCCTTTCTTTAAAAGTTCATGCAGAGGGGCTAAAACTGATGAAAGTCCACTCAAAAACCTTGAATAATACTGTATCATACCTAGGAAAGCTTTCAATTCACTGACATTTTTTGGAGCAGGTAAATTTACTATGGCTCCTACTTTATCTTCTACAGGTCTCAGCCCTTCTGCATTTACTGTGTAGCCAAGATAAGTTACTTCTTTAGCTAGGAATGAACATTTGCTCTTGTTGAGCCTGACATTGTGTGCCAACAATCTTTAGAATACTGTGGCTAGGGTTTTGACATGATTTTGGATGTCACTGTCAACAATAAGGACATCATCCTGAAAACATAACACATTGGGAAGACCCACAAGAATTTTGTCCATGATGTACTGAAATAACTTTGGCGCACTTTTAACACCATAAGGCAACCTTTTGAACTTATACAATCCTTTATGAGTGTTGATGATAAGGTACTGTTGACTTTCAGCATCAACAGAGACCTGAGCATATGCTTGGGACAAGTCTAACTTAGTGAAAATGGTTCCACCTGTTAGTGCAGCAAACAAATCTTGAGATGTGGGTAAGGGATATTGCTTATCCTCAACAGCTTGATTAATGGTAACTTTATAATCACCACATAGTCTAACAGATTTATCAGCTTTAGGTTCAATTACTATTGGAGCAGCCCAATTGCTCTTGGCGGTTTTCTCAATAATTCCCTCACTCACAAATCTGTCTAATTCCTTCTCAACCTCACCTTTCAATGCATAAGGAAGAGGTCTGGACTTAGCATATATGGGTGTAACATCTTTGTCAATGGTGATATGAGCTTCATAACCCTTTATACCATCCTGTCCCTTTACAAATAAAATCTTGTATTTTTCAAGCAATTTCTCAAGACCTGGAATACTGTTACACATTCTAACACTAAATATCTCCTTCCAGTCCATCTCAAGTTCACACAACCAGTTCTTTCCTAACAAAGTTGGTCTATTCACATAACTAGTTATAATTACTGGCAACTTTAAATTCTGATTTTTGTACTTTACCTCACACTTAATTTACCTTCTGTGTTCAAAATCTCTCCAGTATAAGTTCTCAACTTGACACCTGAGTCTTCTAAAGGCACATGCGCAAATAGTTTCTCATACATATCTTTACTCATTATGGAGATATCAGCTGCAGTATCTACTTCCATGGTTATAGGTGTGTCATTAATACACAAGTCCACATTATACCTGTGTTTAACTTTCTCGTCACTACTGGTGTAAATAGTAAACACATGGGCACTCTCATCATTATCAGATCCAAAATTACTAACACTCTCATGAATACTGTTTTTCATTTCAGTCTCTCCACCTTCAATGGCATATACTCTTCCTTTATCACTTCTACAGGCAGGAGCAATATGTCCAATACGTTGACAATTGTAACATTTTGAATTCTTGAACTTACACTGAAAGCTTTCATGTTTCCCTCGGCACCTCTTACATTTTAAATCATCATGTGTTCCTTGTTTTGTGGTATACTTATTCCTTTTAGCTACAGTTACTTTACACACTGAGTCACTACTGCCAACTGTTTCACTACCAGCATTGGGAACAAATTCTCTGGTGTTTTTCTCGGCTAGTTCCATGCTTGTAGCTATCTGACATGCACTTTCAAAAGTTAAGTTAGTGGTGTTCATTAATTTATTCTGTATTTTTTCATAATTCAGGCCTATTACAAACCTGTCTCTTAGAGCTCGGTTCAAGAACTGTCCAAAGTTACAGTGAAAGGATAACTTCTTCAAAGCTACTATATAATTACTTACTGATTCATCTTTACCTCTATCTCTGGTGCCAAATCTGTAACTTTCAGCGATCTCAAGAGGAACAGGATCAAAATGTTGCTTCAGAATCTTGGTAATCTGAATCAGTGAGGAGTCCTTGGGTTTGTCTGGAGTAAGCAGATTGACCAGAGTAGAATAAACATTAGCTCCTACCTCTGTCAAAAAGATTGCCTTCCTTTTCTCTTTAAGGACTTTTTTCTTCTGAGCATCACCACCGTCGTCTATTAATTCATTTTCCAGAAAGAAGAAGTCTATTCTCTCACAGTATGATGTGAAATCTTCCTTGTCTGCATCATACTCCCCCACTCGTCCGATGTATCCACTGACGCCAGCCATGGTTGCTCTCTTCACTTAAATTCTCCAGGTTCAGAGTAGCCTTCCCTTCAGTGGTCACTATCCTCTCTTCAAGGACTTCACCAACACTTTGTGAATCCCATCCTCGTCGCCAGTGTTGTATCTTGCGTTATTTAATGGGAGAATGACAAGTCACATGGTCAGTCTAGCTGGGGCGTTTATTCTCTGTTGTTGGTTACAACATGCCTCACACATTTCGTGTTTACACAAGCCTAAACACTTTCTGACTTTGGTAAGAAGTAACATAATATATAATGTATATACAGTATATTCAATAAAGGCAGCATATATATAACAATGTGGTTCATGTGTAGGGATCCCTTCATATTCCTAGAGGCACTGGGTTTGGTCTTGGGCATATATTTATCGATCAAATGGGTCACTTTACTAGTTATGATATTCAGCGTAGTGTCTGCGTTCTTGTGCCTTAATGAGTCAGGCCAGTGGATACCCCTCATCTCTTCCCTCATCCCGTTGTAATTTCCCTTGTAATACTTGCACCTTGGCCTGGCCTTAAACTGAACTAGGTAACAGTTAAATCTGAATGACAACACTATATGGTGACTGGTGCCAACTGGGGCAAGGTGCTCCAGTTTGGCCACCATACCCTCCTCGTTTGTTATGATGAGGTCTAGTGGCTTGGGTGTTTGCTCCCCTCTGTAATGTGTCGGGTCTCTAACATGTTGGAGCAGAAAATTATCTCTCAGAGTTTCTACAAAAAGAGTAGCCGGGTTATTAAAGTCATTTGGGGTGAACTCGTTTCTCCAGTCGATGTCGCCATAGTTAAAGTCCCCCATGATAAGGAGGTGGCTAGGGTTGAGCATCGCCACGTTGTTTATTAAGGTTCTTAACTTCCTTTGATTTAGTGGGCCACAGTTTGGGGAACCGTAGATACACCCGACGACAAGTAAATCCCCTCCCTTAATTTAATTTTACACCACTTGGACTCTTCAAAAACATCCTCTCCCTGTACCCTCGCCTGGCTGGCTCTAAGGTCTTGCCTTTTGCAAATTTCTTGAGAAAGGTTCATAAATGAGTCATATCCAGGAATACTGAACTCACATTCCTCTGGGTCGAATCTCCTGTTCTTGTACAACAGTTCCACAACTCCCACAATATCTGGTTGGTGTACCTTCACTAGTGTTTCAAACTCCTCTCCCTTATCAAAAAACGTGTCAGTATTAGTGGACATGACATTCAAGCCAGAATTATTTGTTCTCGGTAACGTCTCTGCTCATAGTAGTAACCTCCCCCCCCCTCCATTCTCAGAAGCTGCAGCATTTGCTAGGTACGCTGTATTTTGCAGGGTGTGGTTAGAAATGTCATTGTTTACACGGCGCTTGCCTCATCCTGTCTGGTAGGCGGAGCTGGTGCCACCTCCCGGGTGGGGGGTAGAGCGGGTGGAGGGTGCACTGCTGCCCCCTGGCCATGTGTCGGCACACTTGCTTCCACTACCCTCCCTCTGAATATAACCCATGTACACCAATCCCCTTTTGTTCCTTGACTTCTCCCTCTTCTGCTTCAAGTCCTGCAGGAGCTTCTTGTGCTGTTCCCTCTGCATTACCGTGCGATCTGGGTGAATGAATGCACCCCGAGATGCCTCTCTTCTTGCTAATTGTTTTGCCTTCCGAATAACCCGCCATTTCTCCTCCTCGCTCATTAGTGTGATCCTGAGAGGGCGAGGCTTATCCCCCTGCTTTTGTCCCAGCCTCCTCACATCTTGTGGGGTTGATGGCATATTCAGAACCTCTGTCCTAATATTATGAAACTGCATCTTATCGTGTGTTACCTCACTCTCAGTTCCCTCCGCCTGGCTCTCGGGGACTCCAAAAACTATTACATTGTTCCTGCGCTGGAAACGTTCCTCCTCTCCCCTAACAGTAGGTTCGTTAATTTTCATTTCTTCTACACACTTCTTCAGAGTCCCTAGCTGCCGTAGAACCTGTTCTGATCCTGCATTACTCTCTACCACCTCCAGTTGTCCTGCTAATTTCTCAGCATAACTCCTCTCAACCACCTCCATTCTATCGGCTACTTCCTCAGTTTTAGCAAGGATCTCTTTCCCAACTTGCTCCAGTTTAGCAACCAGCAAGGCTCCAGCTTCATCTATTTTCGTCCCTAAGGAACTCGTTCCCTTATGGCTTGCAATTGCCTCTTTCACCTTGACTACGCAGTCAGGGCAATACCAGCAACAGCCTTCATGCAATTAGCATCTTCCTAAACATTGCATTGGTCAGGCCTGTATCATCCATATCCGTCATCCCCCGCAGTAGTCACACATCATCATATCCCTCATGGTTGTTGTTTTTGTGGTGGGGGGGGGGGGGGGTTGCAGACTGTGTATAGTTCTACACCTATTTAAAAATAAAGAGAAACAAAAAACAGTACTTAGCTGCCCTCTGCCGGTTTTAACCTCCCCTGTTGCCTTTAGGGTTGTCTTCTGTTTTTCTGCTCTTTTTTTTATTTTTTCAGTTCACTTTGGTGATTTGTCAGTATTTATGTGCTATCTCTATGTACACTGCATTTTGCTATGAATAACGGATTATATACACCCACTCAGTCCTTTAGAAACACAGAAAAACTAAATAAAACTTTCTTTGGAGCGGTAATAGAATGCCTTTAAGGATAGCCAAGCTTGTTGATTTTACTTATTTTTTATTTTAACTAGTATTTCCTAATACTTTCTTTTCCAGTTCTCATCAACGACTATATCTCTTTGTGCTATCACTGTGTACACTGTATCTCCCTGTGAATGGTGTATTGTAGGCACAGTTTCAGTCCATGAGAAAGCACACAAACAAAATAAAATTTAAAGTCTCTGTGGCACCTATAACACGACTTGGTTTCAGCTGGCAGTGGTGCCTTTCCAGCTTGCTTGCCAATTTGTATTCACTTTAAGTTATTTACATCCTCTTCTGCAGTCACTGATGACACTATGAACTGATTTAACTAAAGGCACAGTATTACACTCCCTGGTTGGCCTTGATCACAGCCGTGACCACAACTCAGTAAAAAAAAAAAAAATTACAGTTTTGTCATATGACAATGATTTTGTGGTTGTATGCCTCCTGACCTGGGCTGTGTCTCCAACTCGGTGGAGATTGAGTTTTCAAAAATACAATCACATCAAGCATTAAAAATCCTACATCGATTTACACTTTCACATCTCATCAATACTCTGTATTAAAACCCAACTGTACCTCCTGAAAACATCTGTCAGCTAATGATGGAGATAGGACTGTAGTTCTGCCCTAAAATGGTGATGACTGCAACAGGTAGGAATGACCTAATTGTCTAAGTATGCAGTTGAGTTGTAAAAATTTGTTGCTCGGCTACAGTTTCAGTGCCATGGTACTCAGGGTCCAACATGTAGGCTTATTTTTTATGGGATTAGTCCACCAGGGCACAGGTCATTGATCCACATCAGGGCCTGGGAGCAAAAATATAATAATAATAATAAAATGATAATAATAATAATTAATACAAGTTTATAGAAAATTATAAAAATATTAGATAAAAATATAATGCTGTATAATAATATTTGACCATAAGTAAGTAAAAAATTAACAAAAGATCAATAGTGAGAAACGATATACAGTATGTATGTTGTGTTGTCAAAGTAAGAGAAACAATTGAGACCCTACAATTGTGTGTAAATGAGGCAGAAAGTCAGATTAGCAACCTGGGACTTGGTCACAATGTTTGTGAAGCCATAGGGCAGCAGGGTCTACCATTAAACTTAATGAATTGCTGAGCTATGAACTCTGTCAGGAAATGGGATTACAGGATCAATCTTCTAATTTGAACTGGTAAAACCTTTGTTACAATATACTCTAACGAATGTGAAAAATGACCATAAAACTTTGATGATGATTATAACCTAATTTTTTTGGCATGTTATTCAATTTATATCTCATTCTATATTTCAGGACAGCTTTGGGAATGTCAGTCTTGAGTAAGTTCAAAGAGACTGAGGGTAAAGGCTACATTAGATTGGATTATGTAGCCTCCATCAATGAAATCTTCCTGTACATCGTCAGTTTCCTCGTGTTCTTTGCAACACTCAAGTTCTTAAAGCTTCTTAAATTCAACAAACGGATGGGATTTCTGACCTCGACCTTAAAGCAGTGTGCATCTGATCTTTCAGGCTTCATCTTTACTTTTATGCTGGTGTGTAATTCATCTGTTTGTTATTTCATATATTGTTTCCTGTGACCTTAGAGAATTTTTTTCAAGGTTAGTTTTGTGTATGATAATGAATAGGTTTATTTGTATAACTTATTGTACAATAACCTGAGTCATGTAGACCAAGTCATTCTACCAGTGGACTCTAGGAAATAAGTCAACACAATGAGTTCATGCAGGGAGTCATGAGCCCAAAAAGCTAAAAAAGCTCTGCCTGCCTTACCATATTTTACAGCATATAAAAAGCACTTTTTTGTCTGAAAAATGGCAAAAAAATCAGCCTGCGTTCTATATGTGAAGTTGCAAATGACTCCCTCCATTGCTGTCTCCAGCATGCTAAATTCTACCTAACCCAACTCCAGAATTATAAATATGTTATTGCTTACTTAAACACATTATTATTACAGTATTTTTAATTAATTAAAAAATAATTATTGTAAATATAAAAGCTCTGTTTATAACTACTCTGTACTGTACTGATGATGGTAACCCGAGATGATTAACGTCCGTACAGCAGACACCCAAACCCTTTTTTTTTTTTCGGGGATTAGCCCACCCGGGCACAGGTCATCGACCCACAGCGGGGCCTTGGGAGGGGGGGGGATCAGTGCCGGATTAACCATGAGGCACTTGAGGCACTGGCCTCAGGCCCCCCGACTCTAAGGGGCCCCCAAATCCAAACATTCTCGAAGTTGAAGCGTATAAAATATGAACTTTGTTCAACGATGTCCTAGCAACGTCTCAATTTTCTGTCTCTTATGAACATTGAATGTGTTATTTTGCAGAAGCTTAATAATGATGAAATCATTGATAAATTTTGGTATAGTTTGTTCTTGCTATATATATATAACCTTGAGGGTAGGGGGCCCCAAGTTGATCTGTGCCTCAGGCCCCTATTAAGCTTAATCCGGCCCTGGGGGGGATAAGAGTAAATAGAATTTAAAAATAGACGATAAAAAGACTGTACAGTGATCCCTTGGTTAACGAACGCCTCGGTTAACGAAATTTTTTTTTAACAAATTACCTTCCATAAGAATCATCAATTCGGTTAATGAAAAAAAATTTGATTAACGAAATCCTTATGAAAATCACGTTTTCTTTTGAACATTAGCTGATAAGCTGAGGAGGTACTCAGCCAATTCAATAATCTCTTCTACGTTTACATCCATTTCCAATGGAATAATTAAATTATCAAGAAAATTGTGCTCTAATATTTGTGCATTTTTTATACAGTATTAAAATTATTGGTCATTCTAAAAATTTGCCATACAAGCTCTGTCTACATAAAATTTTCAACTACAGTATTACCCCACTTTACGCAGTTTCACTTAACGCCATTTCTCATATACGCGGTGCCTCGCCAGAACCGAACTTTCACTTAACGCGGTTCATCTACTCATATACGCGGTGAAGTATAATTTTTTTTTTTTATTTAGCTCATAAAATTCATACAAATTACCTGGCCAGAATATAATTTACATTGCTGGAATTCTTACAATATGATGATCATTTTGAATATAAACATCATAGATTTTGCATTAGACATACAAATTTTAGATATAATGTTTACTCTGAGTAAATATGTTATCTATTGTGCAAAATATATGACATTTATATTCAAAATATTCCTGGTCTTACAAGGAATCCAGCAATGTCAATTATATTATCCTAACTTTAGTTTGAGGTATTATTTATTACTAAAAAGGTATATATTCTGGTTTTCCCGCACATCTGGTAGGGAGGGTTGGTGGGGGTGGGGGGGAGGGAGGGACCGACCGACCATCTGGCACGGTGTGAAGAATATTTTTTTTTTTTATTAACTGAAGATATTTGTTTTAGCTCATAAAATTCATACAAATTACCCGGCCAGAATATAATTTACATTGCTGGAATTCTTACAATTTGATGATCATTTTGAATATAAACATCATAGATTTTGCATTAGACATACAAATTTTAGATGTAATGTTTACTTTGAGTAAATATGTTATCTTTTGTGCAAAATATATGACATTTATATTCAAAATATTCCTGGTCTTACAAGGAATCCAGCAATGTCAATTATATTATCCTAACTTTAGTTTGAGGTATTATTTAATACTAAATGTTAAAATTTAGTTTTTTCACCCAACATCTCTTGAAGGGAGGATTGGTGGGGAGTGGGGGGGAGGGCTGGGACGGACCGACCACCTGGCGCGGTTGGAAGAGGGGGGGAGGCAAGGTGGGGTACTTTGATTGACAGATAGTGTCTTGAAGAATATTTTTTTTTTATTGACTGAAGATATTTGTTTTAGCTCATAAAATTCATACAAATTACCCGGCCAGAATATAATTTACATTGCTGGAATTCTTGCAATTTGATGATCATTTTGAATATAAACATCATAGATTTTGCATTAGACATACAAATTTTAGATATAATGTTTACTCTGAGTAAATATGTTATCTTTTGTGCAAAATATATGACATTTATATTCAAAATATTCCTGGTCTTACAAGGAATCCAGCAATGTCAATTATATTATCCTAACTTAAGTTTGAGGTATTATTTATTCAAATTTAGTGGTTTCCCCCCAAAATTTCTCAGAGAGGGAAGAGCCAGTGAGTGTAGTGTGAGAAGAGGAGGAGGGAGTTGAGTCCATTATTTGAATGGACATTAACTTGGCGACTGTATTTCTCTATTTCTCTTAAGTATTAATTGTGTGCATGTACCATCATAAAATTAAGATGTTATTTTTACTAGAACATAGGTATTGTGTCGGAAAAAGTAGAGTTTGGGGGTCCAGCCAGTCTCTATTGGAATTAATCCCATATGTTCTGTTGTTTACTTAACGCGGTTTTCGCTTAACACGGTACCCTGTGGGTTCGATTGACCACGTTAAGCGGGGTACTACTGTATATATATATATATATATATATATATATATATATATATATATATATATATATATATATATATATATATTTTATAGTGATTTAAGAGCGATTTAGGGGAATTTTAGGAGTGTTTCTGACTTTATGCATTTTTGGCTTTACTTTGTATATACTTTTCTGTGAGCTGGAACCAATTACCCAATATCCCATTGAAACAATGGTTTCGGTTATGGAAATTTTCGGTTAACGAACGACCCTCTGGAATGAATTGAGTTCGTTAACTGAGGAACCACTGTATATTAATCTACACCTCCCCCACCCCCCTTTAAACCTCAACTACGGCACTATCGGAGGGCAAGCTGGCAATCCTTGCGAGAATTCTTCACCGACTTTCCTTGGGATGAATGCTGCTTTTCCACTCGGGATGCCTCGGTATGTGCTGACAGCATCGCTGGGGCTATATGGGGCGGTATGAGTGCATTTATCCCATCTTCTACCAAAACTTTCACATTACAATCATGGTTTGATCGCTCCTGCTCTCTTGCTTGCAGGGTGAGAGATAGAGCATATCGAGCTATGAAACTATCTCCTTCTCCTATTACCCACACCTCTTTCATTACTTCTAGGAATCGTTGTAAGGTTATTCTTCGTAGGGCCAAGCGGAATTTTATTAAAAGAAAGACCGCTGTCCTGACTAATTCTTCCTCTAGTAAATTCTTCTCGTCCTTAACTAAAAACATCTGTAACAACTTCTGCACGCCTTCTTTTCCTCCCCTCTTCCGTCCCAATAACTCTATAGCCAACTCTCCCCCTGACAAAGTCAACCTCTTTGGCACCTTACTCTCCTCTAATTCCACCTTAGACGATTCCCACTCTAACCCTCCTACCCCTGCACCTCCTACTGAACCTATGCACTTTCCTATAATTTTCACTCGCAGGGTTGCTGGTGTGTTATCCAGGTTGGATGTGAGTAAGGCGCATGGACCTGACGGAATACCCCCTCGTGTTCTGAGGGAGTGTGCTGAAGCCCTGGCCCCTGTGCTTGCTCGCCTTTTTCGCCTTTGCCTCAAAACCAAAACTTTTCCTTCTTCTTGGAAGCATGCCTTGGTTCAGCCCATCCCGAAGAAGGGTGACCAGTCTAATCCCTCTAACTTTCGCCCCATTGCCCTAACTTCATCCCTCTCTAAGATTTTCGAAACTATCTTGAACTCCCATTTTCTCCATCACCTTGAACACCTTTCTCTTTTGTTGGATCACCAGTATGGCTTTCACCAGGCGAGATCTACTGGTGATCCGCTCTCCTATTGCACCCATCTTTGGTCATCCTCTCTTAGGGATTATGGGGAAACTTTTGTTGTGGCTCTCGACATCTCCAAAGCATTTGACAGGGTATGGCACAAGTCTTTGCTTTCTAAGCTTCCCTCTTTTGGTTTCTCTCCCCCACGTTGTTTTCTCATCTCTAGCTTCCTTGAGAACCGATCCATGGCAGTTGTTGTCGAGGGATCGATTTCTCGTTCTTTCTCTACCAGTAGTGGCGTCCCACAGGGTTCTGTTCTTTCACCAACTCTCTTCCTTCTTTTTATCAATGATTTACTTCACACTACAACTAATTCTATCCATTCTTACGCTGATGATTCTACTCTTCACTCTTCCTTACATTTTCCCCTTCCTCCTAACTCTCAAACTAGATCTGTTTCTAGAACTGATATCATTACTTCTATCAACGCGAATCTGTGCAGCATCTCTGAATGGGGAGGTACAAACTTGATTAAGTTCAATAGTAACAAAACTCAATATTTACCAATTACACTTTGTAAATTAGACGATCTCCCACCAATTACATTTCAGGATGCTATCATCCTCCCAAATTCTGAAATAAATATGTTAGGCCTCACCATTTCCTCCAATATGTCTTGGAAATCACACATCCTCAGTATAACTAAAGCTGCCTCCCGAAAGTTGGGAATGCTGTACAGATGCCGCAGCTACTTCACTCCTGAGCAGTTGCTCCAAGTATATAAGGGATTCATTCGTCCTAACTTGGAGTACTGCTCCCATATCTGGGGTGGCTCTTCTGTCCAACTATTAGATAGGGTGGAATCAAAGGCATTTCGTTTTATTAACTCTCCTCCTTTAGTCGACAATCTCTCTTCCCTTTCTCTTCGCCACAATGTTGCTTCACTCTCTCTTTTACGGGTACTTTAACGGGCAATGTTCGGTGGATTTGGCATCCTGTGTACCGCCGGCAAGGCCTTGGGTTTGTAACACACTTCTTGCCCTCGGTGCCCACCGCTTCTCCGTGGATGTCGGTCACACAAGAATAACCCGTTATAGTACCTCCTTCTTTCCTCACACAGCCAAACTGTGGAATGCTCTGCCTTCTTCTGTGTTTCCATGCTCTTACAATCTGTCTCACTTTAAAAAGCAGGTTTTCCGGCATCTTCGTGGTGTAGATTAATACCGGCTTTTTTCTATATTTACAATTTCTTTCCGTTTTTTTTTCTCGCCCCCCAGGCTCTGTTGTGGGTCGTTTGACCTGTGCCCGGGTGGGCTAATTCCCATTAAAAAAAAAAAAAAAAAATGAAGATGCTGAAAAACAATTGCAATTAAATGCAAGGTAACGACGTGTCCTCCTAATATTACTTAATAAGTAATTATTAGAGGTTTTAATTGCCTGTATGTTGGCCTGGCTAGTTATTGCTAGGCATTAACATACCTAGGTTAAAGCTAAGCGTCACATTCTGGACCATATCACAAAAACTGGTTTTTAGAAAAGAAACGCTTTTTGAAGTGAGACATATTGTAAGAGTATGGAAGCACAGAAGAAAGCAGAGCATTCCACAGTTTGACTGTGTGAGGAAAGAAGCTGTTATCATTTCTGAACTCCTACAAGCATTACTATCTATTAATGTCATATCTGCAACATTTATTTTTCAATCAACAAATACCTGATACAAATGAAGATTTACAGATAACTTTCACATTTGCATCTGTTACCATTGCTGGCAGCATTGTAGCCAGGTTAGACTCACCACTGTAACCACCAGGTCACTGGGTCAAGCTGTGAGGTGTCATGATCATGGACTGCTATGTTAGGTTTGACTCTTTCTTCATTAGAGTTATTTCCTTGTACAGGTATTGACAACATTCATTTTTAATTGCTACTAAAAGTTGATTGCTGTTAGGATTAGTGTTCACCTTTGTGGGTGCTGTTATAATAGCAGACAGCACTGCAAACCTAAAACTAGCTGCAGTATATACGACTTTTTTTTTTACTAGCTTACCAGACATTCTCCATGTACCACAAGTAAGGTGGCATGTTAATCATTGGATCACAGTAATATATACTGTATCTTTGACATGGACACTATGAACTGGTTGGTTACCCAAAAGAAAAGCTATTTGTATGGTTTTTGTTTCTCTAGTGATTTACTGCAAACTTTTAGAAAGATTATATACTGGTGAATAATATTTTAGCTGTTTTGCCACAAATATGTCTTGGAGTTTTGCCAACCTCTCTGATCAACTAGCAGTCAGAGGCTAGTTTATTTGCTGACAGTACCAAAGTTTGCTCAGGCAAACATAAAGGCTTTACAAATACATTAGAAGAGTAAAGTTGAAAGTGGCTGATGTAATTTGATGTAAACAGTTGTAAGACAATGACATTTTGACAAAGTGAAAATTCAAGATCCAACTACAGGCAATCCCCAATTTACAGAAGGGTTCCGTTCCTCGGATTTTTTTTTTTTTTTCTGTAATTCTGATCATATTGTGCATGAAAGCCTTCCAATCTAGGCACCTCTTCTTCAAAATATTTGGTGGGACAGCAGTAACACACATATCTCTCACTCTTGTGTCTTGGATTCTAATCCTGGCCTGGGATAAGTGTGTGAAGGTTGTTATCCAGTATGACCCTATCAAACATCACAAGTTTCTTCTGTTTTTTATTTTTATTTATTCTTTCTCTCCCTTCCTCTCTTTCTTTGTAAGAAAACAAGAACACAACAGGTTTTGGGGACAGGAACAGGATAAGGTACTGTACATTGCCATTATCCTTGTTAAGTCAATCTAACAGTAATTGGGAACCTGGGTGATAACCGATTTGCTGATCATTTTCTGGGGTAATTGGATTATTCCTGAGACTGGATCATACAGTTCCTTAATTTAGGGTGTGGTGGTTGCATTGCTGACAGCTTCTACACCTTAAGCAAGATAATGTCTAGTTGGCCTCAGGGCCAGCCAATCTTGAACACAAGGGGGTAAACATTATACTACTGTACTGTACAATTGTTTTATTAATTTTTTTAAATATAGATTTATGGAATGCCTTATTTACTTTACTTTTCCTTACAGACATTTCTGGCATTTGGGCAGCTGTTTTACCTACTTCATAATTCCAATCATTATGACTACAAGACCTTCATGACTTCAGTTGAAGCTACTTTTTCTGCCATGCTTGGTAAGTCTCATTTATTTGTGACAGGATTGAACTTCACAGGATTATTAAACTGTCTTAATTTTCTCCCAATTTGTGAGGTTTTTAACTTTTTCAACTGATAAGTGAAATGCTTTCAATGGATTTTTTTTACTGAAAGTTTATCCAACCATACAGTGTTCTTCCAAGCTACTTTGGAGATAACTTTTTCTTGATGACTAATAATATAAGTAATTATTAATTCTACTGGTTAAAGGCCAGCGTAGCATGTATGGTGGGACATTTTTTCTCTCTTTCTCTCAAATGGGGGGGGCGGTGGGTAAAGATTCGGGACCCAGCAAGCAATTGCTCCAAACACATAGTTACCACATGGTCCTGGACCTCAGTATGGGTCATTAACCCCACCCACCAGAGGGGTCGCTTCTAAGGCGACCTTGAGTTGGATGGTTGGGTGTCTGGGCTAGGGTCTGTGCACCATCAAACACACTCTCAAATTATGCAGATCAACCTTCAATGGGCTACCCAGGGACAATGTACCCATTCTTGGTGACTTGCGCCCAGCCGTGTTCATCTCCTGGTAGGTGGAGGTACATGTCCCCTGGGCCCCTGTATTATTTAAATCACTAGTATATGGGTAAAAACTTTAAAAATGAGACTTCTTTTCCGACCAACCAGGCTCATCAAACTCCTCTGGAAGGACAAGCTTACTCCCAACAAAACAGGAGCCCTATCAAGGGGTACTGCCAGGAAAGGGTCTGTGGAAAATTTTGAAGTAATGCCGAGGGTGTATGAACACTTCTTTGATAAATGTATTGTGCTCTACCCAGAAGGTTTGGGAAGTTGTTTATGGACTTGGACATGTTCAAGGTTTATGACATTATAAAGGCTGCCTATGAGGGGCAACCAAAGATGCAAAAGCAAACTGATGGGAGTCTTTTAGTGGAGGTATTTTATGCAAGAGACAGTGAAAGAGTCAAAATTATGAAGCCTGTCTCTTGAGTCACCTGTCTCATGCACTCAACATGAGATATTCATCCAATGTCATGGTGTGGTTCACACTCCCAACTTTGAACATCGTACAGCAGTAGATATATGAGAAACTTTGAAAACGCAGCACATGACCAAAGTTGAGAGGGTGAAGAAGAGGGTGGATGGAGTACTCATTCCTACATCTGCCTTCTTTTTGACATTTGATCATCTTTGTCTTCGGGAAAAGGTATGGTTTGCCTGGTTCAGATACCTGGTGAAACATTATATGAAGAATGCAAGGTGATGTTATTCTTGCCAATGGTATGGATGCATCACCTGGAACTACTGGAACAAGAGAAAAAAATTTGCTTGGCACATGTATGTCTTTGGGTTTGCAGTTACATGAAGGTAGTGCTTGCCGTGAGCCACTGCTGCTACCACTGCCAGGGAAATCTTGTTGTGTGTTTGAAGCAGTGAGAAAAATACAAATCAAAGAAGGAGGTTCTTGCCTTCAGGGCGAGGGGAAGAGTCAACTTTGCTGAAGCAAATCAGATTGTCTTTCTACACTCTGCTCACTCAGGTGATTCTTATACAACCATCCTAGCTCATTGCCCCATGTGATCTTCTAAACTCCAACAAAAGTCCTCATCCTCATCGCTATCATCATTCCACTCTCACAGTGTGAGACCCATAACCACACCACCATCTGCGGACTACCCCTACTAGCTACACAAACAAGAAAGCTAAGCTGCGGTTGGGATTCCCTTGATGGGAACCCTCCCATCAAGGCTCAGTTTTCTACACCACCGAAGACCTTCCCTGCACTGTCTGAGGATGGTGCATCTGATATAGCAGAACCTGTGTCTGTTCCGACTGGTAATACTGCTTCAATGGATTCTGGATCAGCATCAGAAACAATAGGGGTTGGCATTGAACTCTTGAAGAAACCTACATCATTGATACCCCCATTACCACCACAGATACTGTGGCCTCTAAAGAGGCTACAGCCAAAGTCAAAATCTGAGGAAATCCAACTGTGGCCTTGACCATGGCCCAAACTCCCTCTCAGAGATCGATTCCATCAGAAGGATCACAAAGAGGCTCTGCCTGTAGAGAGGCAGTCTCCTCAAGTAAGGGTAAAAACTCTGAATGCCCCTCTACCATGGGGTCACTCTGAACTGTCCATGAAATAATAATATTCAGAGTTCTCCTACACCAGAACTGCTGTAGCCTGAGGTCTAACTGGGAGGAACTGCAGCTTCCTCTTGCCCAATTGTCCCCAGTGTGTATTTGCCTACAGGAGACAATGATGAGGGGAGGCTGTATTCCCCCCCCCCCCCCCAAGGGGGTTACTCCAACCTGTACTTCCTGCTGAGTCCTTTGGGGGCCACAGTGGCTGATGTACAGTGTACATTCGTCTTGGAGTTCCCTTTACAGAATTTCAAATTTGGTCTCTACAGGTTGTTTTTGTCCAGTTCCACCTAGAGAGGAGATTCATGATTTCTTCGATGTATTTTCCACTGAATCATCCTTTTGTACATGGTGATCTGGATGGACTTATTCACCAATTCCCTCTTCTATTCCTTAAAATGGATGTCTTCAATAGTCGACATCCTCTGTGATGGGACACCTCGTTCAACCCAAGGGGTGAACTTTTTGTTACTGGATGGAAGCAGAAGACTTGGAAGTTTAAAATACAGTACAGGTTGTACCTCTCTATTCCGGCAACCTCGGGACCTGACCAGTGCCGGACCGTGGAAATTTCCGGACCATGGAAATTCACCCTTTTCCTGGATAGATAGTGACTTGTGCTTATGCTTGGAAGCACCAGCACCACTTTCACTGCTTCGTGGTCTCTTTGGAGATATATTGAAGGGTTAAATGTATTACAGTAAATCTCAAATTTTGCGAGTTTTTAATTCAACGTTTTTTATTTGGACACAAAAAAAGCACTACACAATTTAAAATTTTGATGGCGGAAACTCGAATTTCAATGGGTTTGAGCGGCCCGCCAACATTCAGTCGTGCACAATCGTGTAAACAGCGTCATTTCTCTAATGTACAAATGATTTATTATTGTTTGTTACTGAATGACTTTTTGAGTGAATTAATGTTTATGTGTGCAAAATGAACAATACAATTCATTAATAATACTTAGAATATTAATCCACACGAGGAGAGGAGACGGCATTTTTTCGCTAATTCTTACAAAACCAGTGACTGACTGGTTCTACATATAAAACTGAAGAAAATAAGACCTTGGTTGTAGTTGTAGTAAAATTAATGTAAAAAAAAATGTGGTTGTTGTAAGTAATGTTGTTTAATGTTAATAAGTGGAACAATAAAAGTGAGACTGAGCGTATGTAAGTGAGCACATGTGAAAACATATCATCACTCTACATAAGAATATGAAAGCAACACTTATTTACTGTTCATATATTTTTTAATTAATGTTTCTGAATTTAAAACAAAAATTCTACCCACCAGTGGTAGTAAAGTTGAAAACATAAGGACAGCCAATGTTGTTGTGTGTGTTTTTACTAGGATGACGAAGTTGCCAAGTCATCAGGTTCAACTCTAGCTGAAGTTGTAGAACATAAGAACTTTTTCTGTGTTGTTTTTAGTTTTTATTTAACTTTTCTGTGTTATTTTCGTTGGTTTATTAGGATGTTGCTTTATTACAGGTAGTTGTAGATATATGAGACGAATATGCTGTAATATGTAACTGTACTATTTACCATTATTGATTCAGGTCTCTGTATTATATATTATAATCATACCCTCTTTTGTCACTGAGTGTAGTTCAGACTTTGAGCACATGCGCGCTGTACGCGCATGCGCAGATAGAGATACCCAGAGAGATTCCAAGGCAGGACGCTGTTTACCCTGTCTTAACTCCTTTTGTGTGTTTGTCCCAGAAATAGAACTTACGAACTTGACACCAGTGTGTTTCCTTTACCCCTGATTGGAAGCATCATCTGAGTCTCCCACATGGCGCAGTGTTTAGCTGGGACATCACATTATTCAGAATTGGAGTGGACGCAGAATCTCTCTCGGAGCCGCCATCTTGTCAACTCCTCCTGCCCAGTGAATATCGGCGCGTACCTCTCAAGATATTCCTGGATTTACAGTGCAGTGTTGTGAAGTGCTTTTTCAGTGTTGTGTGTGCCCTTTAGTGTCTTTAAAGTGTTTCCCCGTGTTCCTGCACTTTTTACAAAAGAGGGAAGCCCATTTAAGACCTAGGGGAGAGCTCAAGTTTTGACATCCTTCCCCGCTCATGACTCGGCTAGCACTGGCGTGAGGAGTTGCTATACCCAGCCACCCGCTCTCTGGCCAGCCTGCTCCGAGTACACGCACGAACGAACGCACACACACACTCACTCACTCACAGACGCTCGCAGATATCTTCCATTTAAAGACGATTGCTTTTCTGCTCACTTATTAATTACAGTAATTGTGAGAGAAATAAACCAGGCCTTATGGAAGATCAGGAATTTATTGGGTTTTCTCCAGATACCCAACAAGCCCAACATCAGACTGATGTCGGTGCAGTAAGTGGACTCCAAGTGGAGCGGGAAGTGGATCAAGCGGCCCCACCCACCCTTAGCCCCCACTACACACGTCCGCAACCTGCCACAGGCGGCGACTTCCTTCGTTTAATTCAGTTTTTGGAAGAAAACCGACGACAAGACGACATCAGGAGGCAACAGGAAGAGGATCACAGGCGTCAACAAGAAAATGACAGATTCAGTGCCATGATCGAGTTGTTGACACCTGTGAACCTTCGAGCAGCTGCCACACCTGCCCCTTCGTCCACAGGCGCGCCTGAAGGGTCCTCTCCAACTTCTTTGCCCCCCCCACAGAAAGCACTCGCTCAGAGTCCACCGCCACTCCAAGTTGATGCCTCGTTCCAGGTATTCCGTAAATGGCGTCGGAGGTGGGACGATTATTCGATGATGGTCGATTTATCGAGGTTGCCTAGGGAGAAACAGCTGATCCAGATGAGGATGTGTCTCACCCTAGAGACGCAACGTATCCTGGAGCACACCCTGCAAATTCCCCGCAACACAGACAAGACTGTGAAGGACGTCTTGGATGCTTTACAGACGCATATCAAGGGTCTCCCCAACGAAGCTCTGCGTAGGAGAGAACTTCTCAGTTGTAAGCAGCTGGAGGGTGAGTCATTTGCAGATTTTTACGTACGACTCAGACGCATCGCTGAGGAGGTTGACGTTTGTCCTGGGAACTCGTCGACTTGTGAGGAAACACAGCTGAAGATGGTTATCCTCATGGGCGTGCGGGACGAAGAGCTTATTCAGAAGCTTATCTCCCTCGACACTGCCTCCTCTCTACAGGATGTTGTCACCACCTGCCGCTCTTACGAAGCCACCAGAAGTGCGACTTCTGCTATTCGTGCTCCATCTAACCAGCTGTGTGCCATCTCCGCATATAAGAAGAACAAAGGACGTGACGGGACTTCAGCCTCACATCCGACTTCAGCTTCACATCCGACTTCAGCTTCGCATCACTCTTCAGCATCACTTCAGACTTCGACGCCAGGTCATTCATGCCAATATTGTGCTCGTCGGCATGGTTCTGAATGCCCTGCCGCTGACAGCACCTGCAATAACTGTGGCCTTCGTGGTCATTGGGCTAGGACACTGAAGTGCCCTGCCAACAACGTTCAGTGCCGCTCCTGTAGCCGCATTGGACATTATGACAAATGCTGTCAGTCACGGAAGAAAAATGATACTACTTGCAAGTCTCAGGCGGCGAAGAACAAGCACTGTCGTCGCGTGGGATCCTCTTCTCCTGTCAGCAAGACACCTCAGCCCATCTGTGTTCACCTGTCATACGGCGACATTACTTCCCATATCCAGATGCTTCCTGACACAGGTGCGGACGTCACAGTCATCGGCACAAGACACCTCGACATTCTGGGGATCCCTAGGAGCAGTTTGCAGCCACCGTCAACTTCTACAATGCTCACCGCAGACGGTTCTACAATGGCACCTGCTCTGGGTACATTTCAGGCTACCCTCACCCTAGGTAAGCAGTCATGTTCTGCCAGGATTCAGGTCCACAAAGGTGTTCAGATGCCACTACTGTCTTATGGCCACTGTCAAGAGTTGGCCATAATATCTCCAGACTTCCCTAAGCCAATTCTGGAAATTAAACATGTCAACAGGTGCAAGGAGCTGCCCCTCCCACCCAATACGTCACCTTCTGCAGCCAGGGAGTTCTTCCTACTGCAATTCAAGGACGTGCTGGTTTCCAAGGAGTACCTCAAGACGGCTCCACTCAGCAGTCAGCAGCAGGAACCCCTCATGAACAACGACAACCCTACGAGGCCCTTTGAGTCCGTCTCTGCGGATTTCTTCGTTGTGGCGGGAAAGTCCTTTCTCGTCATCGCCGACCGGCTCTCAGGGTGGCCTGTTGTCGTTCCCTGCGGAGGCAACACTACTGCCTCTCATACAGTACGTATGTTCTGTCGCTACTTCCGGGAAGTTGGTGTCCCTCTCCGCCTGAGGACTGACGGCGGGCCCCAGTTCACCAGCAACGACTTCCGGGACTGCATGGAGCGATGGGGAGTTCATCATGTGGTGTCCTCGCCACATTATCCCCAGTCCAATGGACATGCCGAGGCTGCCGTAAAGTCCGTCAAGCATTTCATCCTCAAGATGGCACCCTCAGGCAACATTGACTGTGAGAAGTTTGACCGGGGTTTATTGAAATTGCGGAATACCCCCAACTTCACAGGTCGCTCCCCAGCACAGATGTTATACGGCCACCCACTACGGTCATGTGTCCCTGCCCATCCTGAGTCCTTCTCGAGGGAGTGGCAGGCCAAGACCGAGGACTGCGATCGTCGTGCAGCCGCCCGTGCTGACCAGGTAAAGGCACAGTACGATCAGCACGCCCGACCCCTTCCCAGGTTGAGTATCGGGCAAACAGTTCGGGTTCAAGACCCGACGTCTCACCGCTGGGACAAGGTCGGGGTTGTCATGGGCTGCGGCAAGACCAGGGATTACGAGGTCCGTCTCCCTAGTGGTCGGGTATGGTGGCGGAATCGCCGCTTCCTTCGTTCAGTCCCGTCCCCTAGTGGTGAACCCCTCCCCCACATCCCTGTGAACCCTTGCTTGGACGAGAAAAGTAAGTCCTCATTCAGTGACCCCCCAGTTTTCCCACGTCGCTCTCAAAGGCTCCTGGAAAAAGAGTCCGCTCGAGATTGCACTACGAGCGTGAGGGGGAGGGAGGTGTAGATATATGAGACGAATATGCTGTAATATGTAACTGTACTATTTACCATTATTGATTCAGGTCTCTGTATTATATATTATAATCATACCCTCTTTTGTCACTGAGTGTAGTTCAGACTTTGAGCACATGCGCGCTGTACGCGCATGCGCAGATAGAGATACCCAGAGAGATTCCAAGGCAGGACGCTGTTTACCCTGTCTTAACTCCTTTTGTGTGTTTGTCCCAGAAATAGAACTTACGAACTTGACACCAGTGTGTTTCCTTTACCCCTGATTGGAAGCATCATCTGAGTCTCCCACAGTAGTAATTCGCCCAAAAAGTAGGGTAAATAAAGCAAAATTTAGCCAAACATCGAAAGTACCTGACTCAAAATAATTTTCTCCACGGGCAAACTAAAATCGTTCCGGGCCACGGGAGTTTCCGGACCACAGAATGCCGGACTAGAGAGGTACAACCTGTACTGGTGACACACCCCACTTCCTCATGTAGACTGACTCACTATCAGCAATGTATTTGTCTTTAGGCTCTTTAAACACCATATTAGACCATGAGTGGGAAGCAATTAATGACCTTCATGGTAGTGATCACTTCTTGGTCATTCATTGCTCAGCTTGAGGTTCATTTTGTTCACATGCATCCAAGTGGTGCTTGGACAAGGCTGATTGGGCCTGTTTTAAGGACCAGAGTAATATATCAGTTGTCATGGAGGAGCTCCCATCCATGGCTATGGCTGCCAGCATGTCAGCAGCCACACTCCATGTATACTGCCCTTTATTTTGGTCACTTAATATTAGGTTTTTACTTAACTTATTTCTTAACTTAAGGTTGCAGCCACCAGACTGCAGGACAGTATGTGTAGTGATCCTTAGGTAGCTGGCAAAGCAGTCTAGCACTATAAGTTCGTCTTTTTCATTAATCAAGTTGAGGGTGGAAAGAAGGGTGAACCAACCAGTATCCTTAACTAATTTATTTTAGACATATTAAAAATATTGCATTCAGTCACAATACAAAAATAGTTGACCTTCCCCAAGCAATTATTAAGGTCACTGCACCACACACAAGTACCTGACCATACAGAATAATTGACCTCCTTACTGAGGTCACTCCTTCCCTAATATCACCAAAATACTTAAAGCATCTGAATAAGGAACATTCAATAATACACAATACATAAAGGTACTGTAGATCATTCTTAGCACCAAGGTATACCCAGCAGGTACCTGTCTCACTCTCTACTCTTGTTAGGTAGATGAGATCCTTCACAGACATTCATACCAGGACTAGTTCTGTATCTGGCTTCATTAGGTCGCTAAAAGTAGCGACAATAAACACCTCAAGTAGTCCAACATATCTTCACATCCAGGGTGATGAAAGCGTGAGATATTCAGAGATCCTTATGGGAGGTTGCATAACGATCCAAGGCATTACCCACAACACCAGGTGGGTTCCTCAAAGGAGAACAGTGGTTGCTGGGCCAAGCATTCCCACTTGTCTCTATCCATGGTCCTCACCGCTCACCCTCACACACATGGGCGCGTACACCTGTTCATATAAGATTCCAGGAGTGACTGAGGGCAACCCTCTGCATCTTCCACTGAGTAGGCCTACAGGTGTCATTGCTTACAAATCACCATATCTTTATTCTGGCCTCCACACATACACTTTCTTACATATTGTGAATTTATGCCTTATAGTTACATACCTTAATTCTAAATTACCTGCTACAATAAGTGTCTGGTTTGGGTAAATTACTTTGCATATGTCATCACTGTACCTTGAAACTGTAGTAAAGCGATTTAGGTGCCAGAGCAAACAAAGGCCTTGGTTTCTTGGCTTGGGTATATCCACTTTACTTTATTCCCGATGTATGGTTCCTTCCCCCACACTTTGCAATTGTTTAACAGTTTGCTAAGATTCTTGAATCATTGCACGGTTCGTGGCTATTCGTCACATGGGGTTGCGGTGTGCATTAAGCTCACACCAAAGTACACAAGATGTTTTCCTTAGAGTATAGTTTATGGGTCAACCCCAGCGCTTCACATACTATGTTTGATACATTTTTCCTTTTCCCGGATCATTGTTCTCACATATTTTCATCTGATATCTGAGGTAGCTCTGTTTACTAATCGTACACCGAGGTAAATACCATGACCTTCAGACATGGTCACACTTATTCACTATAGTACACAAGTCCATATCAGCTGGGTTGAGAAATCATCATATAGATACCTTGAGTTCTCCCTCAATACTATCTGTATACATAGTTAAGATTATAGCACGGACACTGGTATAATTCATATAAAAGAATTAATACATGCAAATTACCCCTTTCCAATGTTTACCATTTTCTGTGATACTCCCTCAGCGTGGTGAGTTTGGCTGTTATGCAGCTGTAATATGAATCACATGAGATTACAGGGACCAGTACTAATGTACGCAGTACACTTGAAGTAGGTTTGAAAGCAATTTATCGATTTGCAAGACGACCCTTGTCATGGTGGGTTTGCGGACTGGTCAAAGGAATGAAAGACTGTGAGAACTGCATATACTAGGTATCGTTGGCACAGATGTAAGCATTGCCTAGTCAATTATAGTGGAATAACTTTGTTGAATATTCATAAAAAACAGATTGTATGAGGGGTAGAGTAGTGTTCTCACTTGGAAAGAAGAGGATCTTGTGAATAAGGATTTCCATTTAAGAAAATTAATGGTATTTTTTGGAGAAGGAAAATGTATTTTGGCATTTATGGATTGGAAAAGTACTTGTGATGACAGGTGACTGTAAGGCAGCGTGGTTGATACTGAAAATTTTTGGGGTAAATGGGAAAATGTTATATATTTTTCCCAGTTATTAAAGGGAGAGTGAAACATGTATATTGGGGTATGCCAGAGAAAGGGAATTTTTTTCCTCTTTTTGTCGAGCTTACTAGGTGGTCCGGTAGAGCTTACTAGGTGGTCAAGCAGAGCTTACTGGAGGGTCAGGTAGAGCTTACTAGGTGGTCAACCATAACTTACTTGCAGTATTGTACGTTGACGCAGTTAATTTAATGCTGTCAATGAACCTGCGGCAACTTTTTGTTAACGCTGACACCATTAATTTTTTGGGCAGGTTACGCTACAGGTGACGCAGTCAACTTTTCACCCGAGCGGAGCGTCAATTTGCTCAATTTTCAATTATCTTGTTATAAAGACGACCAGGAAAAAATTTGCCCCGCCCACACACCTGCGCAGCTTTCTACAGATTTGAATTTGTTCGTCAGGAAAAAGGCCACCAACCAACTGTCCAGGTTGGTGGAGAAGTCCGTGCACGAGACTGAGAGCAGCAGCAGCAGTGAGGAAGACGACAAAGACCATCGCGTGGAGGACGAATTGTTCCAGGCCCTATACGAGACCCCCCCCCCCCCCCCCCCCCCTGCAGGAATGAAAAAGGACAGTGACCTTTTTCAAGTGTTTCCTGGGAGAGAAACCTTCAACAAGGACACCTTCCCCAACAAGGCCATGAGGGAGTTGTTCATTAAATACAACACTCCATCCCCAGTGTGCCGTGGAGCGCATGTTCTCTTTGGGCAAGGACGTCTTGAGGCCCAAGCGCAGCAGAATGAGCGACAAGCATTTTGAGATGCTAGTATTCTTGCGGGGGAACAAGTGAATAATTAAAATGACATAATATAAATCATAATAAATGATTAAATATGAATTAATATTTTTTGATTTTGCATATGTTACTCCCATACACAGGAGAATACGCGTTTCGGGGCTGCATTTGTACGTCACTGAAATCTTGTTGACGCTGATGCTAACGGCGTCAACTTATGAAATCGTATACACCGACGCTGACGGCATCAAATTTCTCGGCCGTTTACGCTGGCGCTGGTTGCGCCACTTTTTTTCATTGACGCGTACAACACTGCTTACTTGGTGGTTAGCCAGAGCTTACTAGGTGGTCAGGTAGAGCTTACTAGGTTGTCAAACAGAGCTTACTAGATGGTCAGGTAAAGCTTACTATGTGGTCAAGTAGAGCGTACCAGGACAGTCAACCATAACTTATTTGGTGGTTAGCCAGAGCTTACTAGATGGTCAGGTAGAGCTTACTAGGTGGTCAGGTAGAGCTTACTAGATGGTCAGGTAAAGCTTACTAGGTGGTCAGGTAGAGCTTACTAGGTGGTCAGGTAGAGCTTACTAGATGGTCAGGTAGAACTTACTAGGAGACTACAAATGTTATGGGATGAGTTTAGAAGAATTTTTGCTAAGAGAAAGCTACCCTTGAGTGTGAAGAAAAGTACAGTGACTAAAATATGTAGAGAAACGAAACTAAAAGCAATTAATGATATTATGGTATAATTGGAGGTATTATGGAGGAAGGGAAGTGTTTAAGTCATCTCGAAATGCATGTATCAACAGAATCAATATAGCAGTGGGTTACATATTGAGCCATAGAATGAAAGTGGGGAAACATTGAATAAGTACACTACAGCGTAACATGTACGTACTGAGAGAACTGTGTCAGAGCAGGACAAAGATGGGATTTACAGTGAAGTGTTGAGCAGACTTTATTATATGGTTGTAAAATTGGTTGGAGGTTGCAAGAGAGATCAATTGGAGGTGCCAGAAATAATTTGCTTCAGGATAAGTTTGGGGTGGATTGTGTGTGAAGGCTTAGATATAGATACAAGGAGCACATGTGGAATTGAAATGATTCTTGGGCAGTGAGCAGATTATGATTTGCTAAGATGGCAAAAACTTATTTGGAGTGAAGGATGCACTAGATATTGACACAAAATTTAGTGAACAGTGACAGTTAGACTCTTAAACTCATGTTTGACGATACATGTACTGTACTGTACATAATTTAAGTGATAGTATATTAATCAATGTTCTTTATGTTACTGTGATGACAAGTCAATGTATATGAGTATATGACATTAATGTACTGTATTTTCAGGTAAATTTGATTATCGTGGAGTGGAACAGTCATCTCCAGGCATTGGACCAGTCGCTTTTTTCATCTTTGCCTTTCTTAGCACCATCATCATGGTCAACCTCCTCCTTACTCTTGTCATCAGAGGCTTTCAAGAGGTATGAAAATACTTTAAGTACAGTAATTATCAGTGATATTTATAATAGTCTATTTTTTAGGTTATACGGTATCTTTTACAAATTATTCAAATGCTTAAATCTCCTCATGTCCTTTGCAAAGTTTTGTACCACAGACCTTGCAGAAACCCTTTAAACTGTCCCCAGCAACACTGCTTCTTTACATTACCAATATTACCTAATCCTTCACATTTCCAGGAGCACTCCCTCCTTCACATCCCCAGCAGTACTCACTCCTTCCCATCCCCAGTAACAAGCACTCTTTCTCTCACATTCCCAGTAACAAGCACTCTTTCTCTCACATTCCCAGTAGCACTACTTATTTCACATCCCCAGTAACTAGCACTCCTCTCACATCTCCAATGACTTGCACTCCTCTCACATTCCCAGTAGCACTCTTTCACATCCCCTGTAACTAGTACTACTTCTCACATGCCCAGTACCACTCCTCTCACATCCCCATCATGGATATACAGCCCTGTCTCCTGATGTGACTACCAATCTGCCCTTGTAAATGGTCCTCAAAAATGTTCACTTTTAAAAACACAGAAAATAGTTACAGGGCGTCCTCGCTTAACCTCGGGGTTATGTTCCTGAATATGCGATGTTATGTGAAACAACATTAAGCGGATCAATTTTCCCCACAAGAAATAGATAAAATACGGGAGTTATGTTCCTGAGCCTCCCTTTGCCCCATGAAAAAAGTTACATATACAGAAAATTATTGCCATTTCTATAGAAAATAGTATATAGAACTACAGTACCAAGTTTGTATTGGTACTCACCGATGGCCGTAGGTGGTAGAGCGAGTGTGTGGTGGGTAGTGGAGCGAAGGAGGAGGAGGGTGGGAGCGGAGGAGGAGGGTGGTGAGTCACTGAGACTCTGCAGTTGCCTCCTCCTCCTCGTGCTCTGACTGGGGTTCCTCCGCTGCTGCTTGCACCTCCTCCGCTGTTGTTTGCTCCTCCTCGGCTGCTGGCTGTTGTGAAGAAGCTCCTTCTGCCATCCCGCGACGAAAAAATGAAACCAGTGTTGACTGCTTGGTGCTACTCTTCTTCTCCTTATACATCTCAATGTAACAACCAAGACTGTCCTCAATGCTGCGTGGAACCTTTGAGCTACGTTCTGTGTTTGGGTCATCGTCTAGAAGCATTTGCATTGCTTGCTGGAACATGTTCAATGATTCTGTCAACCTCTTTGAAGTTAGCATTCGTTGAGGTTCTTCTTCGTCGTCTTCTTCAACGGGACTGTGTTCTGTTAATTGTTGCAGATCTTCGTTGGTGAGCTCTTCTGTATGGGATGTCAAGATGTCCTCAATATCCTCTGATTCCAGCTCATCAAAGCCTGCCTGTCTAGCCAAGCTGAGGGTATCCCTATTCACAGCTGGGACTAAGTCCGTGAATCCCTTAAAACTGTTGACTCACTTGGGCCACGCATCAGGCTGCATCAGTTCTGTTGTTTTGGGAGGCAGGAAGACAACTTTTACACTGTCATGCAAGTCGTCGAGATTGGGAGGATGAGCTGGAGCATTGTCAAGGATCAGAAGAATTTTAAGTTCTCCTTTAAGTTCTCCTTGGCACAGTATTCCTTCATTGCAGGGACGGCGTACACGTTTAACCACTGGCTAAATATGGCTCCGGTTATCCATGCCTTCTTATTTGCCTTGTAGATCACAGGAAGGTGATCCTTAGAGTAACCTTTTAGGGCCCGTGGATTAACAGGGCGAGAAATCAGTATAGGCTTCAGCTTGAAGTCACCGGCAGCGTTCGCGCCAAACAGCAGCATCAAGCAGTCTTTTCCCGCTTTAAAACCTGGCGCTCTTTTCTCCTCCTTGGAGAGATGGGTCCTGTCAAGCATCCTCTTCCAAAAAAGACCAGTCTCATCCACATTGAAGACTTGCTTCACTGAGTAGCCTCCTTGCTGGATAATCCGTTTGAATTCTGGCGGGAATGTCTCGGCAGCAGCTGTATCTGAACTGGCAGCTTCACCAGTCATCTTAATATTGTGGAAGTTATAACGACGCTTAAATCGTTGAAACCATCCTCAGCTGGCCGTAAAGAACTCTTCCTTCGATCCTTCACCCTCTTCTGCCTTTATGTTGTCAAACAAAGATCTGGCCTTATGCTGGAAAACCATAAGGCTCACAGGGGCATTGTATTGATTCTGGTCCTCCATCCACATTGCCAGCATCTATTCCACCTTCTCTATCACAGTGCTTCTAGTACGAGTTGCCTTAGTTACACTCAGAGAAGAACCACTTCCAGCGTTGGTCCGGATAGTACGCACCGCTGTGAGGGTTAGACCAAGCACAGCGGCTATGTCCACAGCACGTTCCACTTTTTCAAATCAGGTTAATACATCCATTTTCGTAGCAAGGGTAATGGTCTTGCGTTGCCTCTTCACTACACTAGCATCAGTAGCACTTGATGGGCGTTTCGAGCCATTTCGAATGGTTGAGTACAGTTTTAGAGCAAAAAAACTTAAGCACACATGAATGATGTGAAGTCGTAACAGAGACTGGGTTGGCGTCGCTTGGGGACGCTGTGACGTTCCACGAGTGAGGGCAGTGTGCCGAGCCGAGAGAGCATAGCGAGGCCAGACAAGAGAGGGTGATGCACCTTAGAAAGTAGTCTGTGACGAAGCAAAACGACATAATATCAGATCACCGGGACGTTAAACGAATTTTTGGTCTCTAAAGTTCACCGACGTAGTACCGAAACGTTGAGCGGGACGACGTTAAGCGAGGACTTACCGTACCAGTAGGATATTGTTTATGGTTGTTGTGCCACAAATCCACTTTTGCTGCTGCATTAAAATTGCATGAATTATGTTGAACTGTGTTTTACACCATAAAGTAAGGATAGCAAATAAAAGATTCATAACTCTTTGCAGCAGTCACCTAGCAGCAGTCTTCACAGTGCTGTACTATATCTATACAGGCAGCCCCGGGGTTACGAATGAGTTCCGTTCCTGGGGACGTTCTTAAGTTGAGAATGTACACAAGTCGAAACACATGCTGTGCGCATACTGTACTTACAGAACAATTTTAAAAATCTCACTGTATCATAGCCTAAGACCTTATATACATCTGAAATCACTTAATTATAGAGAAAAGAAGTAATAGAATGACAAAATTCAGTTAATGAAAGTAAAAAATAAGTCATCAGGTAAATAAAATACAGGTACGTACTGTAAATTTAAAGTTTAACCTCGCTCGTATCAGCGTATGTTCTATCAAAATGTATTGTTAATGTGTTGAGATGTCGCATTTCATTACAGTGTTGTGAAACTTGTTAAAGTGAAGTGTATATGTATATGTATATATATATATATGTTTATATATATATATATATATATATATATATGCTGATAACCACAAGGAAAGAAGAAAACACGAAGTTCCCAAGCGCTTTCGTGTAATTCACATCTTCAGGGGTGAGTACAGACTAGAGAGAGTAATACAAATCAAGTTGAATATATACAGAGGAGGGTGAGACCAGGTCCACAATGGTCAGGTAATTAGGTAATGACCCTACTAATCTTTAAATAGCACACAACGGTTGGTGGTCAGGTCAGATGGGCCAGTGACCCGCCCTCTCACTTGATCACAAATCTTCTTAGTTACAAAATTGTCCAGCTTGTACATGCCGTTACTCAAATTCATGTTGAATGCTTCGGTATATATATATATATATATATATATATATATATATATATATATATATATATATATATATATATATATATATATATATATATATATATATATATATATATATATATCACTCGATGTTTTACTTTTTAATTTATTTATGATTCTTTTTCTTTTTTCTGTCTGTATTGCTTAAAAGTTTACTTCTACAGTACGTACTGTATTCTTAACTCTCCTCAGATCAAGCATGATTTGCAGAAGCAAAGCAATGACTATGAGATCGTTGATTTTATGGTAAATAAAGCAAGAATGGCTGTTGGTCTAGCTCCAAAGATGAATTTTGTCGGACCTCTCCATTCCACTACAGAGGATGCCAAAGTAAGTTTAATTATTTGTTGGAGAGTTAGTGATTTTGCTTATCAGGCGAGTTATTAATTTTGATGGACCTTACAATTTAGTACACACATTGAATTGTTACAAAGCATTGTGAATCACTGTGGATGCTAAATTTTCACTTTGTGTATTGGGTAAGTAAGTTCAGAATATGACCAAGTAGGTGTGGATATTTTTACCGATTGTTTTAATCATTTCTTGTCACTGTCTTTACTTGCCTTGCACTGCTCTTCCTTTTAATATATTCATCTTTGGGGTTTGTTTCCCCAATGATCCATCCCACAAGAGAGGGAAGAACCATAGAATTAATTCTTGTAAATTCTTATTTGGGTTGACACTCATCAGACATTTAGTAGAACACTCTTATTGCAACCCTGTCCATCTGAGGGGTTTAGGAGGCTGAAGTCATCATTCAAAATGAATCTTTGTGCTGCAGCGGCTTGTGCATTACAGCTCTCCTTTGTCCATCATCAACCAACTTGGAAATCTAGTGACTAGTAATAAGCTCCATTCCAACCATATCCCTGGCTCAGAGTAGATTCTTTGCTGACAGATCAGTTTCATAAACATTCAAGTCATGCTCCCACTTCATATACTGTATTATTATTTTACTTTATCCTCTTGCCACTTGTCAGTATATTTGCTGCTTGGGTTATCATTCATGTTTCTGTTATACTCTCTTGGTAAGTATCTGTATCTGTGCCAGTGTTGGTCAAATCTGGTCTTGAATGAGCTCTACTTGGTGCTGTCACAACACTCTCAGGCAGATTGTTCCAAGAGTTCACAACTCTTACTCCAAAAAAGTTTGCCCTGACAATTTTCTAAGCTTGTGGCTTCTTCAACCTTAAGCTGAGATCGCTGGTGAGGGAGGCATCCGCAAGTTCTAGGTATGAACTGGGGTGAAGTGCTGCCGGAGCTCACTGGAGCGCTGCTCCGGCAACTTTGTTTTGATCAATCAATATCGCTGACGTCTTGTTCCCTTCCGGGAACTCCCCAACAGGGGGTGGCTATGGCAGAAGTGTCTCCAGGCCATTTTATCCCTGCACACCTCACTTGCTCTCTCAAGCACTCTTCCTCGCCTTCCCGCTCTCTCTTCAACAAACTCTCTAACTATTTTCTCCCAGGTGACAATTGATCTACCCACTCCCCCCCCCCCTCCCCTCTTTCTGGCTATCACAAACTTTTTTTGTCAGCTATAACCTCATATAATTAATCTCTCCTTCAGACCAACTTACATTTTATGACATCAATACAGTATTGTAGAAAGACTTTGATAACAGATGCACTTCTAAACATGTAAAAACAGTACTTCCTCGCATACGAGCTATAGATATGTGACCAATATCGAAAGGATAAGCACATTAGACTACTACTAGATCATATATATATATATATATATATATATATATATATATATATATATATATATATATATATATATATATATATATATATATATATATATATATATATATATATATATATATATATATATATACAGGTAGTCGTTGACTTACGACCTAGATTGGTTACGGCCGCCCGGTCGTAAGTTGATCTGGTCGTAAGTCGGCCTATGTTATAATTACCTTACGTATATTATAATGTGTAATGATAATATAATCATCTTTAAGTCACATTTTATCAACATTTTCTTTGTTCATTATTGTTACGGTCGTCAGGTTTAAGTAAATCACTGCATACTACAGTACAATTTAATTACCTTACGTATATTATAATGTGTAATGATAATATAATCATCTTTAAGTCATATTTTATCAACATTTTCTCTGTTCATTATTGTTACGGTCGTCAGGTTTAAGTAAATCACTGCGTGTTTGTAATTGAGCGCGGGGATGGGCGCGGCTCCAGCTCCCGGCAGCGCCAGGAGGCTGGGGCCAAAACTGTCGTACCGCCGGTCGTAAAGTCGAACAGACGTAAGTCGCATAGGTCGTAAGTCGACGACTACCTGTATATATATATATATATATATATATATATATATATATATATATATATATATATATATATATATATATATATATATATATATATATTTCATTAGCCCAATAAAGCACGCGGACTTCTACATACAATCAACACCTCAACCCGCCAGGATTCGAACCCACGGCCCACAAGCCTATGACTGTGACCGGGGAACGCTAACTGCTGGACCACCAGCGGTTAGCGTTCCCCGGTCACAGTCATAGGCTTGTGGGCCGTGGGTTCGAATCCTGGCGGGTTGAGGTGTTGATTATATATATATATATATATATATATATATATATATATATATATATATACATATACATATATATATATATATATATATATATATATATATATATATATATATATATATATATATATATATATATATATATATATATATATATATATATTCACACAGTGATACCCCGGTTAATGAAATTTCGGTTAACGAATAACCTTCCATAAGATTCTTCACTTCGGTTAACGAAAAAATTTCGGTTACTGTATATCTCGGCTTATAAGACGAAATTTGAACATTAAAAAAATCTGCCCAAAGTTAGGGGGTCGTCTTAAGCAACAAATATAAAATTCTTACATCTTAAATATTGTGGTTTACTGTGTCAGAGTGGTGATGGAAACATCGTAAGCCACTCACAAAGTCCTACCAGTAATTATTCTATACTGAAACTTACGTTTGGCAAGCTGGATTCATATTAAGATTACCGGTATATTAAAATAATAAAAATGTATTATAAACCTGTCTAACATACCGTAAAAGAGAATTATACCCCTGTAATAGACACAGCTATCATCACACCCCCTCCCCACCCCCCCCCCCATTTGCCAGTGAGGAGACAAGAAAGGGAAAGTGACCGCGAGATTGGGCTATTTTTAGCCGTGGAGGTGGTCAGTAAAAATATCGGTATATTTACTGATAATAATACTTCTCCTATAAATAATTAATTTAAAATTTATTTTTTTACAAGGAATATTCAGTAAATGACTGCATTAATTCTTGAAACTACTGACAGTTAAATACAGACGCTTAAGTGACGTCACTAGTGTTTACACTACACCACCTGGTAACATTTGATGCCATTACTTGATCAAAAGTGAGAAATAATATACTGTATGTATGTTGTGTTGTCAAAGTTAGAGGAACAATTCAAACTGCAATTGTGTGTAAATGAGGCAGAAAGTCAGGTCAGCGCTGAACCTGGGACTTGGTCACAATATTCGTGATGCCATATGGCAGCAGGGTTTACCATTAGACAACACATTATGCTTCCAATATCTTCCCAGGCGGTAGTATCTACCTGTTTGGTAGCTGCCTACTACCTACACAATTTTTAATAATATTACTTTGATACATGATAAATTAGACAATGAAAATAAACATCAAATTTAATTACCAAGACGCTTCCCATTGGCAGCTGTAAGAAGAGGGGGAGATGGGCTATTTATAGCCCGTCTTTGTGTCTAAAGTGACCAGTACCCTAATGCACCATAAATAATTCATTTAACATTTATTTTTTGTACATATATTTTGTTGTATATATATATATGTATGCAAGTAAATCACTCACCCCTGAAGATGTGAATTACACGAAAGCCCTTGGGAACTTCGTGTTTTCTTCTTTCCTTGTGGTTATCCCGCATATATATGTATATATACAGTATATAATATATATATATATATATATATATATATATATATATATATATATATATATATATATATAATATATATATATATATATATATATATATATATATATATATATATATATTATATATATATTATATATATGTACAATCCGAAAGGGATGATGGATTACTTGGAAGTATATCCGTAAAGAAAAACAAATATTTACTTTATACGTTACTTCAATGTTTGGCAACTATAGTTTCCGTCACGACAATATTCTCATTAGGTTGGGTCGGGGAGTGAAGCTCTGCTCACTACATTGAATATTATTTATCACTACGCGTCGAAGAGTACATTACAAATCATACTCGCATAAAAACACACTGAGTGAAGCTCTGTAATTATCTCAATATTAAGTAACACTAACCACCGATTTTGAAGCATAACTCACGGGACAAAACATATGGGGATTGGTGGTCACACTGGACGGTGCGAGGCGGGGCAGGTGAGGCGTAGTTAAGTGTAGTGGGGAGGAGCCGAGGCGTGGTTGATCGGGCCAGGCCGGGGCTTTGCGGGGCGGGGCACGGAACTGCGGGGTAGGGATGGGAGAAAGGGTAAGGAGGGTGAGGTGAGGATTAGGACAGGGAGGAGGATGTAGGTTAAAAGACTTTATGTTGGTATGAAAAAATAAGTAATATAGAAGAGGTTAGGTTAGGAAAAATAAAGGTTAACATAGGAAAAAATAAAGGTGAGGTTAGAAAACTAAAACTTAGGTGGAACACTTACGGTAGTAGAAGAGATGGGTCGGCATACGGGGATGGAGGCTGGTTCCGAGGCAGAGGGCAGATTACTGGCCCTCAGGTGAATCACCATTACTAGGTGAAGCACCATCACTGTCACTTACAGTTGTCAGGGCTTCCCTGACAAATCCCTCAAAGTCATCTTCACTGTCACTATCACTGGCTTGGGCTGGCTGTGGTGGGTTGCTGGCGAAGAAATCTGTTATGCTTTGCTGACGGCTGGTGTTGATGTTGTCGTGATACACCTTGATGTACAGCTCCATAGCCTGCACCAGCCGGGCATAGAAGACTTCATAGCGGTCATCGTCATTGTCGCGGGAAAGGAAGGACTTCATTTTCTCTGCACACTCCATGGCACCCTTAATATCACTATGACTTAAACTGTGTTCTTCGGAGAATGACGCACCTTCTTCCTCCTCTTCACTGACGTGTTCGTCTTCCAACATCTCGTCGGCAGTCACTTCAGGATCTCTGATCACCTCCAGGATGTCGTCGTTGGTGGTCTCGGAGAAGTCTGGAACTGTAACAGTCTGCGCAGCTTCTCTGGCAAGGTCCACTGCTACTGCAACATTCTGAACCTTACCAGTCACAGATTGACTCCTCCTCTCACCTGGTATTCCATGCAACACATGTCTCCATGCGTGACGAATTGTAGCAATAGACAGCTGATCCCATGACTCCACCAAGAAGTCCACAGCTTTCTTGATGTTAAATACTCTCCAGAATTGTTTGAACAGTATTTTTTGCTGTTCCAACTGTTGATCCTCATCTTCTTCGCTCTTGCTATCGGTGGTGGTGTCACTCAGGTTACGCAACTCTTCCCTGGTGTTGGTGTAGTCGTTCAGGAGCTGGAATTTTTTTATTGAGAATGCAGCTTTTACATTACAGATTAACTCTTGGTCCATGGGCTGTAATATAGACGCAGTGTTGGGAGGAAGGAAGACCACTTTTACATTGGGGTGACGATCTAACAGTAGGGGCGAGTGTCCTGGTGCGTTGTCCAGCAGCAACAAAATATTGAATGGCACATTCTGTCGCTCACAGAATTTCTTTACATCGGGAACAAAACAGTCATCAAACCAGGAGAGGGACAGTGTAGAGAACACCCACGCCTTACGTGCGGTCAGCCAGTGGACATTTAGCTTGGTCATGTCCATGGTTTTGTAGGCGTGCGGCTTGCGTGCTGTGTGTATCACCGATAACTTGAGCTTACAGGTACCGGAGGCATTGGTGGTAAACAGGACGGTGATGCGATCCTTCTGCATCTTCTGGCCCCGAATCCTGCTGGTATTCTTTACAACAAAGGACTTGGAAGGTACCTTTTTCCAGAAAAGACCAGATTCGTCCATGTTAAACACCTGGTCGTCACTGTACTGTTCTTCCTCCATAATCTCAAGTAAAAACGGAGGAAATTCCCGAGCCGCAGCACGATCAGCACTCGCTTCTTCACCACCAATGTTTATATTGGTGATCTTGTTCCGGATCTTAAACCTCTGTAACCACCCAGAGGAAGCATTAAAGGGTTTGGGCTCTGTAATTCCCATCTTTTGTGCCACTGCGATGTACAGTTCACGTGCGTAGTCCTTAACAGAGCGCGTGTCGACCGCCATGTTCCGTCACGCCTGACGCACCAAGTAGTTCACAAGTAATTTTTCTGTCTTGAGAAGCACCTGGTTGTGAAAATACTTGATCATAGAAGCACCTGTAGACTTTGTGATCTTCATGTGCTCCTTTATCTTGGCTGCATCCTTCTTTATTGTTCGAATCGTAGATTCATTCACACCATGCTGGCGTGCCAAATCAACCTGCCTTGTTCCTTTCTCCAACTCTTGGATGATGTTATACGTCACCTCGTAGCTTAAGGAACGTCGTGTCTTCTTTGGCTTAGTGCCGCTGGGTCCAGGTATGGAAAGGTTTCTCTCTGGGGGTGGTGGTCCGGCGGAAACCATTTTACGGAACAATGGATGCACGTTTACACGGTGTGGCCTTGAGGGATGAAACTGCCACGGCTAGGTCAAGCGTCGTCTTTCCTCCCTCCCTCCCTCCCTCCCCCGGGTGGACACGTCATAATACTTTAAGCCAATTACAGCTAGCAGCAGAGGGGGGTAGGGATGCATGGCCAATCACAGTCGGATACGTCATATGACGTCAGTGATAACGCAACAAAGACACACACTGCGCAACCTTACCGCGCCGCTTGCCCAAGCGGAGGGAGGAGGAGGGAGAGGCGAGGAGCACAGGCAGGCAGGCGGGCGGGTGGCGGGTGGGGTGAATCTAAAAATAGCGTCGTGCCGGACACTCTCCGTGTAATGGGGTTCACGTACCGCGTAATATGAGCACGTGAGGTTCTGGCAAGGCACCGTGTAAACGTGGAAGGCGGAATGCGGGACCGCGTAAAGTGAGGGTTAACTGTATATATATATATATATATATATATATATATATATATATATATATATATATATATACATATATATATATATATATATATATATATATATATATATATATATATATATATATATATATATATATATATATATATATATATATATATATATATATATATATATATATATACTTCATTTTTAGTCCATTTAACACGCGGACTTTGAACATACAATCAACGACCTCACCAGCAAGGAATCGAACCCTCGACCTACTGGGTGTGACTAGCCGGTAAGCGCTCCCTAGTCACACCCAGTAGGTCGAGGGTTCGATTCCTTGCTGGTGAGGTCGTTGATTATATATATATATATATATATATATATATATATATATATATATATATATATATATATATATATATATATATATATATATATATATATATATATATATATATATATATATATATATATACAGTGACCCCTCGGTTAACGAACTCAATCTGTTCCAGAAGGTCGTTCGTTAACCGAAAAGTTCGTTAACCGAAACCATTGTTTCAATGGGTTTTTGGGTAATTGGTTCCAGCTCACCGAAAATTTCCTAAATTCAACAAAAATGGTAGAAAAGTTCACTTACTTTGAGGTGTATTTGTAGAAGGCTCCTGGATGATGATGATGATGATGGGATTTAGAATGGGGGTGGAGGAGAAGGAAGAAGAGAAGGCATTGGGGTGGAAGAGAAGTCACCCCATGGCGCCATTTCACCCATAAAATTTTAGCTCTCTTGGTGTAATTCAAGATTATTTTCTTTAAATCAACACTGCACTGCATTATATATTGTCAATATGTAAAATATATTTCAAAATGACCAATAATTTGCTTGGAAACACAGAAAAAAAGCATTTAGTTGAAGAGAGTCTCAAGCAAGATGTTACCTCCAGTGAAAACAGAGAGACTAACGCCTGTTTGCTGTGTTAAGAGGCTGGATGCCGCGCATTAAACTAGTCACTTTACCTTCAATTATGTTCAATAATTGTTAAAATGACTAAAAAATTTAATATTAAACTTTTAAAATTATTGAATAGTATAAACTTCTTGATATTTACTAAAATAGTAAGGAATTTAAGCCCTAGAACCGATTAATGTATTGGCGGACTGATACTAAAGCTGGTTGCCTGGTCAGTGCAAGTGAAAACATGTTGAGGTCGGTTCGTAAGAAATTCGTTAACCGAATTTTTGTTCGTTAACCGAATTGAAGATCCTTATGGAAGGCAGTTCGTTAACCGAAATTTCGTTAACTGAGGCGTTCGTTAAACGAGGGGTCACTGTATAGATATATATATATATATATGTAACCGGTCGGAATTTACTGGACTTTAATTTCTCACTTGACTTGGGGTTTATTTAAAATTAATAGATGGTAGTGGCAGTGGAAGCGCCCCTTTGAGAAAATCCTGAACCAGCACAAGAACACTTAAATCTACTAAACAAAATAATTTGTCCGTGACCTGTGGAAGGATAGCGTCTGTGACTGGGATGAATGAGACACACTGTTAAATTTAGACACTTATATTCCCTCCAACACTACAAACACAATCAAATAATGGTACACCAATATGCGCACCTCTTAACTTAAACTTAAAACACTACTCTGGGGAATAATAGTTATACATTATATAGAAATTATTAGAAACTCAGGCAACAATAAATTTGGAGTATTAAGAAATGTTGCTTGCACACATGAACAGGCCTTAAGAGCTCTCACAAAATAATATCAGTCACTGAGGAAATGGTAATAAAATAAGAAATTAATTACTCTACAATGAATAGGCCTTAAGGGCACTCAACAAAATTATAGCACCCCAACAGATGCACACTTCCTAACCTAACCTAACCACTACTCTGGGGAACAAGGTTATACCTGAGATCAGAATTATGAAGAACAATTAGAGGCATTAAAAGAATCAAATCACAGTGTCACTCTGGTTCCACTTGATGGCACAAACATTCAAAACAATATTATCAAAACTATTTAGAAACTATTAAACTACACACGTCAAGATAATATCAGTCTGAGGAATGGTGTTAACTACACCCGTAATAAGGGAGGGAAAATGTTCCTCTAGGTATCTCCTAGAGACCTAGACTCACGGTCTCAGTGTGTGACCATTAGTTTACTCAGATAGCCTCAGTGTACTCCCAGTGTGTCCATAAAGCGGAAGGGAGTGAGCCAATCAGACCTTGTACAGTTGAGAGAAACTTTAGCTTCCCGTTAGCAAGAGGGTTTCACTAGCTGCTCGGGACATGTGGGGTTGTGCGCCGGAGTGGTAAGAGCTGATCACCCACGGCTGATGCTGGTCCCGTGTCGTTTTAGTTGTCGGGAGCACTCGTACACTCAAGAGATCCTTTGCTACCCCGCTAAACAGTGACAGGCCTACACTGATCGGTCCAATGGCGACAATCGCCACCCTCAATCATCAACGGCAGTCTCAAACGGCAGTCAATCTCTCGCAGTCAACTCCGGTCAACTCCAGTCAAGTGGGTTCTGACGGAAACCCTGAAATGAACTCACTGTTAGCTCTAGTTTACTTTATCACTGCCCTATCTAACCCTGTCTGAGATCGAATGAGACTTACTTGTTATACTGCAATAGCGTAGCACAGGTGACTAGGCCACGTGACTATTTCTGTGTGAATGCTTCCCGCGACTGAGAGAGAGGCAGGGTCGCGTCCTCTCAAGGCGTTAGCTTAGGTCTACGTGACATATTTTCCGCCTAACTATTAACTCCTTGGGACACCCATAACATTATTCAGACTGATGAACGATCTATAGTAATTTCAAATTCAATAATAGTCTCTTACAGCAGCGTCGCGTCCTCTCAAGGCGTTAGCTTAGGTCTACGTGACATATTTTCCGCCTAACTAATAACTCCTTGGGAAACCCGTAACATTATTCAGACTGATGAACGAAATATAATAATTTCAAATTCAATAATAGTCCCTTACTTCATGAATCGCATCATTATTAATTCGGTAAATTACATTTAATATCATATTAGTAAAATAATATCCGTCACTGAGGAAATGGTAATAAAATTTAAGAAATTAAATACTCTACAATGAATAGGCCTTAAGGGCACTCAACAAAATTATAGCACCCCAACAGATGCACACTTCCTAACCTAACCTAACCACTACTCTGGGGAACAAGGTTATACCTGAGATCAGAATTATGAAGAACAATTAGAGGCATTAAAAGAATCAAATCACAGTGTCACTCTGGTTCCACTTGATGGCACAAGCATTCAAAACAATATTATCAAAACTATTTAGAAACTATTAAACTACACACGTCAAGATAATATCAGTCTGAGGAATGGTGTTAACTACACCCGTAATAAGGGAGGGAAAATGTTCCTCTAGGTATCTCCTAGAGACCTAGACTCACGGTCTCAGTGTGTGACCATTAGTTTACTCAGATAGCCTCAGTGTACTCCCAGTGCGTCCATAAAGCGGAAGGGAGTGAGCCAATCAGACCTTGTACAGTTGAGAGAAACTTTAGCTTCCCGTTAGCAAGAGGGTTTCACTAGCTGCTCGGGACATGTGGGGTTGTGCGCCGGAGTGGTAAGAACTGATCACCCACGGCTGATGCTGGTCCCGTGTCGTTTTAGTTGTCGGGAGTACTCGTTCACTCAAGAGATCCTTTGCTACCCCGCTAAACAGTGACAGGCCTACACTGATCGGTCCAATGGCGACAATCGCCACCCTCAATCATCAACGGCAGTCTCAAACGGCAGTCAATCTCTCGCAGTCAACTCCGGTCAACTCCAGTCAAGTGGGTTCTGACGGAAACCCTGAAATGAACTCACTGTTAGCTCTAGTTTACTTTATCACTGCCCTATCTAACCCTGTCTGAGATCGAATGAGACTTACTTGTTATACTGCAATAACGCAGCACAGGTGACTAGGCCACGTGACTATTTCTGTGACGGACGCGCAGGAACGTCTTGTCTCTGTGAATGCTCTCCGGACTGGGCCTAGCCAGTGTTGCGTCTCTTCTCAAGGCGTTAGCTTAGGTCTACGTGACATATTTTCCGCCTAACTAATAACTCCTTGGGACACCCGTAACATTATTCAGACGGATAAACGATCTATAATAATTCAAAATTCAATAATAGTCCCTTACTTCATGAATCGCATCATTATTAAATCGGTAAACTACATTTAATATCATATAGGCCTAGTTCCACCATCTCTCGCTATGAGCAGGAAGCGCTCTCTCCCCTCAGATGACCTTGAACGCTCAGTATCGCTAATGGCGGGGCATTTGAAATATCTCTGAAATTTCTGAATATTACATATATATACACACACACAGTAGAGTCTGCATTTACGCGATCAATTGAACCCGTGGAGGTCCGCGTAAGACGAGAAATGTGTAAATGAAATAACAGAACATATGGGATTAATTAAAATAGAGACTGGGCCGACCACCAAACTCCACTTTTTGCGACACAATACGTACGTTGTAGTAAAAATATTATCTTGATTTTATGATGGTATGCACACACACATAATATAGAAGAGAATAATATACTGTACCAGGTAAAAGAAAAATCAACGTTTAACACTTACATTAGGTTCGGTTAGGTTAGAAAAAATCAAGGTTAGGTTAGGTTTAACACTTACTTTAGTAGAAGAGATGGGTCGGCATATGTTGATGGGGGCTGGTTCCGAGGCAGGGGGCAGATTACTGGCCCTCAGGTGAATCACCATCACTATCCACCACAGTTGTCAGGGCCTCCCTGACAAATCCCTCAAAGTCAACATCACTGTCACTCTCACTGGCTTGGGCTGGCTGTGGTGGGTTGCAGGCAAAGAAGTCGGTGATGTTACGCTGATGGCTAGTGTTTATGTGTTCGTGATACATCTTGATGTACGGCTCCATTGTCTGCAACAGCTGATTATTGAAGACTTCACAGCGGTGATCGTTAGGGTCGTTGGAAAGGACAAGCTTGAGTTTCTCTGCAAACTCGATGGCATCCTTTATATTACCATGTGTTAACTTCTGTTGTTCTCGGGCTGCCGCACCACCTGCCTCTTCACTGACGTCATCGTCTTCCAACATCTCGTCGGCAATCACCTCAAGATCCCTGATCACCTCCATAATGTCGTCGTTGGTGGTCTCCGAGAAGCCTGCAGCTGTAACACTGTGCAACTTCTCTTGCAAGGTCCACTGCAACAGACTGAACCTCACCAGTCACAGGTTGACTCTGCCTCCCACCTGGGATACCTTGCAACACATGCCACCATGCGTGACGAATCGTTGCCACAGACAGCTGCCCCCATGCCTCCACCAAGAAATCAACAGCTTTCTTGAAGTTGAATTTCTTCCAAAACTGTTTGACGCGAACTTCTTGTGCTCCGCCAACTCTTCTTACTCTTCGCTATCGCTATCGGTGTCACCCAGGTTACGCAACTCATCCTTGGTGTTGGTACAGTCGTTCAGGAGCTTAAACGTCTTTGCAGAGAATGCAGCCTTAACGTTGCATAGCAACTCCTGGTCTATGGGCTGGATTAACTACGTAGTGTTGGGAGGAAGGAAGACCACTTTTACGTTGGGGTGACGATCCAACAGTAGGGGTGAGTGTCCTGGTGCGTTGTCAAGGAGCAACAAAATGTAGAATGGAAACATTCTGTTGCTCGCAGAATTTCTTGACCTCAGGAGCGAAACAGTCATCAAACCAGGAGAGGGACACAGCAGTGAACATCCACACCTTATGTGCGGTTATCCAGTGGACATTTATCTTGGTCATGTCTATGTTCTTGGAAGCATGCGGCTTGCGGGCTGTGTGGATCACCGATAACTTGAGCTTATAGGTACTAGAGGAATTGGTGGTAAACAGGACAGTGATGCGCTCCTTCTGCAATTTCCGGCCCCGACACTTGCTGGCAGACTGGACAACGAAGGTCTTGGTAGGTAGCTTTTTCCAAAACAGACCGGATTCATCCATGTTGAACACCTGATCGTCGGTGTACTGTCCTTCCTCCATAATGTCACGTAAGAACGGAGGAAAATCTCTAGCCGCCACATGGTCAGTACTCGCTTCTTCACCAGCAATGTTAATGTTGGTGATCTTATTCCTCTTCTTAAACCCTTGCAGCCACCCAGAGGAAGCAGTGAAGGGTTTGGGCTCTGCGATTCCAATCTTACGTGCCACTGCTATGTACAGTTCACGTACGCAGTCCTGAACTGAGCGCGTGTCCACCGCCATGTTCTGCCTTGCCTGACGAATCAAGTAGCTCACCAGGAAATTCTCAGTCTTGAGCAGCACCTTGTTCTGGCAGTACTTCACCATTGAAGCACCTGCAGACTTTGTGTTGCTCATGTGTTCTTTTATCTTGGCTGCATCCTTCTTGATCGTCCGGATCGTAGATTCGTCCACGCCATGCTGGCGCGCCAAATCAACTTGCCTCGTTCCGATTTCTAACTCTTGTACGATCTTGTACTTAACTTCGTAGCTTTGGGCACGTCGTATCTTCTTTGGCTTGGAGCAGCTGGGTCCAGGTAATGCAAGGTTTTTCTGTGGTGGTGGGGGTCCAGCGGATGCCATTCTTAAGAGATTAGCGGGAACAATAGAACACAATTTACACGGGGTGACTGGGAAGAGGGCAACTGACACGGGTAACGGTTTCTCTGTGTTGACAGGGCACGTCATATTACATTGAACCAATCACTGCTAGCGGGGGAGGGAGGTAAGGATGCGTGGCCCAATCACAGTCCGATACGTCATATGACGTCACCGATAAAGCAACAGCGACATACTGCGCGACCTTACTCGCGCCGCTTGAATCCAAAATGGCACGGTGCGTCTGGACCCTCCAGCGACTCGCCGCATAAATGACCAAATTTACCGCGTAATTAAAGCATTTCGATTCTGGCAAGGCACCGCGTAAATGACCAAACGCGTAACCCAAAACTGCATAAATCCAGACTCTACTGTGAGGTGTGTATGTAGAAGGCTCCTGATTGATGATGGGAATTAGAATTGGGGGTGGTGGAGAAGGGAGGAGAGAAGGAAGTGGGGGTGGAAGAGAAATCACCTCATGCTTCGTGCCATCATTTCACCAATAAAATTTTAAGTTCACTTGGTGTAATTCAAGATTATTTTCTTTAAATCAACACTGCACTGCACCATATATTGTCAATATGTAAAATAAATTTTAGAATGACCAATAATTGTACTGTAAAAACGTAAAAATAGTTTATGCTCAAGAGAGCCACACACAAGATGTTACCTCCACTGACCAGAGATACAAACTGACGCCTTGCTGGGTGAGTCAAGTGGTTGATTGGCGCACCAAAAGCTAGTTTCCTGTACTGCAATTATGTTAAATAAGTGTTAAAATGGCTAAAAATTTTAATATAAAACTTGGACAATTATTGAATGGTACAACCTTCTTGATATTTACTCAAATGGGAATGAATTTAAGCCCTAGAACTGATTACTGTATTGGCGGACTAATATTCCAGCTGGTGAGCAAGCGAAACATGTTGACATCATTTTGTAAAAATTTTGTTAACTGAATTTTTGTTCGTTAACCGAAATTTTGTCAACCGTGGCGTTCGTTAACCGAGGAATTACTGAATATAAATACGGTTTAGGAAACGGAAATTATTTTGACAGCTCCAGTACCTTAAAAATTGGCACTGCAACACTGGGTATGAACACTCGAACTGAGTACTGTAATGTCCACTGAGGCATTTATAGACTTCTATTAAGTCAGCCCTTGCCTTCCTATAGTATAAACTGGATCTTTTGCTCCTCCATTCATCTGTAGAACAAGATTTTGAGGGACTCAGCACTTAAAAGTTTTTCAGCTGAGTTACACAGCTGCTGCATTATTAACACAATAGAGGGAAATTCAGTCTTTATTTTTAGTTTGAGTTGTAAGAGTTATTGCAAGAATTAATATTGGTGATATTATTACCAGTTCAGTCAGTTGTCATTTGTAGCTCCAACCTTACCAACACTGTGCAATAATTTTTAGAATTGTAATTCATTATTTCATTGCTTATCAGCTTACTAGCTGCTGTACTGTGCTGCTGTACCTACTAACTCCAAAAATTAACACTATTAATACTAATTACTGCACCATGAAATTTTGAACCTTTAATGCTAAATATTTCAAAGGGTAGTGTAGGGGAGAGTATCCACCACGTTGAGTTTCCCTTCTCACCTTCATCCTAGTGCGATCCAACATCACATTAACCCCACTGTAGTGTCAATATCGCTAATGCTAATTTTTCTGCTAATTACTTCTGAAAACACCTTGGTTTTTGTATACGATTTGTATATTCTGTCTTCAGTAATTTCTTTAATTTCTTCACTTCTAGGGGCCAAGTTGGTCATGATCCCCCTTTCAGAGATACCATATTTTACCATTATACTTGGCTTACAATGTTTGATTTCTCTTTTATGTTACCCTATTATACTTGTTGTTGTATTGTCGTTCTTTTATTTCTCATTTCTCTGTGAATATTTACACTCTATACAGTACATTATTTACTACACTCATTACTATGAGATAAAACACTGATATATGAGTATTTTTGTGATTTTTTTCAGGTTCCTTTTCTAGAATAATTGTTTGTGGAATGATATTATAGAAAACTCTTGAGATTGATGAATCATGTACAGTAAATAATTAATCGATATCAAGTTTGTGATGATGGCTTCAGTTATATAACTACTTTTGTAACACAGAGCAGGTATATGTGGACATAGTATGATTACAGTATTTTCATATTTACAAAGAATTGCATTTTTATACTTATTTCAGAGGAAAGTTACTGGAAATGTTTATTGAAAGTGATGATATAGGAACTGTGCATATTTTTTTTTTTCTGTCTCCCTGTAGGTATTAAAATAATTAAAGTTAGACATGAAATAAGTTCTGCTTTGGACCAAAGAGAATTAACCTCCCTCAGTCATGAAGCAGCTGTTTCTTCTTAATAACAGTTACTGTATTGTGTGTACAGTATATGTGTATGAATATTTTAAGAATTGTTTACTTGAAATGATTCTTACTTGAGGATTTATTGATCACAGGAGAACAACACCTCAACAAAGGAGTTTCCAGAAAAGGTGGACCAACTCCTCAGTTACATCAATGAATTGTATTTTGATTCCAAATTGGAATTTAATAATCTAGAATGGCTAAAGTATGTATCCAAGGTAAGGAAATAAAAAATACTGCCTCAGTTTTACTCATCCATAGCAGTCCACTATTAGTTTATTACACTTTCTCTCTCTCTCTTTTCTTACTCAACACTTCTAAAACCATTTATATTTTCCTTCTTTCTTCATCATTAACTTAATTTTCACTTCAGCCGTTTGTTGTGCCTTCACCTGATATACCGGTACTGTATAGCATTAGATGATATACAGTAAGTAGCTATGCCATGTAATTACTACCTGATGTCTATAGTAAGGTGAATACTTTACTAGCCTTTATATGATTCAGACTGCAAACATTAATTCATTCATGTTAATGATCATATTAACTTCATCATGACCAGACCTGCCAATACTCATGACCAAGTGTATCACCATGCTTCCTAGTTAAGGTAACTTGGCATATTCTGTGGGTTTAAGGTTTAAGGGACTCTGATACTCATAAACATAGACATGTACGTATAGAATTCAGCTTATTAATCTGCAGGCTTTTTCCAGGTTATAAAAACAACAAAATGTAACATCTAGTTTTTACTCTGATATTATTAGTGACTAAGGCTGAACAGCAAAAACGGTACTGAAATGGTCAGAGGTTGGTGCTATAGAGGGTGTGATCATATTTAGTTTTGGCCAGATTTAATATACTCTTAACAACAAGGTCAATATCCAACAAATTAACTGTGACCATGACCTCCACATCTGGTGCCCACAGAACCACTAGTCTTCAGGCTGTTGCTGTTAAGATGGTCTGTGGTATCTTAAGACAGGTAGTCCTTTGATAACTGATACCACCATTCATATGCTGGATGACTTTGTTATAGAGAGCTAAATGAGAGTTTTCTGATCCATTCAGAAAGTGGCTGACAGCAAGAAAGTAGCAGTTCCCATCAACCTTGGTGCCTTAAACTTCTCATATAGTTTTTCAGTTGCAAAATGACCAACAGAAACCCATTGTTGTGGAATGCTTGAAGAACTTCCAGAAAATGTACCCTTGGTAAAACCTCTCTTCCTTCTGTTTTGTTGTCAGAGAACTCTTCACTCCATGGTTAAACAATCTGCCTAAGCTTGGACTTGGCACTGACATGATCATCTCTTTTTAAATCATAAATAGCTTTTGAATATTTAGCATCAACTGAGGTGTAAAGCCAGAAAAGATCACAGTGTAGTTCTTCCTTGATAAACTGCTCATGAAATAATGAATGGAAATTGTAAAGCAGTTTTAATAACATCTGACACAAACAGATGTTGTGTGGTGATGTTTATAGCTGCTGACCTCCAGCTAGTCTGTGAGATTTTTTTGGTGGTGTTTGTAGCTGCTGGCCTTCATTTAGTCTGTGTGATGTTATGCGGTGCTGTGAAAGGAAATCCCTTGCCCGAAGTGATGGCAAGTAGCACTTCTCAAGCTGCTCTATGTATTTTGCTGCAGTAATCGCCTCTCAATTCTGAACACGTGCCAACACCATGTAATGATACCCAGCCCCATACATTACAAACAACATAACCAGATCGGCCTTCCTCAGTGATGTTGCAGCAGTTGTATCTGTGTGCGAAATATTGTTTACTTTAATACTTGTTGTTTGGGTGCTGTGTTATTTACCTTAACTGTTGTCTCTAAATCGTATCCAATATCATTAAGTAATCGAAATATTCTGATGGATTTATTAGGCCCCTACCTATGAATTAATAATAATTAACAGTTTATTGAAAAAGTTCTGCAGCCCAAAGGCTGAAAATATACATTAGACATAAATGACTTATTACATGCATTGACATTGGTGGTTTAACAAAAGCCTTCATTAGAGAAAGGTAAAGGAACATACAGTGAACATACAGATTAATGTTTACAGTGGAGGTCACATAGATCTTGTGCGCTGAGGTATTGAACAGCAGACACGGAGTGTAGTAACTCCCTCACAGATGGCATTATGAGGGGCATCACGCGGAGTAGTAGTTCCCTCACAGGTGGTGTTATGAGGGGCTTGATGTGGTGTAGTAATTCCCTCACAGGTGGTGTTATGAGGGGCTTGATGTGGTGTAGTAATTCCTCACAAATGGTGTATGAGGGGCCTGATGTGGTGTAGTAATTCCCTCACAGATGGTGTAATGAGGGGCCTGATGATGTAGTAATTCCCTCACAGATGGTGTATGAGGGGCCTGATGTGGTGTAATAATTCCCTCACAGATGGTGTTATGAGGGGCATCACATGGTGTAGTAATTCCCTCATGGATGGTGTTATGAGGAATCTCACATGATGCTGTAGCAACTCATTCACTACGTAGCATCATGGGGACACCACATGGTCTGGTGTCACAGGACCTCACTCACTCAAGTGAGTGAGGTGTGGTCCCAGGCCTCCCTATTGTGGATGGATTAACACATAGCTGGTGTTGTGGAGTCTCAGGGGCAGTTATCACTGGGTATATGGGACCTCACTGTGTGAAGGGTAGCTTGGGTACGGCTCAGCTGTTGTTGTTGAGTTGTTTTTCACTGACTAGAGCACTGTTCACTACTATTCAACACTGCCTACATTCCTTTCCTAAATGAAATATTAACTTCTGGCGAGAACTTTTTGATATTCTGGTGGGGAGGAGGGGTTCAGGGGAGGGAGTTGATATAGGCCAACATAACAGTTGACGTGGCTGCTGCCAGAGCAGCGCCAGGTACATCTTGACCCTTCAGTGGTCAAGGATGAATTGTGAGTGTGTGTGTGTGTGTGTGTGTGTGTGTGTGTGTGTGTGTGTGTGTATGAACATTAACTTGTTAAAAAAACATCATACCTGGCATTTCTCCAACAACAATGCATTTTGCCATGTGAATTAGAGGAGAGCTGGCTGAACATGGCCTCGAGTGCCGAATTCTTGTTTGACATAATATTCTTTATAGTTTTCTAACTCTGATAAGTAATCTAGGAAATAGTATTAGTAATTTAGGAAATAGTATTAGTAAGAAAGTGATGTGTTGTATTGCTCATTATATATAAATGCTCAAATCGACACTACTCTCAGCTTATACAATATTTAAGCTGACCAATAGCTAACTAATTGCAATTATAGTCCATTAATTATAACTAGGCCAAACTCTGCCATGCTTTCACTTTGCATATTGATCTGTAATAAGAGTGAGATAACTAAACAGAGTTATTTATGAATAAATATTATCATATTCACGTATAACTCTTTTAGCGGTAAGAGGACAGGGAATCTTGGCCAAGTTATACTGGACAAAGTTTAGTGATGCAGAACTTGGTCAACATTAAGCGTGGGTCATGATGCATTGAATTTACTCTCTACGCAGTCAATCATTCTGTATGTGAGACACTTATGCTTACCCAGGACGTTGAGGTCACCACTTTTTTCATTTCTTCTGATCCACTTCATAACGATTGTGCAGGTCAGGCCAAGGTCACATATGATAGCTCATGTGGAGAGGCCTCGTTCACTGATGGCGATAACGCGACCTAGGAGAAGCAACCTTTCATCCCTCTGATTAATACTGCTATAAACCAATTATTATTAAACTACAGGGGTGTTAGTTTTCTCACTAGAGGGTGTCTAGACAGTGACTCACAGTCCAGTAAGGGTGGGACGGGCCCCACACCTTCCACCTCAGGTGGACCACGAATTTCTGGCCGCAACTTTCCATGTATTTAAAGAAAGCCATGCTGAAATACCATACATAGTTGTGTTTATGGATGACTCAAGTATCTTAAATATACAAAACTATGGCTGCTAATAATATTCGCAGAATTTGAGAATTCACAGGAGTACTGTACTAGTTGAGACCCTGCTTTACTAGCTGTTCCCAGAGTTAGGAAGGATGTCCCGCTGTAAAACTTTACTTCAACATGCCTTATTAAAAGTGGTTCACCAGAACTTTGCCCATCTCCTGGTCTCTGCTGCACACTTCGGCTTACAGTATCTCGGTTTGCAGTGGTGAAAGGGTTGTGGAGAACATCCAATTCTGATCTTCCCAACGGCTGCTTTTGGTAATATCGCAGTTAACCCATGGAAAATGGCCATAAAATGTTGAGGATGGTAATGATGATGATGATGATATTAATTAATACTGCACTGTAATATAATAATCCCAAACAACAGGTAACCTACATAGCAATACCTCCTCCTAGTGAAAGTTGCAAATCATTCCTAAAGCTAGCAAAATATTAAATACAAAAAGAAAATCAGGAAAAACCATCAAATTAAAATGCCTAAAATAATCTTTAAGTGAAATGGGTTCAGTTAAATCCTCCACTTGTTATCTGGGACTTGGCGTCAAATATTTTGTCCCACCCCAACAGGTTTGGTAAACAACTTCCTCTTCTTGTTGCTCCCTGTTTGTCACCCATTTAAATGTTTATATAAAATACATCAAGTAATGACAGTAAAAATTATACTACTCCAAATTCTAGTGCCCTGGCTTTACCCATGAAGGCTGACAGCAATTAGGCTTTGATGAGCCAAGATTGTCAAAACAGCTTAACTAATAGGGGATATTTCAGGCTAAAACTATTGATATAGATACAGTGGTCCCTCGGTTAATGAACACAATTCGTTCCACAGAGTCGTTCATTAATCAAAAATTTTGTTAACCGAATCCATTGTTTCAATGGGATATTGGATACTTGGTTCCAGCTCACAGAAAAGTACATACAAAGTAAAGCCAAAAAATGCATAAAGTCAGAAACACTCCCAAAATTCCCCTAAATCGCCCTTAAGTCACTTCAGCCACTCCTCGACTTACGACGGGGTTAGGGACCCAAGTTCAGGTCGTAAGTCGAAAATGCAAAGATAATACATAGAAAATCTAAAGTGGGTGTCTCTTTTTCATCTAAGTACCAAAAAACTCTCAGTTTTAAGCATGCCAGCCATTTTATAGGGAATTACAAACACAAATTTTGTCAGTACACAACGCAATCACTAAATGAAATGTGATACAGGTGATTAATATTTATCTCTTGTGCAAAATATAAGACATTTATATTCAAATTATTCGTTGTCTTGCAAGGATTCCAGCAATGCAAATTATATTCTCCTAACTTTACGCTGTGATATTATATAAGATAAAACTGTAAGCCTAAAACCCTGGCTGGGTAGATGGAGGAGAGAGAGGGAGGGAGCAGGAGGTGAGGTGATATGTTTGACAGATGGAGCCGAAGGTCTCATGTGAATGTAAAGTGGCTTATGTGAGTCCTATCTTCAAGAAGGGTGATCGTCACTCCACGAACAACTATAGACCGGTGAGCCTGACTAGCATAATATGTAGAGTACTTGAGAGTATTATCAGAGATGCCGCAATGGAACATCTAATACGAAACAACCTTGTAAAGGATTGCCAACTCGGTTTTATGCCGGGGCGCTCCTGCTTAACACAATTGCTCAAGATATTGGATAAGTGGACCCATATTCTGGAACGGAGTGGTAATATCGACAATATATACAGTACCTAGATTTTGCCAAGGCTTTCGACAGTGTACCCCACGAAAGGCTGAAAATCAATCTGGAAGGGTACGGAATTCGGGGAAATGTCCTAGCGTGGATAGATAACTTTCTACATGACCGCAAGAAGTGTGTGGTGATTAATGGCACGAAATCATCATCCGTACCTGTCACAAGTGGGGTTACCACAGGGCAGTGTATTGGGCCCGCTGTTGTTTGTTTGTTTGTTTGTTTCATAAATGATATGCCTGACATTTTACACTCTCCATGCAAATGTTTGCCGATGACGCCAAGTTATTTTGGGAAATCAAGAACCAAGTGGACTGTGAAAAGCTGCAGAAGGACCTCTGTGGGTTCCAAGAATGGCCGAAGAAATGGCTGCTGAGATTCAATGTCACGAAATGTATGTACCTGGGGCGTACCAACGGTAAGGAAGCGTATCATATGTCCCAATGGGATGAAGAAACTGCACTAGTTGAGACTGTGTGTGAGAAGGACCTTGGTTTGTATGTTGACAATGAGCTGAAGTTCTCGGGCCATTGCAAGAAGAAGGTAAATCAGGCAAATGAATTATTGGGTCTTATAAGAAGGTCGTTCAGATATCTAGGCGGTCCGTCACTCGTAACGATCTTCAAGAGCCTGTGAGTACAGGCTAAGGAGAAGTACAAAACAAGGTAGTCAGGTCAGAGGGTAAGCTGACCCAACCTTCTCACCTGGTTACAAATCTTCTTAATTACGAAATTATTCAGTTTGTACAAACTGAAGATGTGAATTACACGGAAGCGCTTGGGAACTTTGTGGTTATCAGCATATACCTGGATCACGCGCACCCACAGTGATTTACTTGCATATATATATACAGGTCGAGGGTTCGATTCCTTGCTGGTGAGGTCGTTGATTGTATGTTCAAAGTCCGCGTGTTAAATGGACTAAAAATGAAGTATATATATATATATATATATATATATATATATATATATATATATATATATATATATATATATATATATATATATATATTTTATGAAAATCCACAATGAAAACGTGGATAAGATAAATCTTGATAAAATCACACGGGAAAATGGAAACAACGGAGTACCTTAGCTTTCGTCTTTATTCAAGACATCTTCAGAGGCAACTGGATTACATGGACAGAGAGAGGCTTAAATATACAGGGTGACCTAAAAAACATGAGGTCAGGTCAAAATGATGACATCCACTAATCCCCACACCAACACACACGTAGAGGAGCTTAAGAGAAGGGTGGTGACGTGACTAGCCAAGTCAGGTCAGAAAAAAGGGGACCCACAAAATAACTATCATACATCTAGATCAAAGGTTTTTAAAGCATTTTTAACCTTGGGCCACTGACAAATAAATTTATGTAACATATTATCGGTTTTGAACTGACCATCACTAAGGTTTATTGATTTTAATTCCTTAATCAAACTAGCTTCAACAAGAAGTCTTTCTGTGACACAAGATGATTTGAAAACTTCTAAGCTTTTTTCCCAAGCAATGGGGTGATTATTATTCCTAACATGAACGAACAAGGCACTGCTTTCAGATGCAGTTCTAATATTATACTTATGTTGTTTGATTCTAAGCTGCAGTGTTTTTCCTGTCTGACCTACATAATTACAATTGCATTTGCTACATGGAATACAATAAACACTACCATTTACATTCAAACTTGGGCTATTCCTTATTAACATATTAGTAATGGTTGAGTCATACTTGAAAACAACATTAATATTTAGAAGCTTGAGGGACCGAACTAACGGGACAAATTCATTACGATAGGGCAGAGTCAAAATATTCTTAAGTGTAGGAACTTGTCTGGTTTGAGAGGAATGAAAGGATTTTTTAGCCCTATTAAAACAACGATCAACAAACAGAGAAGGGTACCCAAGGAATTAAAATCAATAAACCTTAGTGATGGTCAGTTCAAAACCGATAATATGTTACATAAATTTATTTGTCAGTGGCCCAAGGTTAAAAATGCTTTAAAAACCTTTGATCTAGATGTATGATAGTTATTTTGTGGGTCCCCTTTTTTCTGACCTGACTTGGCTAGTCACGTCACCACCCTTCTCTTAAGCTCCTCTACGTGTGTGTTGGTGTGGGGATTAGTGGATGTCATCATTTTGACCTGACCTCATGTTTTTTAGGTCACCCTGTATATTTAAGCCTCTCTCTGTCCATGTAATCCAGTTGCCTCTGAAGATGTCTTGAATAAAGACGAAAGCTAAGGTACTCCGTTGTTTCCATTTTCCCGTGTGATTTTATCAAGATATATATATATATATATATAAATATATATATATATATATATACATACAGCTAGACCCCGACTTATGACTGCTTCAACTTACAACCGTCGGGACTTACGACCGCTGCAGTTGTGAACATTTTTTTTTTTTTTTTTTTTTTTTTTTTTTTTTCTTTCTTTCTTTCTTTCTTTCTTCAAATGACACACGCATTTTCTATACCGAAACGTTTCCAGTTAATGTAGTCTCCATTTATAATTAGAAAATTATGGGGGCCCCATGTGCGTTCAGCTGACTACATTAAAGGTAAGTGCTCAGTCACACTGTATCCATTCCTTATTATTTATTATTTTCACTGTACTGTATCCATTCCTCATTATTTATTACTTTTACTGTACTGTATTTCATTGTAGATTTTTTATTATTATTATTATTATTTTTTTTTTTTTTTTTTTTTTTATCTGTGTCGGACTTACGACCATGTCGGACTTACGACCTGGATTTGGGTCAAGTGAACCCACGGAGGCACACGTAAAGTGAACAACAGAACATATGGGATTAATTGAAATAGAGACTGGGCCGACCCCCAAACTCCACTTTTTCCCGACACAATACGTACGTTTTAGGAAAAATAACATCTTAGCTTTATGACGGTATGCACACACACATAATATAGAAGAGAAATATCAATAAGAAAATAATATACTGTACCAGGTAAAAGAAAAATCAAGGTTTAACACATATGTCATGGTAGGTTAGGTTAGAAAAAATCAAGGTTTAACACTTACGTAAGGTTAGGTTATGTTTTAAAAAATCAAGCTTTAACACTAACCTAAAGTTAGGTTATGTTAGGAAAAATCAAAGTTAGGTTTAACACTTACGTTAGTAGAAGAGATGGGTCGGCGTACGGGAATGGAGGCTGGTTCCGAGGCAGAGGGCAGGCTACTGGCCCTCAGGTGAGTCACCATCACTGTCATCCGCACTTGTCAGGGCCTCCCTGACAAATCCCTCAAAGTCACCATCACTGTCTCTGTCTCTGTCACTATCACTGGCTTGGGCTGGCTGTGGTGGGTTGCGGGCAAAGAACTCGGTAATGCTTTGTTTACTGCTAGTGTTGATGTTGTCGTGATACACCTTGATGTAGGGCTCCATAATCTGCAACAGCTGGGTAGTGAAGACTTCATACCGGTTATCATCTGAAAGGAGGAGCTTCAGTTTCTCTACACACTCGATGGCACCCCTTACATTACCATGCGATAACTTGTGTTCTTCTCGGGATGACGCATCGCCTGTCTCTTCACTGATGTGATCGTCTTCTAACATCTCGTCGGCAGTCAGATTAGGATCCCTTATCACCTCCATAATGTCGTCGTTGGTGGTCTCGGAGAAGCCTGCAGCTGTAACACTCTGCGCAGCTTCTCTGGCAAGGTCCACTGCTACTGCAACAGTCTGAACCTCACCAGTCACAGACTGACTCTGCCACCCACCTGGGATACCTTGCAACACCTGTCTCCATGCGTGACGCACTGTTGCTACAGACAGCTGATCCTATGCCTCCACCAAGAAGTCCACAGCTTTCTTGACGTTAAATTTCCTCCAAAAGTGTTTCACAAGAACTTCTTGCTCAGCCAACTGTTGTTCCTCATCCTCGTCGCTCTCGCTGTTGGTGTCACCCAGGTTACGCAACTCATCCTTGGTGTTGGTATAGTCGTTCAGGAGCTTAAACTTCTTTGCAGAGAATGCAGCTTTCACATTGCAGATAAATTCTTGGTCCATGGGCTGTATTAATGACGTAGTGTTGGGAGGAAGGAAGACCACTTTTACGTTGGGGTGACGATCCAACAGTAGAGGCGAGTGTCCTGGTGCGCTGTCAAGCAGTAACAAAATCTTGAATGGAACATTCTGTTGCTCACAGAATTTCTTCACGTAGGGAACGAAACAGTCATCAAACCAGGAGAGGGACAGAGTAGAGAACATCCACGCCTTACGTGCGGTCAGCCAGTGGACATTTAGCCTGGTCATGTCCATGTTCTTGTAGGCGTGTGGCTTGCGGGCTGTGTGGATCACCGATAACTTGAGTTTACAGGAACCGTAGGCATTGGTGGTAAAGAGGACGGTGATGCACTCCTGCAACTTCCAGCCCCGACACTTGCTGGCAGACTTGACAACGAAGGTCTTCGAAGGTAGCTCTTTCCAAAAGAGACCGGATTCGTCCATGTTGAACACCTGGTCGTCGGTGTACTGTCCTTCCTCCATAATCTCAAGTAAGAACGGAGGAAAATCCCTAGCCGCAACATGGTCAGCACTCGCTTCTTCACCACCAGTGTTGATGTTGGTGATCTTGTTCCACTTCTTAAACCTATGCAGCCAACCAGAGGAAGCATTGAAGGTTTTGGGCTCTGCAATTCCAATCTTACGTGCCACTGCTATGTACAGTTCACGTGCGTACTCCTGAATTGAGCGCGTGTCGACCGCCATGTTCCGTCTTGCCTGACGAATCAAGTAGCTCACAAGTAACTTCTCCGTCTTGAGAAGCACCTTGTGTCAATACTTGATCATTGAAGCACCTGTAGACTTTGTGATGTTCATGTGTTCTTTTATCTTGGCTGCATCCTTCTTGATCGTCCGGATCGTAGATTCTCCAACTCTTGGATGATCTTGTATTTAATTTCGTAGCTTAGGGCACGTCGTATCTTCTTTGGCTTAGGGCGGCTGGGTCCAGGTAATGCAAGGTTTCTTTGTGGTGGTGGTGGTGGTGGTCCGGTGGAAGCCATTCTTATGAAACAATAGATACCAATATACACGGTGTAGCCGGGAGGGGTGTAACTGACGTGAATAGATCAACGGGCTTCATCACTCCCGCGACAGGGCACGTCATATTACATTAAACTAATCACAGCTAGCGGGGAGGGAAGTAAGGATGCGTGGCCCAATCACAGTCCGATACGTTATATGACGTCACCGATAACACAACTAAGACATACACTGCGCAATCTACTCGCGCCGTTTACCCAACATGGCAGGAGGTTTGAATCCAAAAATGGCGCGGCGCGAGATGACTGCCAGTCGCTCTCCTCATATATGAATAGATGCACCGCGTAAAGTGAACATTCTGGTTCTGGCGGGGTACCGCGTAAATGTAGAAACGCGTAAAGCGGGGTATTACTGTATATATACAGTATTACCCCGCTTTACGCGGTTTCACTTTCCGCGATTTCTCATTTAAGCGGTGCCGCGCCAGAACCGAACTTTAACTTTCCGCGGTGCATCTACTCATATACGTGGGAAGCGCCGCGGGCAGGATGCGCACAAGGTCGTCCAGTCATCAAAACATTACAGAGTTCTTCACCCGCCACCCACCACAGCCGGCCTAAGTCAGTGATAGTGATAGTGAGGATATGGACTTATATGGACTTTGAGGGGGTTTGACAAAGAGGCCCTGCAAGCCGATGTGGTGGATAGTGATACAAGTGATACAGGTGAGGGCCAATAATCTGCCCTCTGCCTCGGAACCAACCCCCATCCCTGTGTGCCCAGCCATCTTTTCTACTAATGTAAGTGTTAAAAAAACTAACATTATTGATATATCTCTTAATTATTAATTGTGTGTGCATACCATCATAAAGTTAAGATAATATTTTTACTACAACATAATTGTGTGTCGTCAAAAAGTGGAGTTTGGGGGTCGGGCCAGTCTCTATTGAAATTAATCCCATATGTTCTGTTGTTCACTTTACGCGGTTTTCACTTTACGCGGTACCCTGTGGGTTCAATTGACCGCGTAAATCGGGGTACTACTGTATATACAGTATATACTATACAGTAATACCCCGATTTATGCGGTCAATTGAACCTGCGGAGTAGCGCGTAAAACGAGAAACGCATAACTGGAATAACAGGACATATGGGATTAGTTGAAATAGAGATCGGGCCGACTACCAAGCTCCACTTTTTCCGACACAATACTGACATAATACCTACGTTTAGTAAAAATAACATCTTAATTTTATGATGGTATGCACACACAATTAATATTTAAGAGAAATACTGTCGCCAGGTTAATGTCCATTCAAATACTGTAATGGACTCAACTACCCCCCTTCCCTCTTCCCACACTTGCTGGGTCCCTCCCTCCCTCCCTACCCCCCTTCCTCCCTCCCTACCAGAGAAGTGTTTGGGAGAAAACACTATATTTACATTTTTAGTAATAAATAATACCTCAGACTAAAGTTAGGATAATATAATTGACATTTCTGGATTCCTTGCAGGTCAGGGAATATTTTGAATGTAAACCTCATATATTTTACACAAAAGATAAAATTTTGGCTTTGTAATCAAAATTCTTAAATTAGATAAAAAATTTGTATGTCTAATGCAAATGTCAAGATGTTTATATTTAAAATGATCACCATCTTGTAAGGATTCCAGCAATGTAAATTATATATTTTATGAGCTGAAAACATATATATCTTCAGTAAATAAACAAATTATACTTCACCCACATAAATGAGTAAATTCACTGCGTAAATCCAGCATCCTGGTTCTGGCAAGGTACAGGGTAAACGAGAAACGTGTAAATAAAGGTTCAACTGTATACAGTATATACAGTTAACCCTCACTTTACGCGGTTAATGTAACCCGGAGGGTACCGCGGAAAGCTATGTTGTAGTAAAAATTTTATCTTAACTTTATGATGGTATGAAAAAACAAGTAATATAGAAGAGGTTAGGTTAGGAAAGATAAAGGTTAACATAGGAAAAATAAAGGTTAGGTTAGAAAACTAAAAATTTGGTGTAACACTTACGGTAGTAGAAGAGATGGGTCGGCATACGGGGATGGAGGCTGGTTCCGAGGCAGAGGGCAGATTACTGGCCCTCAGGTGAATCACCATTACTAGGTGAATCACCATCACTGTCACTTACAGTTGTCAGGGCTTCCCTGACAAATCCCTCAAAGTCATCTTCACTGCCACTATCACTGGCTTGGGCTGGCTGTGGTGGGTTGCGGGCGAAGAAATCTGTTATGCTTTGCTGACGGCTGGCGTTGATGTTGTCGTGATACACCTTGATGTAGGGCTCCATAGTCTGCACCAGCTGGGTATGGAAGACTTCATAGCGGTCATCGTCATTGTCGCGGGAAAGGAAGGACTTCATCTTCTCTGCACACTCCATGGCACCCTTAATATCACTATGACTTAAATTGTGTTCTTCGGAGAATGACGCACCTTCTTCCTCCTCTTCACTGACGTGTTCTTCTTCCAACATCTCGTCGGCAGTCACTTCAGGATCTCTGATCACCTCCAGGATGTCGTCGTTGGTGGTCTCGGAGAAGCCTGGAACTGTAACAGTCTGCGCAGCTTCTCTGGCAAGGTCCACTGCTACTGCAACATTCTGAACCTCACCAGTCACAGATTGACTCCTCCTCTCACCTGGTATTCCATGCAGCACATGTCTCCATGCGTGACGAATTGTAGCAATAGACAGCTGATCCCATGACTCCACCAAGAAGTCCACAGCTTTCTTGATGTTAAATACTCTCCAGAATTGTTTGAAGAGTATTTTTTGCTGTTCCAACTGTTGATCCTCATCTTCTTCGCTCTTGCTATCGGTGGTGGTGTCACTCATGTTACGCAACTCTTCCCTGGTGTTGGTGTAGTCGTTCAGGAGCTGGAATTTTTTGGTTGAGAATGCAGCTTTCACATTGCAAATCAACTCCTGGTCCATGGGCTGGATTAATGACGTAGTGTTGGGAGGAAGGAAGACCACTTTTACGTTGGGGTGACGATCTAACAGTAGGGGCGAGTGTCCTGGTGCGTTGTCCAGCAGCAACAAAATATTGAATGGCACATTCTGTCGCTCACAGAATTTTTTTACATCGGGAACAAAACAGTCATCAAACCAGGAGAGGGACAGTGTAGAGAACATCCACGCCTTACGTGCGGTCAGCCAGTGGACATTTAGCTTGGTCATGTCCATGGTTTTGTAGGCGTGCGGCTTGCGTGCTGTGTGGATCACCGATAACTTGAGCTTACAGGTACCGGAGGCATTGGTGGTAAACAGGACAGTGATGCGTTCCTTCTGCATTTTCCGGCCCCGAATCCTGCTGGCATTCTTCACAACGAAGGACTTGGAAGGTAGCTTTTTCCAGGAAAGACCAGATTCGTCCATGTTAAACACCTGGTCGTCACTGTACTGTCCTTCCTCCATAATCTCACGTAAAAACGGAGGAAATTCCCGAGCCGCAGCACGATCAGCACTCGCTTCTTCACCACCAATGTTTATATTGGTGATCTTGTTCCGGATCTTAAACCTCTGTAACCACCCAGAGGAAGCATTAAAGGGTTTGGGCTCTGTAATTCCCATCTTTCGTGCCACTGCCATGTACAGTTCACGTGCGTAGTCCTTAACAGAGCTCGTGTCGACCGCCATATTCCGTCGCGCCTGACGCACCAAGTACCTCACAAGTAATTTTTCTGTCTTGAGAAGCACCTGGTTGTGAAAATACTTGATCATAGAAGCACCTGTAGACTTTGTGATCTTCATATGCTCCTTTATCTTGGCTGAATCCTTCTTTATAGTCCGGATCGTAGATTCGTTCACGCCATGCTGGCGCGCCAAATCAACTTGCCTTGTTCCTTTCTCCAACTCTTGGATGATGGTATACTTCACCTCGTAGCTTAAGGAACATCGTGTCTTCTTTGGTTTAGTGCCGCTGGGTCCAGGTAAGGAAAGGTTTCTCTCTGGGGGTGGTGGTCCGGTGGAAGCCATTTAAAGGAACAATGGATGCGCGTTTACACGGAGTGGCCTTGAGGGATGAAACTGCCGCGGCTAGGTCAAGCGTCGTCTTTCCTCCCTCCCTCCCTCCCCCGGGTGGACACGTCATAATACTTTAAGCCAATTACAGCTAGCAGCAGAGGGGGGTAGGGATGCATGGCCAATCACTGGTCTGATACGTCATATGACGTCAGTGATAACGCAACAAAGACACACACTGCGCAACCTTACTGCACCGCTTGCCCAATCGGAGGAGGGAGAGGCAGACAGGCAGGCGGGCGGGTGGCGCGAATCTAAAAATAGCGTCGCGCCGGACACTCTCCGCGTAATGGGGTTCACGTACCGCGTAATGTGAGCACGTGAGGTTCTGGCAAGGCACCGCGTTAACGTGGAAACGCGGAATGCGGGACCTCGTAAAGTGAGGGTTAACTGTGTATATATATATATATATATATATATATATATATATATATATATATATATATATATATATATACACACAGGTTGACAACCCTTTATCCGAAATTCCGAAAACCGAAAAACTCTGAAAACCGAAAAAAAAAAATTTTGGAGCAATTTTCTTTTTTTTTTTTTTTTTTTTTTTTTTTTTTGGGTATTAGCCCACCCGGGCACTTGTCACTGACCCACATCGGGACCTGGGGGGTGAAAATGTAATAGTAATAATAATTATAATATTACAGGTAATGATAATACAGTAATAATAATCATTATTCATAGTAAATAAAAATTTTAATAAAAAATACACAAAAATAAAATAAGAATGATAGCAATAATAATAATAATAACAATAATACTGTGATGATGAAATAATAATAATAATGAAGAAATACAAGAATGAATAAAAAGATCAAAAGTGAGAAACACGACCTAGACCTATAAATTATTATTATTATTATTATTATTATTATTATTATTATTATTATTATATAATAATAATAATAATAATAATAATAATAATAATAATAATAATAATAATATTTTAGCCCCCAGGCCCCAATGTGGGTCAGTGACCTGTGCCCGGGTGGGCTGATCCCTGTAAAAAAAAAAAAAAAAAAAAAAAAAAAAAAAAAAAAACTAGCCATTCTGATATCCGAAAAATTCCAAAAACCGAAATGCATCTGTTCCCAAGGATTTCGGATAAGGGATTGTCAACCTGTATATACAGCTAGACCCCGACTTAGGGTGGAGTTAGGGACCCCAAATCCAGGTTGTAAGTCCGACATGGTCGCAAGAACGGTTATGGGGTGTACGACGCCATTTACGATGACCTTCTTGCCCTGGTCTTTTTCAGCAATATCGCCTTTAACACATGGAATTCTGCACTTTTCGAAGCTTTGCAGGAGTCTTGAAACAAGTTTCCTGGTGGGAATTATTAGCTAGTGCTGTACTCAAAATATCGAAACTTCGAGATCTCTCCAGAACTTCAAAAGGGTGGTATTCCTGACACAAGATCAGGGCAAGAAGGTCATCGTGAACGGCGTCGTACACCCAACGACTGTTCTTGCAATTGGCCTAAGTCCGACATAGATTAAAAAAAAAAAAAAAATTAAAAAAAAAAAAATTTTCAATTTTTTTATTTTCAAAAAAAAATTAAAAATCTACAATGAAATACAGGACACTAAACGTAATAAATAATGAAGAATGAATACAGTAAAGTAAAAGTAATAAATAATGAGGAATGGATACAGTGTGACTGAGCACTTACCTCAAATGTAGTCAGCTGAATGCACACAGGGCCCCCATAATTTTCTATTTACAGGATACATGGAGACTATAATAATTGGAAGAAGCAGAAGAGGAGACAGGGCTGGGTGGGTCATCAATGTCGTTTTCTTCAGACAGGTTTATGTGCTGTGAAAACTTGCTGGTCAAAGGTATTGGATCATCTTGAGGGAGTGAAGAGGCAGCACTGGTGGGGCATGAGGAGACAGCACTGGGGGACTTCTTGAAATAGATGTCCAATTTAGACTGCACAGTTTGCTTTTTCTTTTCATTATAAATTTCTCTGTGGCAAGCAAGTGCATCTTGGATCGTTCTGTCAACTTTGGCATGATGCTCATAATTTTGATCCATGCCATCAAACATTTGCATTGCCATTTGTTTCACTGAAAACTTTTTGGGGGGTGTAGGTTCTTCTTCTACATTTTGTCTCTCTTCTTCCTCTGCAATTTTCTGTGCATCTAGTTCAATAAGATCCTCGTTACTGCGCTCTTCTGCTACACTTTCAATCAACTGTCCAACATCTTCAGTATCAATTTCTAACTCCTGCTGTTTACCTAACTCCACTATCTTGTTACTAATATCCGAAATAACTTCATTTTCATTAATTCCTTTGAAACTGTGCACATATCTTTTCAGGATTTTCTTCCATATTACATTCATGCAATGTTTTGTAACCTGATCCCATGCTGCACTAATGTTCTTTATACATGACAAAATGTTGTACTCCTTCCAAAACTGTCTGAGCGTTTTCTCACCTTCAGTAGCAGCAACAGCCTGAGCGAAGGTCGTGCGTAAATAATACGCTTTAAAGGCAGCAATAGCACCTTGATCCATGGGTTGGATGATAGAGGTAGTGTTAGGTGGAATGTACACTACCTTAACATCAGGGTGCATGTCGTCCAGGTGTGGTGGGTGACCCGGAGCATTATCCAAAATCAGTAAAATCTTGAATGGAATCTGTTGTTGCAGACAATACTCCTTGGCTCGTGGAATGAAACAAGTCATGAACCAATCCTCAAACAGTAATAGGGTCATCCAGGCTTTCTTGTTACTGCGATAAAACACTGGCAGTGTGTGCTTGCTGACATGTTTAAAAGCCCTGGGGTTCTCTGAATGATAGATCATGAAGGGCTTTAGCTTGAAACCAGCAACATTCCCCCCCAACAGAAGTGTAATTCTGTCCTTGAATGCCTTGAATCAGGGCATTGTTTTCGCCTCTTTGTGGATGTATGTCCGCTCAGGCATGCACTTCCACAATAATCCAGTCTCATCCACATTGAATATTTGCTCAGGCAAATAATTCCCTTCCACAATCACATCATCTAACTCCTCCTTAAAAGCTTCGGCAGCACTAGCTGCCTCTCCGTTCACCTTAACATTGTGTAGACTGTAGCGTTTTTTAAATCTATCAAACCACCCATGACTTCCTTTAAAGGTTTGATCACATTCATCTCCTGCCTGCTCCTTCATGCTTTGGAACAGGCTTCTTGCTTTAGCCTGTATGGTTAGAACGCTTAAGGGTACACGCTTCTGTATCTGGTCTACTATCCATATCACCAATAATTTTTCCATATCGTGAATAGGACCTTGTCTTCTCTTTGATATTATAGTTCCCTTTATAGGTGTTGTTCCTTTCACTACTTCACGAATACGTTCCTTGTCCTTCAGAATAGTGGATATAGTCGAGTGTGAGAAACCTAGGTCGGGTGAGATTGTTGCTACTGTTTTTCCATTCTCATACTGTGTTATTATCTTAATTTTCATTTCAAAAGTAATTGCCTGTCTCCTTTTTCTTAGAACACCACCAGCACTCTCACTTTTACGCTTTCCAGTCATTATAAAGTCAACTAAATACGATAATAACGAAAGTTCACAGCGCGATCAGTATAGGATATGATAGCCAAACACAAACAAAGCGCTCCACTGAGTGAGTGTACCCACGAGGCGCCCCGATACGCGCCACCCTCTCGCCTGGGATGGAAACGTTTCGGTATAGAAAATGCACGCGTCATTTGAAAATATTTTTGGTCACGACTGTCGCAGTCGTATGACCCGACGGACGTACGGTCAAAGCCGGTCGTAAGTACCAATGAACGTAAGTCCATGTAGTCGTAAGTACCAATGAACATAAGTCCATGTAGTCGTAAGTCGGGGTCTAGCTGTGTATATATATATATATATATATATATATATATATATATATATATATATATATATATATATATATATATATATATATATATACGTATATATACGTATACAGGTAGTCGTCGACTTACGACCTAGATTGGTTACGGCCGCCCGGTCGTAAGTTGATCTGGTCGTAAGTCGGCCTATGTTATAATTACCTTACGTATATTATAATGTGTAATGATAATATAATCATCTTTAAGTCATATTTTATCAACATTTTCTTTGTTCATTATTGTTACGGTCGACAGGTTTAAGTAAATCACTGCATACTACAGTACAATTGGTTTATTATTTACACAACATACAAAAAAAAAATACAGGTGCAAAACATATAAAACATTTTAGTTGCAAAACATACAAACACACAAAAAACATCTTATTGGCCGCTGGTGCTTGGCTGTGGATCGTCGATGTCGTCAGCTGGGGCAGCCTTTGGGGTAGCCGGAGGAGTTGTTTTTTTCATGAACATGGTGAGCTTTGTCTGAATTGTTCGTTTCTTCTTCTCCTCGTAAATTTCTTGATACGGACGAAACGAATTGCGTGCCATCCGCTCAATCCTTGCAAATCGTTCGATGTTTGGGTCCATTCCTTCAAAATGGGCAAGAAGTTTATTCAGTAGAGATAAACCTTCTGATTATCCCTTAGTGGCAGGTTGAGGAGTAGATGAAGACAGTTTCCTCTTGGTAGACATCTTGGGGGGGTGGTGGTTCAAGAAAAATTTCCAAGACAAAAGAAAGGCACAAGGCAAACAGACACGGAGGGAAGTGTGCTGTACCAGCGAGCGTGTTTGTAACTGAGCGCGGGGATGCGCGCGGCTCCAGCTCCCGGCAGCGCCAGGAGGCTGGGGCCAAAACTGTCGTACCGCCGGTCGTAAAGTCGAACAGACGTAAGTCGCATAGGTCGTAAGTCGACGACTACCTGTATATACAGTTGTACCCCACTTAGCGCGGTCAATAGAACCCAGAGGGTCCCGCGTTAAGTGAACAACAGAACATATGGGATTAATTCCAATAGAAACCAGCCCGACCCCCAAACTCCACTTTTTGAAGACACATAACTATGTTGTAGTAAAAATAACATCTTAATTTTATGATGGTACATGTACACAATTAATACTTAAGAGAAATAGAGAAATACAGTCGCCAAGTTAATGTCCATTCAAATAATGGACTCAACTCCCTCCCCCTCGTCTCACACTACACTGCTGGCTCTTCCCTCTCTGAGAAATTTTTGGGGGAAAACCACTAAATTTTAATAAATAATACCTCAAACTAAAGTTAGGATAATACAATTTACATTGCTGGATTCCTTGTAATACCAGGAATATTTTGAATATAAATGTCATATATTTTGCACAAAAGATAACATATTTACTAGAGAAAACATTTTATCTAAAATTTGTATGTCTAATGCAAAATATATGATGTTTATATTCAAAATGATCATCAAATTATAAGAATTCCAGCAATGTAAATTATATTCTGGCCGGGTAATTTGTATGAATTTTATGAGCTAAAACAAATATCTTCAGTTAATAAAAAAAAAAAATATTCTTCACGGGGTAACAGATGGTCGGTCGGTCCCTCCCTCCCCCCAACCCCCCCACCAACCGTCCCAAGGAGATGTGTGGGGAAACCAGAATATTTAACTTTTTTGTAATACATAATACCTCAAACTAAAGTTAGGATAATATAATTGACATTGCTGGATTCCTTGTAAGACCAGGAATATTTTGAATATAAATGTCATATATTTTGCACAAAAGATGACATATTTACTAGAGAAAACATTTTATCTAAAATTTGTATGTCTAATGCAAAATATATGATGTTTATATTCAAAATGATCACCAAATTATAAGAATTCCAGCAATGTAAATTATATTCTGGCCGGGTAATTTGTATGAATTTTATGAGCTAAAACAGGCAGTCAGGCAGGGTGGCGGGTGGGGCAAATCTAAAAATAGCGTCTCGAGCCGGACAATCACCGCGTATATGTGGAAAAAAATCCGTGTTAAGTGAAAGTTCAGCTCTGGCGAGGCACCGCGTATATGAAAAAACGCGTTAAGTGAAACCGCGTTAGGCGGGGTAATACTGTATATATATATACGTGTATATATATATATATATATATATATATATATATATATATATATATATATATAAAACGAACAAAAATTCGGTTAACGAAATTCTTACGAAAACGTGTCAACATGTTTTGGCTTGCTCACTAGCTGGAAGATTAGTCCGCCAATACAGTAATCGGTTCTAGGGCTTATATTTGTTTCCGTTGGAGTAAATATCAAGAAGGTTGTGTTATTCAATATTTTTCCAAGTTTTATATTAAAACTATTAGTCGTTTTAACACTTATTTAACATAATTGCAGTACAGGGAACTAGTTTTTGGTGTGCCCATCAGCCACTTCACTCACCCACCAACAAGGTAGGTAGATAACAGGTAGCCTCACTCCCATAGGATCTATGCTAATGAAAATAAAAATGAAATTTTTATTTACGTATTTTTGAAGGCTTATGATGGTATTAAAAGTTGTACAATAAATGTATGGAATGTAGATTTTATTTTATTTTAAATGGAGCCACTGATTAATATATAAAATAAATATAAATATCTTACTTGCGACCTCTGGATTTCATCCAACGTCGCTGATTGGCTAGCGATGACATCGCTTATTAAGCTCCGCCCACTGAGTTGCATCAAACAGTAGAAGCGGGATATTTAAAATGGGAGGAAATGTATTGAATATTTTACAATTCATCCAGAGTTCCCGTTTTATTGTAAATTTCGTCAAACATTTTCTTATTGTATAATTTCCAGTATACACTGTATATTACATATTATTAAATAGATATCTGATTAATAACATTTTATGCCAGTATATTTTGATTAGAGAAAGGATCTCTGCAGATAATAATACCACAATATTACAAACTCATGAAGAGTCATAAGGGGCGTGGCTTAGCAATCTTGAGAGTAGAGTTTGCAATTAGTGAATTCCTATGGGCATGTGTGAGGCTACCTGTTATCTACCTACCTTGCCCACCAAGGTGTCAGTTTGTGTCTCTGGTCAGTGGAGGAAACATCTTGCTTGTGGCTCTCTTGAACATAAACTATTTTTATGTTTTTACAGTACAATTATTGGTCATTCTGAAATTTATTTAACATATTGACAATATATAGTGCAGTGCAGTGTTGATTTAAAGAAAATAATCTTGAATTACACCTAGTGAACTTAAAATAATTTATTGGTGAATGACGGCATTAAGTATGGGGTGATTTCTCTTCCACCCCCACTTCCTTCTCTTCTCCCTTCTCCTCCACCCCCACTTCTAATTCCCATCATCATCATCAACCAGGAGCCTTCTACATACACACCTCAAAGTAAGTGTACTTTACTGCATTTATTTTTACTTTGTATGTGCTTTTCGGTGAGCTGGAACCAATTACCCAATATCCCATTGAAACAATGGATTCGGTTAACAAAATTTTCGGTTAACAAACGACCTTCTGGAACGAATTGTGTTTGTTAACCAAGGGACCACTGTATCTGGATCTGCACCTGCCCCTAAGCACATCTTTGGATACACCCCCTACACAGTGATATTATGTAAAGCAATATACTGTTTATAGAGTTGCCAGGGTTAGAAAATCAATTTACCTTGCAGCAAACCCGTGAGCCCCATACTGGAGTTGGAACCAACACGTCTGATCTGAATAATGAATGGCCACCTGAAGACAGCTCAGTTCAGAGATTCAGGAAGTAAGTCTCCAGAGCAAGGATTTAATTCTGTACTTCATGAAGACTAAACTGTGTAACCCTGAGTGCTTATCCTAAAGTATGGACACAAATTTGTAATTATGAGAGCACCAGATTCAACTGTATTTGTTACTTTTCAGAGTTAGTGCTAAGACTCCTAGTTTATACATGGTGATATGGCAGTACTGTACACTGTACTTTACATTACTATAGGATGTGATCAAAATCTTTTTGTAAGATAGTACAGTAATTAATTAAATCCTATGTAATGGAAAAAATTACTAGATTAAATATTAATTGTAATATAAGGTTGCTTTCTTTAGGTAACAACACCATAAGCATCAATGGTTATTTAATAGTATACTGCAATCTAATTGTGTATGTTTGCTCTTTATGGAATTATTATATTTGCAGAATGAATAATTATGTAGATCCAGTAGAGTTTAGTGTATTACGGTCTCTTATGCAGCAAGTTATTTTACAATAATAAGTTATATGAAATATTTTCATAAATGAAAAGACAAAAAAGTCTCAGATAAAAGATGAAATTCACAGTGCAAAAATGTCCAGCAGTTGGAGCACATTTTGTTATATTAAGTGTTTACCGGCCACCCCACTAAGACAACTTGGTTCTCAGACCCACATGGGCAACTGAAGTAAAGGCTGACTTCTCAAAACCAAAGTGTAAAATATCTGAAGTATCATGGAAACTTATCAACTACTGTACTTCACTTTACTTTGTCCTCTTTGCTATTGATCAGCTTGTTAGCCACCTCGTTTTAGAAATGAAACTCTCCAGTGACGAAATTATTAGATTTGGTTGACGTGTTAGTAATAAGAGCAGAAGTGTCTAAACTATCCATTGTGCTGTACATTACTAGTTCACAAACAAAATTACCTTCAGTACTTTTCCTTAGTACAGTACTGTATTTACATCTCTAGTAGTAAAGTTATTCAGTGTTTGTTTTTTGTTATATATTTTATTTTTATTTTTTATCCATTATATTGTAGCTTAATGAAATGAATGTTTATTTTATAAAAACAAAGGTACCCAATACACCATCTTAAGTATTCCACGTCGATTATGTTCTTCTGTAATAGTGTATGCTTTCTTTATTTATAAATTTATTTTGGTGTACATTACAATTGAGTTGTTAAGCACAGTTCATAATTGGCTCAGTGTATGGGTAATGCAGATTCTTAGAGGACCTCATCTAAGTCTCTTTTATTCTGTAAGATTCTTTCTCTCTCTTCTTGTAAAACCGTAATGTACACCCACCCAAAAACGTATCCGCACCTCGAGTCCTGGCTCATATTACTTTCCTTATATAATAACGCATTATTTACCGGATACAGTTTCTCTCATATTCCGTAATACAGTTTATGTACCTTACTATATTAGTTATACCTGTATGTGAATGTGAAATAATTTAACATTAAATATACAGTATGTATTCCATATGAGAACATTGGGATCGAAGCGTCTGTTGTTGGACTGTTTCAAACCTTAGCATGTTTATCGTTAGCATATATCAGCCTTGTAATGTAATGCTCAACCTTACTTATTACCTACAGAAAGGTGTGACATGCCTCAAAGCATGTTTTACGTCTATAACTTGTGGGAGGAAGAATATGATTTGTTTCGTGCAGGATGTCTGAGGAGTAACCATACAGAACATACTCTATATGCGTGTAGTCATAGTTTAATTCCTGCCATTTATGCTTGCTCCCATATGGCAAATCATCCCCATAGTTGAAGGATAGAGTTCTCAATGTTTCTGAACCTAATATATTAAGCAGACTGTACTGTTTTCAAGCGTATCTACCATTGTAATTCGAGTTTTAATGCTATATACAGAAGAGCTAAAAGGATATTTAGTGAGATGCATCTTGCAGTCATGCTTGCCAACCTTACCAAGACAACAGGAGTTGCACTGCTCACACTGAAAACCATCATACCCAGGGGTGCGCACAATACTCGAAGGAACAATACTTGAAGGAACAGAAAACTCTAAATAACTACGGTAGCAGTCATATCAAAATTCATCTGTGATTGTATTGTGTGTTATAGATGTATTATTGTATTGTGTGTTGATGTATTATTGTATTGTGTGTTGATGTATTAATGTATTGTATTGAATTGCATGTTGTAGGTGTATTACCCAAGAAAAAGTTCAGTTGGCTCACTAGACATTGTGCCTCCAAGTAGTACTGTACAACTATTTATGATGATCATATTTTCAGTATTTAATCTCCACTACAGTATGTACAATAATTATCGTATTTTGGGAAATATTATTTATTATCAATTGTTTTATCACGCAAATAAAATCTGCAACAATAAATAGAAATGTTTAACCTATTTTCCAACATTTGTTTATATCTGTAGTAGGGGACATCAGATGTGAACCATTTGGTTATCCTTCACTTTACTAGAAAATGTCTGAATACCCAATAAGCTAATGTAGCACTGTTGATAGTAATTTCCTTACTTTGAACCTGTTATTCATACAATTAGTGTGCTACTGGGAACAAAACTTTCTCTTGGAACCTGTCACATGTTATCTTAATATTCTACAGACTGCCAGTCAACTTATAATATGTTTCCGTTGCAAGTTTGGCCAAGGAGATCAAATATGAGCAGCCCAAGGAGTTCAGGTATGGGCAGCCCAAGGAGTTCAGGTATGGGCAGCCAAAGGAGTTCAGGTATGGACCACCCAAGGAGTTCAGGTATGGGCAGCCCAAGGAGTTCAGGTATGGGCAGCCCAAGGAGTTCAGGTATGGGCAGCCCAAGGAGTTCAGGTATGGGCCGCCCAAGGAGTTCAGGTATGGGCAACCCAAGGAGTTCAGGTATGGGCAGCCCAAGGAGTTCAGGTATGGGCAGCCCAAGGAGTTCAGGTATGGGCAGCCCAAGGAGTTCAGGTATAGGCAGCCCAAGGAGTTCAGGTATGGGCAGCCCAAGGAGTTCAGGTATGGGCAGCCCAAGGAGTTCAGGTATAGGCAGCCCAAGGAGTTCAGGTATGGGCAGCCCAAGGAGTTCAGGTATGGGCAGCCCAAGGAGTTCAGGTATAGGCAGCCCAAGGAGTTCAGGTATGGGCAGCCCAAGGAGTTCAGGTATGGGCAGCCCAAGAAGTTTAGGTATAGGCAGCCCAAGGAGTTCAGGTATGGGCAGCCCAAGGAGTTCAGGTATGGGCAGCCCAAGGAGTTCAGGTATGGTCAGCCCAAGGAGTTCAGGTATGGGCAGCCCAAGGAGTTCAGATATGGGTCGCTGAAGGAGTTCAGGTATGGGCTGCCCAAGGAGTTCAGGTATGGGCAGCCCAAGGAGTTCATGTATGGTCAGCCCAAGGAGTTCAAGTATGGTCAGCCCAAGGAGTTCAAGTATGGTCAGCCCAAGGAGTTCAGGTATGGTCAGCCAAGGAGTTCAGGTATGGTCAGCCCAATGAGTTCAGGTATGGTCAGCCCAAGGGGTTCAGGTATGGTCAGCCCAAGGAGTTCAGGTATGGTCAGCCCAAGGAGTTCAGGTATACGCAGCCCAAGGAGTTCAAGTATGGTCAGCCCAAGGAGTTCAGGTTTGGGCAGCCCAAGGAGTTCAGGTATAGGCAGCCCAAGGGGTTCAGGTATGGGCAGCCCAAGGAGTTCAGGTATGGTCAGCCAAGGAGTTCAGGTATGGTCAGCCCAATGAGTTCAGGTATGGGCAGCCCAAGGGGTTCAGGTATGGGCAGCCCAAGGGGTTCAGGTATGGGCAGCCCAAGGAGTTCAGGTATGTTCAACCCAAGGAGTTCAGGTATGGTCAGCCCAAGCGGTTCAGGTATGGGCAGCCCAAGGTGTTCAGGTATAGTCAGCCAAGGAGTTCAGGTATGGTCAGCCCAAGGAGTTCAGGTATGGGCAGCCCAAGGGGTTCAGGTATGGTCAGCCCAAGGAGTTCAAGTATGGTCAGCCCAAGGAGTTCAGGTATAGGCAGCCCAAGGAGTTCAGGTATGGGCAGCCCAAGGAGTTCAGGTATGGGCAGCCCAAGGAGTTCAGGTATAGGCAGCCCAAGGAGTTCAGGTATAGGCAGCCCAAGGGGCTCAGGTATGGGCAGCCCAAGGGGTTCAGGTATGGTCAGCCCAAGGAGTTCAAGTATGGTCAGCCCAAGGAGTTCAAGTATGGTCAGCCCAAGGAGTTCAAGTATGGTCAGTCCAAGGAGTTCAGGTATAGGCAGCCCAAGGAGTTCAGGTATAGGCAGCCCAATGAGTTCAGGTATGGGCAGCCCAAGGGGTTCAGGTATGGGCAGCCCAAGGGGTTCAGGTATGGGCAGCCCAAGGAGTTCAGGTATGTTCAGCCCAAGGAGTTCAGGTATGGTCAGCCCAAGCGGTTCAGGTATGGGCAGCCCAAGGTGTTCAGGTATAGTCAGCCAAGGAGTTCAGGTATGGTCAGCCCAAGGAGTTCAGGTATGGGCAGCCCAAGGGGTTCAGGTATGGTCAGCCCAAGGAGTTCAAGTATGGTCAGCCCAAGGAGTTCAGGTATAGGCAGCCCAAGGAGTTCAGGTATGGGCAGCCCAAGGAGTTCAGGTATGGGCAGCCCAAGGAGTTCAGGTATAGGCAGCCCAAGGAGTTCAGGTATAGGCAGCCCAAGGGGCTCAGGTATGGGCAGCCCAAGGGGTTCAGGTATGGTCAGCCCAAGGAGTTCAAGTATGGTCAGCCCAAGGAGTTCAAGTATGGTCAGCCCAAGGAGTTCAAGTATGGTCAGCCCAAGGAGTTCAGGTATAGGCAGCCCAAGGAGTTCAGGTATAGGCAGCCCAAGGAGTTCAAGTATGGTCAGCCCAAGGAGTTCAGGTATAGGCAGCCCAAGGAGTTCAGGTATAGGCAGCCCAAGGAGTTCAGGTATGGTCAGCCCAAGGGGTTCAGGTATGGTCAGCCCAAGGAGTTCAAGTATACGCAGCCCAAGGAGTTCAGGTATAGGCAGCCCAAGGAGTTCAGGTATGGTCAGCCCAAGGAGTTCAGGTATGGTCAGCCCAAGGAGTTCAGGTATAGGCAGCCCAAGGAGTTCAGGTATGGTCAGCACCAAGGAGTTCAGGTATGGGCAGCCCAAGGGGTTCAGGTATAGGCAGCCCAAGGAGTTCAGGTATGGGCAGCCCAAGGAGATCAGGTATGGGTAGGCCAAGGAGTTCAGGTATAGGCAGCCCAAGGAGTTCAGGTATGGGCAGCCCAAGGAGTTCAGGTATGGGCAGCCCAAGGAGTTCAGGTATGGTCAGCCCAAGGAGTTCAGGTATGGGCAGCCCAAGGAGTTCAGATATGGGTCGCTGAAGGAGTTCAGGTATGGGCTGCCCAAGGAGTTCAGGTATGGGCAGCCCAAGGAGTTCAGGTATGGTCAGCCCAAGGAGTTCAGGTATGGTCAGCCCAAGGAGTTCAGGTATGGTCAGCCCAAGGAGTTCAGGTATGGTCAGCCAAGGAGTTCAGGTATGGTCAGCCCAAGGAGTTCAGGTATGGTCAGCCCAAGGGGTTCAGGTATGGTCAGCCCAAGGAGTTCAGGTATGGTCAGCCCAAGGAGTTCAGGTATACGCAGCCCAAGGAGTTCAAGTATGGTCAGCCCAAGGAGTTCAGGTATGGGCAGCCCAAGGAGTTCAGGTATGGGCAGCCCAAGGGGTTCAGGTATGGGCAGCCCAAGGAGTTCAGGTATGGGCAGCCCAAGGAGTTCAGGTATGTTCAGCCCAAGGAGTTCAGGTATGGTCAGCCCAAGCGGTTCAGGTATGGGCAGCCCAAGGTGTTCAGGTATAGTCAGCCAAGGAGTTCAGGTATAGGCAGCCCAAGGAGTTCAAGTATGGTCAGCCCAAGGAGTTCAGGTATAGGCAGCCCAAGGGGTTCAGGTATAGGCAGCCCAAGGAGTTCAGGTATGGGCAGCCCAAGGAGATCAGGTATGGGCAGCCCAAGGAGTTCAGGTATAGACAGCCCAAGGAGTTCAGGTATGGGCAGCCCAAGGAGTTCAGGTATGGGCAGCCCAAGGAGTTCAGGTATGGTCAGCCCAAGGAGTTCAGGTATGGGCAGCCCAAGGAGTTCAGGTATGGTCAGCCCAAGGAGTTCAAGTATGGTCAGCCCAAGGAGTTCAAGTATGGTCAGCCCAAGGAGTTCAGGTATGGTCAGCCAAGGAGTTCAGGTATGGTCAGCCCAATGAGTTCAGGTATGGTCAGCCCAAGGGTTCAGGTATGGTCAGCCCAAGGAGTTCAGGTATGGTCAGCCCAAGGAGTTCAGGTATAGGCAGCCCAAGGAGTTCAGGTATGGTCAGCCCAAGGAGTTCAGGTATGGGCAGCCCAAGGAGTTCAGGTATAGGCAGCCCAAGGAGTTCAGGTATGGGCAGCCCAAGGAGTTCAGGTATGGTCAGCCAAGGAGTTCAGGTATGGTCAGCCCAAGGAGTTCAGGTATGGGCAGCCCAAGGAGTTCAGGTATGGGCAGCCCAAGGAGTTCAGGTATGGGCAGCCCAAGGAGTTCAGGTATGGTCAGCCCAAGGAGTTCAGGTATGGTCAGCCCAAGGAGTTCAGGTATGGGCAGCCCAAGGAGTTCAGGTATAGTCAGCCAAGGAGTTCAGGTATGGTCAGCCCAAGGAGTTCAGGTATGGGCAGCCCAAGGAGTTCAGGTATGGTCAGCCCAAGGAGTTCAGGTATGGTCAGCCCAAGGAGTTCAGGTATAGGCAGCCCAAGGAGTTCAGGTATGGGCAGCCCAAGGAGTTCAGGTATGGGCAGCCCAAGGAGTTCAGGTATGGCAGCCCAAGGAGTTCAGGTATAGGCAGCCCAAGGAGTTCAGGTATGGGCAGCCCAAGGAGTTCAGGTATGGTCAGCCCAAGGAGTTCAGGTATGGTCAGCCCAAGGAGTTCAGGTATGGCAGCCCAAGGAGTTCAGGTATGGGCAGCCCAAGGAGTTCAGGTATGGTCAGCCCAAGGAGTTCAGGTATGGTCAGCCCAAGGAGTTCAGGTATGGGCAGCCCAAGGAGTTCAGGTATGGTCAGCCCAAGGAGTTCAGGTATGGTCAGCCCAAGGAGTTCAGGTATGGCAGCCCAAGGAGTTCAGGTATGGTCAGCCCAAGGAGTTCAGGTATGGGCAGCCCAAGGAGTTCAGGTATGGTCAGCCCAAGGAGTTCAGGTATGGTCAGCCCAAGGAGTTCAGGTATGGGCAGCCCAAGGAGTTCAGGTATGGTCAGCCCAAGGAGTTCAGGTATGGGCAGCCCAAGGAGTTCAGGTATGGCAGCCCAAGGAGTTCAGGTATGAGCAGCCAAGGAGTTCAGGTATGGTCAGCCAAGGAGTTCAGGTATGGCAGCCCAAGGAGTTCAGGTATGGTCAGCCAAGGAGTTCAGGTATGGGCAGCCCAAGGAGTTCAGGTATGGTCAGCCCAAGGAGTTCAGGTATGGGCAGCCAAGGAGTTCAGGTATGGCAGCCCAAGGAGTTCAGGTATGGGCAGCCCAAGGAGTTCAGGTATGGGCAGCCCAAGGAGTTCAGGTATGGGCAGCCCAAGGAGTTCAGGTATGGCAGCCCAAGGAGTTCAGGTATGGGCAGCCCAAGGAGTTCAGGTATGGTCAGCCCAAGGAGTTCAGGTATGGGCAGCCCAAGGAGTTCAGGTATGGCAGCCCAAGGAGTTCAGGTATGGTCAGCCCAAGGAGTTCAGGTATGGTCAGCCCAAGGAGTTCAGGTATGGTCAGCCCAAGGAGTTCAGGTATGGCAGCCCAAGGAGTTCAGGTATGGTCAGCCCAAGGAGTTCAGGTATGGTCAGCCCAAGGAGTTCAGGTATGGTCAGCCCAAGGAGTTCAGGTATAGGCAGCCCAAGGAGTTCAGGTATGGTCAGCCCAAGGAGTTCAGGTATGGGCAGCCCAAGGAGTTCAGGTATAGGCAGCCCAAGGAGTTCAGGTATGGGCAGCCCAAGGAGTTCAGGTATGGTCAGCCAAGGAGTTCAGGTATGGCAGCCCAAGGAGTTCAGGTATGGGCAGCCCAAGGGGTTCAGGTATGGGCAGCCCAAGGAGTTCAGGTATGGGCAGCCCAAGGAGTTCAGGTATGGTCAGCCCAAGGAGTTCAGGTATGGTCAGCCCAAGGAGTTCAGGTATGGGCAGCCCAAGGAGTTCAGGTATGGTCAGCCAAGGAGTTCAGGTATGGTCAGCCCAAGGAGTTCAGGTATGGGCAGCCCAAGGAGTTCAGGTATGGTCAGCCCAAGGAGTTCAGGTATGGTCAGCCCAAGGAGTTCAGGTATAGGCAGCCCAAGGAGTTCAGGTATGGGCAGCCCAAGGAGTTCAGGTATGGGCAGCCCAAGGAGTTCAGGTATAGGCAGCCCAAGGAGTTCAGGTATAGGCAGCCCAAGGAGTTCAGGTATGGGCAGCCCAAGGGGTTCAGGTATGGTCAGCCCAAGGAGTTCAGGTATGGTCAGCCCAAGGAGTTCAGGTATGGTCAGCCAAGGAGTTCAGGTATGGTCAGCCAAGGAGTTCAGGTATAGGCAGCCCAAGGAGTTCAGGTATAGGCAGCCCAAGGAGTTCAGGTATGGTCAGCCCAAGGAGTTCAGGTATAGGCAGCCCAAGGAGTTCAGGTATAGGCAGCCCAAGGAGTTCAGGTATGGTCAGCCCAAGGAGTTCAGGTATGGTCAGCCCAAGGAGTTCAGGTATAGGCAGCCCAAGGAGTTCAGGTATAGGCAGCCCAAGGAGTTCAGGTATGGTCAGCCCAAGGAGTTCAGGTATGGTCAGCCCAAGGAGTTCAGGTATAGGCAGCCCAAGGAGTTCAGGTATGGTCAGCCCAAGGAGTTCAGGTATGGGCAGCCCAAGGAGTTCAGGTATAGGCAGCCCAAGGAGTTCAGGTATGGGCAGCCCAAGGAGTTCAGGTATGGGCAGCCCAAGGAGTTCAGGTATGGCAGCCCAAGGAGTTCAGGTATGGGCAGCCCAAGGAGTTCAGGTATGGGCAGCCCAAGGAGTTCAGGTATGGTCAGCCCAAGGAGTTCAGGTATGGGCAGCCCAAGGAGTTCAGGTATGGTCAGCCCAAGGAGTTCAGGTATGGGCAGCCCAAGGAGTTCAGGTATGGGCAGCCCAAGGAGTTCAGGTATGGTCAGCCCAAGGAGTTCAGGTATGGTCAGCCCAAGGAGTTCAGGTATGGTCAGCCCAAGGAGTTCAGGTATGGTCAGCCCAAGGAGTTCAGGTATGGTCAGCCCAAGGAGTTCAGGTATGGTCAGCCCAAGGAGTTCAGGTATGGCAGCCCAAGGAGTTCAGGTATGGTCAGCCCAAGGAGTTCAGGTATAGGCAGCCCAAGGAGTTCAGGTATGGTCAGCCCAAGGAGTTCAGGTATGGGCAGCCCAAGGAGTTCAGGTATGGCAGCCCAAGGAGTTCAGGTATGGGCAGCCCAAGGAGTTCAGGTATGGGCAGCCCAAGGAGTTCAGGTATGGTCAGCCCAAGGAGTTCAGGTATGGTCAGCCCAAGGAGTTCAGGTATGGGCAGCCCAAGGAGTTCAGGTATGGTCAGCCAAGGAGTTCAGGTATAGGCAGCCCAAGGAGTTCAGGTATGGTCAGCCCAAGGAGTTCAGGTATGAGCAGCCAAGGAGTTCAGGTATAGGCAGCCCAAGGAGTTCAGGTATGGGCAGCCCAAGGAGTTCAGGTATGGGCAGCCCAAGGAGTTCAGGTATAGGCAGCCCAAGGAGTTCAGGTATGGGCAGCCCAAGGAGTTCAGGTATGGGCAGCCCAAGGAGTTCAGGTATGGTCAGCCCAAGGAGTTCAGGTATGGGCAGCCCAAGGAGTTCAGGTATGGTCAGCCCAAGGAGTTCAGGTATGGTCAGCCCAAGGAGTTCAGGTATGGTCAGCCCAAGGAGTTCAGGTATGGTCAGCCAAGGAGTTCAGGTATGGTCAGCCCAAGGAGTTCAGGTATGGTCAGCCCAAGGAGTTCAGGTATGGTCAGCCCAAGGAGTTCAGGTATGGTCAGCCCAAGGAGTTCAGGTATGCGCAGCCCAAGGAGTTCAGGTATTGGCAGCCCAAGGAGTTCAGGTATGGGCAGCCCAAGGAGTTCAGGTATGGGCAGCCCAAGGAGTTCAGGTATAGGCAGCCCAAGGAGTTCAGGTATGGGCAGCCCAAGGAGTTCAGGTATGGGCAGCCCAAGGAGTTCAGGTATGGGCAGCCCAAGGAGTTCAGGTATAGGCAGCCCAAGGAGTTCAGGTATGGGCAGCCCAAGGAGTTCAGGTATGGGCAGCCCAAGGAGTTCAGGTATGGTCAGCCCAAGGAGTTCAGGTATGGGCAGCCCAAGGAGTTCAGGTATGGGCAGCCCAAGGAGTTCAGGTATGGGCAGCCCAAGGAGTTCAGGTATGGTCAGCCCAAGGAGTTCAGGTATGGTCAGCCCAAGGAGTTCAGGTATGGTCAGCCCAAGGAGTTCAGGTATGGTCAGCCCAAGGAGTTCAGGTATGGTCAGCCCAAGGAGTTCAGGTATGGTCAGCCCAAGGAGTTCAGGTATGGTCAGCCCAAGGAGTTCAGGTATGGTCAGCCCAAGGAGTTCAGGTATAGGCAGCCCAAGGAGTTCAGGTATGGTCAGCCCAAGGAGTTCAGGTATGGCAGCCCAAGGAGTTCAGGTATGGGCAGCCCAAGGAGTTCAGGTATGGGCAGCCCAAGGGGTTCAGGTATGGGCAGCCCAAGGAGTTCAGGTATGGTCAGCCCAAGGAGTTCAGGTATAGGCAGCCCAAGGAGTTCAGGTATGGGCAGCCCAAGGAGTTCAGGTATGGTCAGCCCAAGGAGTTCAGGTATAGGCAGCCCAAGGAGTTCAAGTATGGTCAGCCCAAGGAGTTCAGGTATAGGCAGCCCAAGGAGTTCAGGTATAGGCAGCCCAAGGGGTTCAGGTATGGGCAGCCCAAGGAGTTCAGGTATGGGCAGCCCAAGGAGTTCAGGTATGGGCAGCCCAAGGAGTTCAGGTATGGGCAGCCCAAGGAGTTCAGGTATGGGCAGCCCAAGGAGTTCAGGTATGGGCAGCCCAAGGAGTTCAGGTATGGGCAGCCCAAGGAGTTCAGGTATGGTCAGCCCAAGGAGTTCAGGTATGGTCAGCCCAAGGAGTTCAGGTATGGTCAGCCCAAGGAGTTCAGGTATGGTCAGCCAAGGAGTTCAGGTATGGTCAGCCCAAGGAGTTCAGGTATGGTCAGCCCAAGGAGTTCAGGTATGGTCAGCCCAAGGAGTTCAGGTATGGTCAGCCCAAGGAGTTCAGGTATAGGCAGCCCAAGGAGTTCAGGTATGGTCAGCCCAAGGAGTTCAGGTATGGGCAGCCCAAGGAGTTCAGGTATAGGCAGCCCAAGGAGTTCAGGTATGGGCAGCCCAAGGAGTTCAGGTATGGTCAGCCAAGGAGTTCAGGTATGGTCAGCCCAAGGAGTTCAGGTATGGGCAGCCCAAGGGGTTCAGGTATGGGCAGCCCAAGGAGTTCAGGTATGGGCAGCCCAAGGAGTTCAGGTATGGTCAGCCCAAGGAGTTCAGGTATGGTCAGCCCAAGGAGTTCAGGTATGGGCAGCCCAAGGAGTTCAGGTATGGTCAGCCAAGGAGTTCAGGTATGGTCAGCCCAAGGAGTTCAGGTATGGGCAGCCCAAGGAGTTCAGGTATGGTCAGCCCAAGGAGTTCAGGTATGGTCAGCCCAAGGAGTTCAGGTATAGGCAGCCCAAGGAGTTCAGGTATGGGCAGCCCAAGGAGTTCAGGTATGGGCAGCCCAAGGAGTTCAGGTATAGGCAGCCCAAGGAGTTCAGGTATAGGCAGCCCAAGGAGTTCAGGTATGGGCAGCCCAAGGAGTTCAGGTATGGTCAGCCCAAGGAGTTCAGGTATGGTCAGCCCAAGGAGTTCAGGTATGGTCAGCCCAAGGAGTTCAGGTATGGTCAGCCCAAGGAGTTCAGGTATAGGCAGCCCAAGGAGTTCAGGTATAGGCAGCCCAAGGAGTTCAGGTATGGTCAGCCCAAGGAGTTCAGGTATAGGCAGCCCAAGGAGTTCAGGTATAGGCAGCCCAAGGAGTTCAGGTATGGTCAGCCCAAGGGGTTCAGGTATGGTCAGCCCAAGGAGTTCAGGTATAGGCAGCCCAAGGAGTTCAGGTATAGGCAGCCCAAGGAGTTCAGGTATGGTCAGCCCAAGGAGTTCAGGTATGGTCAGCCCAAGGAGTTCAGGTATAGGCAGCCCAAGGAGTTCAGGTATGGTCAGCCCAAGGAGTTCAGGTATGGGCAGCCCAAGGAGTTCAGGTATGGCAGCCCAAGGAGTTCAGGTATGGGCAGCCCAAGGAGTTCAGGTATGGTCAGCCCAAGGAGTTCAGGTATTGGCAGCCCAAGGAGTTCAGGTATGGGCAGCCCAAGGAGTTCAGGTATGGGCAGCCCAAGGAGTTCAGGTATGGTCAGCCCAAGGAGTTCAGGTATGGTCAGCCCAAGGAGTTCAGGTATGGTCAGCCCAAGGAGTTCAGGTATGGTCAGCCAAGGAGTTCAGGTATGGTCAGCCCAAGGAGTTCAGGTATGGTCAGCCCAAGGAGTTCAGGTATGGTCAGCCCAAGGAGTTCAGGTATGGTCAGCCCAAGGAGTTCAGGTATAGGCAGCCCAAGGAGTTCAGGTATGGTCAGCCCAAGGAGTTCAGGTATGGGCAGCCCAAGGAGTTCAGGTATGGGCAGCCCAAGGGTTCAGGTATGGGCAGCCCAAGGAGTTCAGGTATGGGCAGCCCAAGGAGTTCAGGTATGGTCAGCCCAAGGAGTTCAGGTATGGTCAGCCCAAGGAGTTCAGGTATGGGCAGCCCAAGGAGTTCAGGTATAGTCAGCCAAGGAGTTCAGGTATAGGCAGCCCAAGGAGTTCAGGTATGGTCAGCCCAAGGAGTTCAGGTATAGGCAGCCCAAGGAGTTCAGGTATAGGCAGCCCAAGGAGTTCAGGTATGGGCAGCCCAAGGAGTTCAGGTATGGGCAGCCCAAGGAGTTCAGGTATGGCAGCCCAAGGAGTTCAGGTATGGGCAGCCCAAGGAGTTCAGGTATGGTCAGCCCAAGGAGTTCAGGTATGGTCAGCCCAAGGAGTTCAGGTATGGCAGCCAAGGAGTTCAGTATGGTCAGCCAAGGAGTTCAGGTATGGGCAGCCCAAGGAGTTCAGGTATGGGCAGCCCAAGGAGTTCAGGTATGGTCAGCCCAAGGAGTTCAGGTATGGTCAGCCCAAGGAGTTCAGGTATGGTCAGCCCAAGGAGTTCAGGTATGGTCAGCCAAGGAGTTCAGGTATGGTCAGCCCAAGGAGTTCAGGTATGGTCAGCCCAAGGGTTCAGGTATGGTCAGCCCAAGGAGTTCAGGTATGGTCAGCCCAAGGAGTTCAGGTATAGGCAGCCCAAGGAGTTCAGGTATGGTCAGCCCAAGGAGTTCAGGTATGGGCAGCCCAAGGAGTTCAGGTATGGCAGCCCAAGGGGTTCAGGTATGGGCAGCCCAAGGAGTTCAGGTATGGTCAGCCCAAGGAGTTCAGGTATGGTCAGCCCAAGGAGTTCAGGTATGGGCAGCCCAAGGAGTTCAGGTATAGTCAGCCAAGGAGTTCAGGTATGGTCAGCCCAAGGAGTTCAGGTATGGGCAGCCCAAGGAGTTCAGGTATGGGCAGCCCAAGGAGTTCAGGTATGGGCAGCCCAAGGAGTTCAGGTATAGGCAGCCCAAGGAGTTCAGGTATAGGCAGCCCAAGGAGTTCAGGTATGGGCAGCCCAAGGAGTTCAGGTATGGGCAGCCCAAGGAGTTCAGGTATAGGCAGCCCAAGGAGTTCAGGTATGGGCAGCCCAAGGAGTTCAGGTATGGGCAGCCCAAGGAGTTCAGGTATGGTCAGCCCAAGGAGTTCAGGTATGGTCAGCCCAAGGAGTTCAGGTATGGTCAGCCCAAGGAGTTCAGGTATTGGCAGCCCAAGGAGTTCAGGTATAGGCAGCCCAAGGAGTTCAGGTATGGTCAGCCCAAGGAGTTCAGGTATGGCAGCCCAAGGAGTTCAGGTATAGGCAGCCCAAGGAGTTCAGGTATGGTCAGCCCAAGGAGTTCAGGTATGGCAGCCCAAGGAGTTCAGGTATGGTCAGCCCAAGGAGTTCAGGTATGGGCAGCCAAGGAGTTCAGGTATGGGCAGCCCAAGGAGTTCAGGTATGGGCAGCCCAAGGAGTTCAGGTATGGTCAGCCCAAGGAGTTCAGGTATGGTCAGCCCAAGGAGTTCAGGTATGGCAGCCCAAGGAGTTCAGGTATGGTCAGCCCAAGGAGTTCAGGTATGGGCAGCCCAAGGAGTTCAGGTATGGGCAGCCCAAGGAGTTCAGGTATGGTCAGCCCAAGGAGTTCAGGTATGGGCAGCCCAAGGAGTTCAGGTATGGGCAGCCCAAGGAGTTCAGGTATGGTCAGCCCAAGGAGTTCAGGTATGGCAGCCCAAGGAGTTCAGGTATGGTCAGCCAAGGAGTTCAGGTATGGTCAGCCAAGGAGTTCAGGTATAGGCAGCCCAAGGAGTTCAGGTATGGTCAGCCCAAGGAGTTCAGGTATGGTCAGCCCAAGGAGTTCAGGTATGGCAGCCCAAGGAGTTCAGGTATGGTCAGCCCAAGGAGTTCAGGTATGGGCAGCCCAAGGAGTTCAGGTATGGTCAGCCCAAGGAGTTCAGGTATGGGCAGCCAAGGAGTTCAGGTATGGTCAGCCAAGGAGTTCAGGTATGGCAGCCCAAGGAGTTCAGGTATTGGCAGCCCAAGGAGTTCAGGTATGGTCAGCCAAGGAGTTCAGGTATGGCAGCCCAAGGAGTTCAGGTATGGTCAGCCCAAGGAGTTCAGGTATGGTCAGCCAAGGAGTTCAGGTATGGCAGCCCAAGGAGTTCAGGTATGGTCAGCCCAAGGAGTTCAGGTATGGTCAGCCCAAGGAGTTCAGGTATGGGCAGCCCAAGGAGTTCAGGTATGGGCAGCCCAAGGAGTTCAGGTATGGTCAGCCCAAGGAGTTCAGGTATGGGCAGCCCAAGGAGTTCAGGTATGGGCAGCCCAAGGAGTTCAGGTATGGTCAGCCCAAGGAGTTCAGGTATGGGCAGCCCAAGGAGTTCAGGTATAGGCAGCCCAAGGAGTTCAGGTATGGGCAGCCCAAGGAGTTCAGGTATGGGCAGCCCAAGGAGTTCAGGTATGGTCAGCCAAGGAGTTCAGGTATGGTCAGCCCAAGGAGTTCAGGTATGGCAGCCCAAGGAGTTCAGGTATGGGCAGCCCAAGGAGTTCAGGTATGGTCAGCCAAGGAGTTCAGGTATAGGCAGCCAAGGAGTTCAGGTATGGCAGCCCAAGGAGTTCAGGTATGGGCAGCCCAAGGAGTTCAGGTATGGTCAGCCCAAGGAGTTCAGGTATAGGCAGCCCAAGGAGTTCAGGTATGGTCAGCCCAAGGAGTTCAGGTATGGTCAGCCCAAGGAGTTCAGGTATAGGCAGCCCAAGGAGTTCAGGTATGGTCAGCCCAAGGAGTTCAGGTATGGTCAGCCAAGGAGTTCAGGTATAGGCAGCCCAAGGAGTTCAGGTATGGTCAGCCCAAGGAGTTCAGGTATGGCAGCCCAAGGAGTTCAGGTATAGGCAGCCCAAGGAGTTCAGGTATGGTCAGCCCAAGGAGTTCAGGTATAGGCAGCCCAAGGAGTTCAGGTATGGTCAGCCCAAGGAGTTCAGGTATGGGCAGCCAAGGAGTTCAGGTATGGTCAGCCCAAGGAGTTCAGGTATGGGCAGCCCAAGGAGTTCAGGTATAGGCAGCCCAAGGAGTTCAGGTATGGTCAGCCCAAGGAGTTCAGGTATGGGCAGCCCAAGGAGTTCAGGTATGAGCAGCCAAGGAGTTCAGGTATGGTCAGCCAAGGAGTTCAGGTATAGGCAGCCCAAGGAGTTCAGGTATGGTCAGCCCAAGGAGTTCAGGTATAGGCAGCCCAAGGAGTTCAGGTATGGTCAGCCAAGGAGTTCAGGTATAGGCAGCCCAAGGAGTTCAGGTATGGTCAGCCAAGGAGTTCAGGTATGGTCAGCCAAGGAGTTCAGGTATGGTCAGCCAAGGAGTTCAGGTATGGTCAGCCCAAGGAGTTCAGGTATGGTCAGCCAAGGAGTTCAGGTATGGTCAGCCAAGGAGTTCAGGTATGGTCAGCCCAAGGAGTTCAGGTATGGGCAGCCCAAGGAGTTCAGGTATAGGCAGCCCAAGGAGTTCAGGTATGGTCAGCCCAAGGAGTTCAGGTATGGTCAGCCAAGGAGTTCAGGTATAGGCAGCCCAAGGAGTTCAGGTATAGGCAGCCCAAGGAGTTCAGGTATGGGCAGCCAAGGAGTTCAGGTATGGTCAGCCCAAGGAGTTCAGGTATGGTCAGCCCAAGGAGTTCAGGTATGGTCAGCCAAGGAGTTCAGGTATAGGCAGCCCAAGGAGTTCAGGTATGGTCAGCCCAAGGAGTTCAGGTATGGTCAGCCCAAGGAGTTCAGGTATGGGCAGCCCAAGGAGTTCAGGTATGGTCAGCCCAAGGAGTTCAGGTATGGGCAGCCCAAGGAGTTCAGGTATGGGCAGCCCAAGGAGTTCAGGTATGGTCAGCCCAAGGAGTTCAGGTATGGCAGCCCAAGGAGTTCAGGTATGGGCAGCCCAAGGAGTTCAGGTATAGGCAGCCCAAGGAGTTCAGGTATAGGCAGCCCAAGGAGTTCAGGTATGGGCAGCCCAAGGAGTTCAGGTATGGTCAGCCCAAGGAGTTCAGGTATGGTCAGCCCAAGGAGTTCAGGTATGGTCAGCCCAAGGAGTTCAGGTATGGTCAGCCCAAGGAGTTCAGGTATGGTCAGCCCAAGGAGTTCAGGTATGGGCAGCCAAGGAGTTCAGGTATGGTCAGCCCAAGGAGTTCAGGTATGGTCAGCCCAAGGAGTTCAGGTATGGTCAGCCCAAGGAGTTCAGGTATGGTCAGCCCAAGGAGTTCAGGTATGGGCAGCCCAAGGAGTTCAGGTATGGGCAGCCCAAGGAGTTCAGGTATGGGCAGCCCAAGGAGTTCAGGTATGGTCAGCCCAAGGAGTTCAGGTATGGGCAGCCCAAGGAGTTCAGGTATGGCAGCCCAAGGAGTTCAGGTATAGGCAGCCCAAGGAGTTCAGGTATGGACAGCCAAGGAGTTCAGTATGGCAGCCCAAGGAGTTCAGGTATGGGCAGCCCAAGGAGTTCAGGTATTGGCAGCCCAAGGAGTTCAGGTATGGGCAGCCCAAGGAGTTCAGGTATGGGCAGCCCAAGGAGTTCAGGTATGGGCAGCCCAAGGAGTTCAGGTATGGGCAGCCCAAGGAGTTCAGGTATGGGCAGCCCAAGGAGTTCAGGTATGGTCAGCCAAGGAGTTCAGGTATAGGCAGCCCAAGGAGTTCAGGTATAGGCAGCCCAAGGAGTTCAGGTATAGGCAGCCCAAGGAGTTCAGGTATGGTCAGCCAAGGAGTTCAGGTATAGGCAGCCAAGGAGTTCAGGTATGGTCAGCCCAAGGAGTTCAGGTATGGGCAGCCCAAGGAGTTCAGGTATGGGCAGCCCAAGGAGTTCAGGTATGGTCAGCCAAGGAGTTCAGGTATAGGCAGCCCAAGGAGTTCAGGTATGGTCAGCCAAGGAGTTCAGGTATGGTCAGCCAAGGAGTTCAGGTATAGGCAGCCCAAGGAGTTCAGGTATGGGCAGCCCAAGGAGTTCAGGTATGGTCAGCCAAGGAGTTCAGGTATGGTCAGCCCAAGGAGTTCAGGTATGGCAGCCCAAGGAGTTCAGGTATGGCAGCCCAAGGAGTTCAGGTATGGTCAGCCAAGGAGTTCAGGTATGGGCAGCCCAAGGAGTTCAGGTATGGGCAGCCCAAGGAGTTCAGGTATGGTCAGCCCAAGGAGTTCAGGTATGGTCAGCCAAGGAGTTCAGGTATAGGCAGCCCAAGGAGTTCAGGTATAGGCAGCCCAAGGGGTTCAGGTATGGGCAGCCCAAGGAGTTCAGGTATGGGCAGCCCAAGGAGTTCAGGTATGGTCAGCCCAAGGAGTTCAGGTATGGGCAGCCCAAGGAGTTCAGGTATGGTCAGCCCAAGGAGTTCAGGTATGGGCAGCCCAAGGAGTTCAGGTATAGGCAGCCCAAGGAGTTCAGGTATGGGCAGCCCAAGGAGTTCAGGTATGGGCAGCCCAAGGAGTTCAGGTATAGGCAGCCCAAGGAGTTCAGGTATAGGCAGCCCAAGGAGTTCAGGTATGGGCAGCCCAAGGAGTTCAGGTATGGTCAGCCCAAGGAGTTCAGGTATGGTCAGCCCAAGGAGTTCAGGTATGGTCAGCCCAAGGAGTTCAGGTATGGCAGCCCAAGGAGTTCAGGTATGGTCAGCCCAAGGAGTTCAGGTATGGTCAGCCCAAGGAGTTCAGGTATGGTCAGCCCAAGGAGTTCAGGTATGGTCAGCCCAAGGAGTTCAGGTATGGTCAGCCCAAGGAGTTCAGGTATGGTCAGCCCAAGGAGTTCAGGTATGGGCAGCCCAAGGAGTTCAGGTATGGTCAGCCCAAGGAGTTCAGGTATGGTCAGCCCAAGGAGTTCAGGTATGGGCAGCCCAAGGAGTTCAGGTATGGGCAGCCCAAGGAGTTCAGGTATGGCAGCCCAAGGAGTTCAGGTATGGGCAGCCCAAGGAGTTCAGGTATGGCAGCCCAAGGAGTTCAGGTATGGTCAGCCCAAGGAGTTCAGGTATGGGCAGCCCAAGGAGTTCAGGTATGGCAGCCCAAGGAGTTCAGGTATGGTCAGCCAAGGAGTTCAGGTATATGGGCAGCCCAAGGAGTTCAGGTATGGGCAGCCCAAGGAGTTCAGGTATGGTCAGCCCAAGGAGTTCAGGTATGGGCAGCCCAAGGAGTTCAGGTATGGTCAGCCAAGGAGTTCAGGTATGGTCAGCCAAGGAGTTCAGGTATAGGCAGCCCAAGGAGTTCAGGTATGGTCAGCCCAAGGAGTTCAGGTATGGGCAGCCCAAGGAGTTCAGGTATAGGCAGCCCAAGGAGTTCAGGTATGGTCAGCCCAAGGAGTTCAGGTATAGGCAGCCCAAGGAGTTCAGGTATGGTCAGCCCAAGGAGTTCAGGTATGAGCAGCCAAGGAGTTCAGGTATGGTCAGCCAAGGAGTTCAGGTATGGGCAGCCCAAGGAGTTCAGGTATAGGCAGCCCAAGGAGTTCAGGTATGGTCAGCCAAGGAGTTCAGGTATGGCAGCCCAAGGAGTTCAGGTATGGTCAGCCAAGGAGTTCAGGTATGGTCAGCCAAGGAGTTCAGGTATGGCAGCCCAAGGAGTTCAGGTATGGTCAGCCCAAGGAGTTCAGGTATGGGCAGCCCAAGGAGTTCAGGTATGGCAGCCCAAGGAGTTCAGGTATGGGCAGCCCAAGGAGTTCAGGTATGGGCAGCCCAAGGAGTTCAGGTATGGGCAGCCAAGGAGTTCAGGTATGGTCAGCCCAAGGAGTTCAGGTATAGGCAGCCCAAGGAGTTCAGGTATGGTCAGCCCAAGGAGTTCAGGTATAGGCAGCCCAAGGAGTTCAGGTATGGCAGCCCAAGGAGTTCAGGTATGGGCAGCCCAAGGAGTTCAGGTATGGGCAGCCCAAGGAGTTCAGGTATGGTCAGCCCAAGGAGTTCAGGTATGGGCAGCCCAAGGAGTTCAGGTATGGTCAGCCCAAGGAGTTCAGGTATAGGCAGCCCAAGGAGTTCAGGTATAGGCAGCCCAAGGGTTCAGGTATGGCAGCCCAAGGAGTTCAGGTATGGGCAGCCCAAGGAGTTCAGGTATAGGCAGCCAAGGAGTTCAGGTATAGGCAGCCCAAGGAGTTCAGGTATGGGCAGCCCAAGGAGTTCAGGTATGGTCAGCCCAAGGAGTTCAGGTATGGTCAGCCCAAGGAGTTCAGGTATGGTCAGCCCAAGGAGTTCAGGTATGGCAGCCCAAGGAGTTCAGGTATGGTCAGCCCAAGGAGTTCAGGTATGGTCAGCCCAAGGAGTTCAGGTATGGTCAGCCCAAGGAGTTCAGGTATGGTCAGCCCAAGGGGTTCAGGTATGGTCAGCCCAAGGAGTTCAGGTATGGTCAGCCCAAGGAGTTCAGGTATGGGCAGCCCAAGGAGTTCAGGTATGGTCAGCCCAAGGAGTTCAGGTATGGTCAGCCCAAGGAGTTCAGGTATGGGCAGCCCAAGGAGTTCAGGTATGGGCAGCCCAAGGAGTTCAGGTATGGGCAGCCCAAGGAGTTCAGGTATGGGCAGCCCAAGGAGTTCAGGTATGGGCAGCCAAGGAGTTCAGGTATAGGCAGCCCAAGGGTTCAGGTATGGGCAGCCCAAGGAGTTCAGGTATGGGCAGCCCAAGGAGTTCAGGTATGGGCAGCCCAAGGGTTCAGGTATGGGCAGCCCAAGGAGTTCAGGTATGGGCAGCCCAAGGAGTTCAGGTATGGGCAGCCAAGGAGTTCAGGTATGGGCAGCCCAAGGAGTTCAGGTATGGGCAGCCCAAGGAGTTCAGGTATGGGCAGCCCAAGGAGTTCAGTATGGTCAGCCAAGGAGTTCAGGTATAGGCAGCCCAAGGAGTTCAGGTATGGGCAGCCAAGGAGTTCAGGTATGGCAGCCCAAGGAGTTCAGGTATGGTCAGCCAAGGAGTTCAGGTATAGGCAGCCCAAGGAGTTCAAGTATGGTCAGCCCAAGGAGTTCAGGTATGGGCAGCCCAAGGAGTTCAGGTATGGGCAGCCCAAGGAGTTCAGGTATAGTCAGCCAAGGAGTTCAGGTATAGGCAGCCCAAGGAGTTCAGGTATGGTCAGCCAAGGAGTTCAGGTATGGTCAGCCAAGGAGTTCAGGTATGGGCAGCCCAAGGAGTTCAGGTATGGGCAGCCCAAGGAGTTCAGGTATGGTCAGCCAAGGAGTTCAGGTATGGTCAGCCAAGGAGTTCAGGTATGAGCAGCCAAGGAGTTCAGGTATGGTCAGCCAAGGAGTTCAGGTATGGGCAGCCCAAGGAGTTCAGGTATGGGCAGCCCAAGGAGTTCAGGTATGGGCAGCCCAAGGAGTTCAGGTATGGGCAGCCCAAGGAGTTCAGGTATAGGCAGCCCAAGGAGTTCAGGTATGGTCAGCCAAGGAGTTCAGGTATGGTCAGCCCAAGGAGTTCAGGTATGGGCAGCCCAAGGAGTTCAGGTATGGTCAGCCAAGGAGTTCAGGTATGGTCAGCCAAGGAGTTCAGGTATGGTCAGCCCAAGGAGTTCAGGTATGGGCAGCCCAAGGAGTTCAGGTATGGGCAGCCCAAGGAGTTCAGGTATGGTCAGCCAAGGAGTTCAGGTATGGGCAGCCCAAGGAGTTCAGGTATGGGCAGCCCAAGGAGTTCAGGTATGGGCAGCCCAAGGAGTTCAGGTATGGTCAGCCAAGGAGTTCAGGTATGGGCAGCCCAAGGAGTTCAGGTATATGGGCAGCCCAAGTAGTTCAGGTATGGTCAGCCCAAGGGTTCAGGTATGGGCAGCCCAAGGAGTTCAGGTATGGTCAGCCAAGGAGTTCAGGTATGGTCAGCCAAGGAGTTCAGGTATGGGCAGCCCAAGGAGTTCAGGTATGGTCAGCCCAAGGAGTTCAGGTATGGGCAGCCCAAGGAGTTCAGGTATAGGCAGCCCAAGGAGTTCAGGTATGGTCAGCCAAGGAGTTCAGGTATAGGCAGCCCAAGGAGTTCAGGTATGGTCAGCCAAGGGTTCAGGTATGGGCAGCCAAGGAGTTCAAGTATGGTCAGCCAAGGAGTTCAGGTATGGGCAGCCCAAGGAGTTCAGGTATGGCAGCCCAAGGAGTTCAGGTATGGTCAGCCAAGGAGTTCAGGTATAGGCAGCCCAAGGAGTTCAGGTATGGTCAGCCAAGGAGTTCAGGTATGGCAGCCAAGGAGTTCAGGTATAGGCAGCCCAAGGAGTTCAGGTATGGTCAGCCAAGGAGTTCAGGTATAGGCAGCCCAAGGAGTTCAGGTATGGTCAGCCAAGGAGTTCAGGTATAGGCAGCCCAAGGAGTTCAGGTATGGTCAGCCAAGGAGTTCAGGTATGGTCAGCCCAAGGAGTTCAGGTATGGGCAGCCCAAGGAGTTCAGGTATGGTCAGCCAAGGAGTTCAGGTATGGTCAGCCCAAGGAGTTCAGGTATGGGCAGCCCAAGGAGTTCAGGTATGGTCAGCCAAGGAGTTCAGGTATGGTCAGCCCAAGGAGTTCAGGTATGGTCAGCCAAGGAGTTCAGGTATGGTCAGCCAAGGAGTTCAGGTATGAGCAGCCAAGGAGTTCAGGTATGGTCAGCCAAGGAGTTCAGGTATGGGCAGCCCAAGGAGTTCAGGTATAGGCAGCCCAAGGAGTTCAGGTATGGTCAGCCCAAGGAGTTCAGGTATGGTCAGCCAAGGAGTTCAGGTATGGCAGCCAAGGAGTTCAGGTATAGGCAGCCCAAGGAGTTCAGGTATGGGCAGCCAAGGAGTTCAGGTATGGTCAGCCAAGGAGTTCAGGTATGGTCAGCCAAGGAGTTCAGGTATGGTCAGCCAAGGAGTTCAGGTATAGGCAGCCCAAGGAGTTCAGGTATGGTCAGCCAAGGAGTTCAGGTATGGTCAGCCCAAGGAGTTCAGGTATGGGCAGCCCAAGGAGTTCAGGTATGGTCAGCCCAAGGGGTTCAGGTATGGACAGCCCAAGGAGTTCAGGTATGGGCAGCCCAAGGAGTTCAGGTATAGGCAGCCCAAGGAGTTCAGGTATAGGCAGCCCAAGGAGTTCAAGTATGGGCAGCCCAAGGAGTTCAGGTATGGTCAGCCCAAGGAGTTCAGGTATGGTCAGCCCAAGGAGTTCAGGTATGGTCAGCCCAAGGAGTTCAGGTATGGTCAGCCCAAGGAGTTCAGGTATGGTCAGCCCAAGGGGTTCAGGTATGGGCAGCCCAAGGAGTTCAGGTATGGTCAGCCCAAGGAGTTCAGGTATGGTCAGCCCAAGGAGTTCAGGTATGGTCAGCCCAAGGAGTTCAGGTATGGTCAGCCCAAGGGGTTCAGGTATGGGCAGCCCAAGGAGTTCAAGTATGGGCGGCCCAAGGCATTCAGGTATGGGCAGCCCAAGGAGTTCAGGTATGGGCAGCCCAAGGAGTTCAGGTATGGGCAGCCCAAGGACTTCAAGTATGGGCAGCCCAAGGAGTTCAGGTATAGGCAGCCCAAGGCGTTCAGGTATGGGCAGCCCAAGGAGTTCATGTATGGGCAGCCCAAGGAGTTCAGGTATGGGAAGCCCAAGGCGTTCAGGTATGGGCAGCCCAAGGCGTTCAGGTATGGGCAGCCCAAGGAGCTCAGGTATGGGCAGCCCAAGGAGTTCAGGTATGGGCAGCCCAAGGAGTTCAAGTATGGGCAGCCCAAGGAGTTCAGGTATGGGCAGCCCAAGGAGTTCAAGTATGGTCAGCCAAGGAGTTCAGGTATAGGCAGCCCAAGGAGTTCAGGTATGGGCTGCCAAGGAGTTCAGGTATGTGCAGCCCAAGGAGTTCAGGTATGGTCAGCCAAGGAGTTCAGGTATAGGCAGCCAAGGAGTTCAATTATGGTCAGCCCAAGGAGTTCAGGTATGGGCAGCCCAAGGAGTTCAGGTATGGGCAGCCCAAGGAGTTCAGGTATAGTCAGCCAAGGAATTCAGGTATAGGCAGCCCAAGGAGTTCAGGCATGGTCAGCCAAGGAGTTCAGGTATGAGCAGCCAAGGAGTTCAGGTATATGGGCAGCCCAAGGAGTTAAGGTATGGGCAACCCAAGGAGTTCAGGCATGGTCAGCCAAGGAGTTCAGGTATGGTCAGCCAAGGAGTTCAGGTATGAGCAGCCAAGGAGTTCAGGTATGGTCAGCCAAGGAGTTCAGGTATATGGGCAGCCCAAGGAGTTCAGGTATGGGCAGCCCAAGGAGTTCAGGTATAGGCAGCCCAAGGAGTTCAGGTATGGGCAGCCAAGGAGTTCAGGTATGGTCAGCCAAGGAGTTCAGGTATGGGCAGCCCAAGGAGTTCAGGTATGGTCAGCCAAGGAGTTCAGGTATAGGCAGCCAAGGAGTTCAGGTATGGTCAGCCCAAGGAGTTCAGGTATAGGCAGCCCAAGGAGTTCAGGTATGGTCAGCCAAGGAGTTCAGGTATGGTCAGCCCAAGGAGTTCAGGTATAGGCAGCCCAAGGAGTTCAGGTATGGTCAGCCCAAGGAGTTCAGGTATGGTCAGCCAAGGAGTTCAGGTATGGTCAGCCAAGGAGTTCAGGTATATGGGCAGCCCAAGGAGTTCAGGTATGGTCAGCCAAGGAGTTCAGGTATGGGCAGCCCAAGGAGTTCAGGTATATGGGCAGCCCAAGGAGTTCAGGTATGGGCAGCCCAAGGAGTTCAGGTATGGGCAGCCCAAGGAGTTCAGGTATGGTCAGCCAAGGAGTTCAGGTATAGGCAGCCAAGGAGTTCAGGTATAGGCAGCCCAAGGAGTTCAGGTATGGGCAGCCCAAGGAGTTCAGGTATGGTCAGCCAAGGAGTTCAGGTATATGGGCAGCCCAAGGAGTTCAGGTATAGGCAGCCCAAGGAGTTCAGGTATGGGCAGCCCAAGGAGTTCAGGTATGGTCAGCCAAGGAGTTCAGGTATATGGGCAGCCCAAGGAGTTCAGGTATATGGGCAGCCCAAGGAGTTCAGGTATGGTCAGCCCAAGGGGTTCAGGTATGGGCAGCCCAAGGAGTTCAGGTATGGTCAGCCAAGGAGTTCAGGTATGGTCAGCCAAGGAGTTCAGGTATATGGGCAGCCCAAGGAGTTCAGGTATGGTCAGCCCAAGGGGTTCAGGTATGGGCAGCCCAAGGAGTTCAGGTATAGGCAGCCCAAGGAGTTCAGGTATGGTCAGCCAAGGAGTTCAGGTATAGGCAGCCCAAGGAGTTCAGGTATGGTCAGCCCAAGGGTTCAGGTATGGGCAGCCAAGGAGTTCAAGTATGGTCAGCCAAGGAGTTCAGGTATGGGCAGCCCAAGGAGTTCAGGTATAGGCAGCCCAAGGAGTTCAGGTATGGTCAGCCAAGGAGTTCAGGTATAGGCAGCCCAAGGAGTTCAGGTATGGTCAGCCAAGGAGTTCAGGTATGGTCAGCCAAGGAGTTCAGGTATGGCAGCCCAAGGAGTTCAGGTATGGTCAGCCCAAGGAGTTCAGGTATGGGCAACCCAAGGAGTTCAGGTATAGGCAGCCCAAGGGGTTCAGGTATGGGCAGCCCAAGGAGTTCAGGTATGGGCAGCCCAAGGGGTTCAGGTATGGGCAGTCCAAGGAGTTCAGGTATGGTCAGCCCAAGGAGTTCAGGTATACGCAGCCCAAGGAGTTCAAGTATGGTCAGCCCAAGGAGTTCAGGTATGGTCAGCCCAAGGAGTTCAGGTATGGGCAGCCCAAGGAGTTCAGGTATAGGCAGCCCAAGGGGTTCATGTATGGGCAGCCCAAGGAGTTCAGGTATGGGCAGCCCAAGGAGTTCAGGTATAGGCAGCCCAAGGGGTTCAGGTATGGGCAGCCCAAGGAGTTCAGGTATGGGCAGCCCAAGGAGTTCAGGTATGGTCAGCCCAAGGGTTCAGGTATGGGCAGCCCAAGGAGTTCAGGTATGGTCAGCCCAAGGAGTTCAGGTATGGGCAGCCCAAGGAGTTCAGGTATAGGCAGCCCAAGGGTTCAGGTATGGGCTGCCAAGGAGTTCAGCTATGGGCAGCCCAAGGAGTTCAGGTATAGGCAGCCCAAGGAGTTCAGGTATGGTCAGCCCAAGGAGTTCAGGTATGGTCAGCCGAAGGAGTTCAGGTATGGTCAGCCCAAGGGGTTCAGGTATGGGCAGCCCAAGAAGTTCAGGTATGGTCAGCCCAAGGAGTTCAGGTATGGTCAGCCCAAGGAGTTCAGGTATGGTCAGCCCAAGGGGTTCAGGTATGGTCAGCCCAAGGGGTTCAGGTATGGTCAGCCCAAGGAGTTCAGGTATGGTCAGCCCAAGGAGTTCAGGTATGGGCAGCCCAAGGAGTTCAGGTATGGTCAGCCCAAGGAGTTCAGGTATGGTCAGCCCAAGGGGTTCAGGTATGGGCAGCCCAAGGAGTTCAAGTATGGGCAGCCCAAGGCATTCAGGTATGGGCAGCCCAAGGAGTTCAGGTATGGGCAGCCCAAGGAGTTCAAGTATGGGCAGCCCAAGGAGTTCAGGTATAGGTAGCCCAAGGCGTTCAGGTATGGGCAGCCCAAGGAGTTCATGTATGGGCACCCCAAGGAGTTCAGGTATGGGCAGCCAAGGAGTTCAGGTATGGGCAGCCCAAGGAGTTCAGGTATGGGCAGCCCAAGGAGTTCAGGTATGGTCAGCCCAAGGAGTTCAGGTATGGCAGCCCAAGGAGTTCAGGTATGGGCAGCCCAAGGAGTTCAGGTATAGGCAGCCCAAGGAGTTCAGGTATAGGCAGCCCAAGGAGTTCAGGTATGGGCAGCCCAAGGAGTTCAGGTATGGTCAGCCCAAGGAGTTCAGGTATGGTCAGCCCAAGGAGTTCAGGTATAGGCAGCCCAAGGAGTTCAGGTATGGTCAGCCCAAGGAGTTCAGGTATGGTCAGCCCAAGGGTTCAGGTATGGTCAGCCAAGGAGTTCAGGTATGGTCAGCCCAAGGAGTTCAGGTATGGTCAGCCCAAGGAGTTCAGGTATGGTCAGCCCAAGGAGTTCAGGTATGGGCAGCCCAAGGAGTTCAGGTATGGTCAGCCCAAGGAGTTCAGGTATGGGCAGCCCAAGGAGTTCAGGTATGGGCAGCCCAAGGAGTTCAGGTATAGGCAGCCCAAGGAGTTCAGGTATGGGCAGCCCAAGGAGTTCAGGTATGGGCAGCCCAAGGAGTTCAGGTATAGGCAGCCCAAGGAGTTCAGGTATGGGCAGCCCAAGGAGTTCAGGTATGGGCAGCCCAAGGAGTTCAGGTATGGTCAGCCCAAGGAGTTCAGGTATGGGCAGCCCAAGGAGTTCAGGTATGGTCAGCCCAAGGAGTTCAGGTATGGGCAGCCCAAGGAGTTCAGGTATAGGCAGCCCAAGGAGTTCAGGTATGGGCAGCCCAAGGAGTTCAGGTATGGCAGCCCAAGGAGTTCAGGTATAGGCAGCCCAAGGAGTTCAGGTATGGTCAGCCCAAGGAGTTCAGGTATGGTCAGCCAAGGAGTTCAGGTATGGTCAGCCCAAGGGTTCAGGTATGGGCAGCCCAAGGAGTTCATGTATGGTCAGCCCAAGGAGTTCAGGTATGGTCAGCCCAAGGAGTTCAGGTATGGTCAGCCCAAGGAGTTCAGGTATGGTCAGCCCAAGGAGTTCAGGTATGGTCAGCCCAAGGAGTTCAGGTATGGTCAGCCCAAGGAGTTCAGGTATGGGCAGCCCAAGGAGTTCAGGTATGGTCAGCCCAAGGAGTTCAGGTATGGTCAGCCCAAGGGGTTCAGGTATGGGCAGCCCAAGGAGTTCAAGTATGGGCGGCCCAAGGCATTCAGGTATGGGCAGCCCAAGGAGTTCAGGTATGGGCAGCCCAAGGAGTTCAAGTATGGGCAGCTCAAGGAGTTCAGGTATAGGTAGCCCAAGGCGTTCAGGTATGGGCAGCCAAGGAGTTCATGTATGGGCACCCAAGGAGTTCAGGTATGGTCAGCCAAGGAGTTCAGGTATGGTCAGCCCAAGGCGTTCAGGTATGGGCAGCCCAAGGAGTTCAGGTATGGTCAGCCCAAGGGGTTCAGGTATGGACAGCCCAAGGAGTTCAGGTATGGGCAGCCCAAGGAGTTCAGGTATAGGCAGCCCAAGGAGTTCAGGTATAGGCAGCCCAAGGAGTTCAAGTATGGGCAGCCCAAGGAGTTCAGGTATGGTCAGCCCAAGGAGTTCAGGTATGGTCAGCCCAAGGAGTTCAGGTATGGTCAGCCCAAGGAGTTCAGGTATGGTCAGCCCAAGGAGTTCAGGTATGGTCAGCCCAAGGGGTTCAGGTATGGGCAGCCCAAGGAGTTCAGGTATGGTCAGCCCAAGGAGTTCAGGTATGGTCAGCCCAAGGAGTTCAGGTATGGTCAGCCCAAGGAGTTCAGGTATGGTCAGCCCAAGGGGTTCAGGTATGGGCAGCCCAAGGAGTTCAAGTATGGGCGGCCCAAGGATTTCAGGTATGGGCAGCCCAAGGAGTTCAGGTATGGGCAGCCCAAGGAGTTCAGGTATGGGCAGCCCAAGGACTTCAAGTATGGGCAGCCCAAGGAGTTCAGGTATAGGCAGCCCAAGGCGTTCAGGTATGGGCAGCCCAAGGAGTTCATGTATGGGCACCCCAAGGAGTTCAGGTATGGGAAGCCCAAGGCGTTCAGGTATGGGCAGCCCAAGGCGTTCAGGTATGGGCAGCCCAAGGAGCTCAGGTATGGGCAGCCCAAGGAGTTCAGGTATGGGCAGCCCAAGGAGTTCAAGTATGGGCAGCCCAAGGAGTTCAGGTATGGGCAACCCAAGGAGTTCAAGTATGGTCAGCCAAGGAGTTCAGGTATAGGCAGCCCAAGGAGTTCAGGTATGGGCTGCCAAGGAGTTCAGGTATGTGCAGCCCAAGGAGTTCAGGTATGGTCAGCCAAGGAGTTCAGGTATAGGCAGCCAAGGAGTTCAATTATGGTCAGCCCAAGGAGTTCAGGTATGGGCAGCCCAAGGAGTTCAGGTATGGGCAGCCCAGGAGTTCAGGTATAGTCAGCCAAGGAATTCAGGTATAGGCAGCCCAAGGAGTTCAGGCATGGTCAGCCAAGGAGTTCAGGTATGAGCAGCCAAGGAGTTCAGGTATGGGCAGCCCAAGGAGTTCAGGTATGGTCAGCCCAAGGAGTTCAGGTATGGTCAGCCAAGGAGTTCAGGTATGGTCAGCCAAGGAGTTCAGGTATGAGCAGCCAAGGAGTTCAGGTATGGTCAGCCAAGGAGTTCAGGTATATGGGCAGCCCAAGGAGTTCAGGTATGGGCAGCCCAAGGAGTTCAGGTATGGTCAGCCAAGGAGTTCAGGTATGGTCAGCCCAAGGAGTTCAGGTATGGTCAGCCAAGGAGTTCAGGTATGGTCAGCCCAAGGAGTTCAGGTATGGTCAGCCCAAGGAGTTCAGGTATGGTCAGCCCAAGGAGTTCAGGTATGGTCAGCCCAAGGAGTTCAGGTATGGTCAGCCCAAGGAGTTCAGGTATGGTCAGCCCAAGGAGTTCAGGTATGGGCAGCCCAAGGAGTTCAGGTATGGTCAGCCCAAGGAGTTCAGGTATGGTCAGCCCAAGGGGTTCAGGTATGGGCAGCCCAAGGAGTTCAAGTATGGGCAGCCCAAGGAGTTCAGGTATGGGCAGCCCAAGGAGTTCAGGTATGGGCAGCCCAAGGAGTTCAGGTATGGGCAGCCCAAGGAGTTCAGGTATAGGTCAGCCCAAGGAGTTCAGGTATGGGCAGCCAAGGAGTTCAGGTATGGGCAGCCCAAGGAGTTCAGGTATGGTCAGCCAAGGAGTTCAGGTATGGTCAGCCCAAGGAGTTCAGGTATGGGCAGCCCAAGGAGTTCAGGTATGGTCAGCCCAAGGGTTCAGGTATGGACAGCCCAAGGAGTTCAGGTATGGGCAGCCCAAGGAGTTCAGGTATAGGCAGCCCAAGGAGTTCAGGTATAGGCAGCCCAAGGAGTTCAAGTATGGGCAGCCCAAGGAGTTCAGGTATGGTCAGCCCAAGGAGTTCAGGTATGGTCAGCCCAAGGAGTTCAGTTATGGTCAGCCCAAGGAGTTCAGGTATGGTCAGCCCAAGGAGTTCAGGTATGGTCAGCCCAAGGGGTTCAGGTATGGGCAGACCAAGAAGTTCAGGTATGGTCAGCCCAAGGAGTTCAGGTATGGTCAGCCCAAGGAGTTCAGGTATGGTCAGCCCAAGGAGTTCAGGTATGGTCAGCCCAAGGGGTTCAGGTATGGGCAGCCCAAGGAGTTCAAGTATGGGCGGCCCAAGGAGTTCAGGTATGGGCAGCCCAAGGAGTTCAGGTATGGGCAGCCCAAGGAGTTCAGGTATGGGCAGCCCAAGGAGTTCAAGTATGGGCAGCCCAAGGAGTTCAGGTATAGGCAGCCCAAGGCGTTCAGGTATGGGCAGCCCAAGGAGTTCAGTTATGGGCAGCCCAAGGAGTTCAGGTATGGGAAGCCCAAGGCGTTCAGGTATGGGCAGCCCAAGGCGTTCAGGTATGGGCAGCCCAAGGAGCTCAGGTACGGGCAGCCCAAGGAGTTCAGGTATGGGCAGCCCAAGGAGTTCAAGTATGGGCAGCCCAAGGAGTTCAGGTATGGGCAACCCAAGGAGTTCAAGTATGGTCAGCCAAGGAGTTCAGGTATAGGCAGCCCAAGGAGTTCAGGTATGGGCTGCCAAGGAGTTCAGGTATGTGCAGCCCAAGGAGTTCAGGTATGGTCAGCCAAGGAGTTCAGGTATAGGCAGCCAAGGAGTTCAATTATGGTCAGCCCAAGGAGTTCAGGTATGGGCAGCCCAAGGAGTTCAGGTATGGGCAGCCCATGAAGTTCAGGTATAGTCAGCCAAGGAATTCAGGTATAGGCAGCCCAAGGAGTTCAGGCATGGTCAGCCAAGGAGTTCAGGTATGAGCAGCCAAGGAGTTCAGGTATATGGGCAGCCCAAGGAGTTCAGGTATGGGCAGCCCAAGGAGTTCAGGCATGGTCAGCCAAGGAGTTCAGGTATGGTCAGCCAAGGAGTTCAGGTATGAGCAGCCAAGGAGTTCAGGTATGGTCAGCCAAGGAGTTCAGGTATATGGGCAGCCCAAGGAGTTCAGGTATGGGCAGCCCAAGGAGTTCAGGTATGGTCAGCCAAGGAGTTCAGGTATGGTCAGCCCAAGGAGTTCAGGTATGGGCAGCCCAAGGAGTTCAGGTATGGTCAGCCCAAGGAGTTCAGGTATGGTCAGCCCAAGGAGTTCAGGTATGGTCAGCCCAAGGAGTTCAGGTATGGTCAGCCCAAGGAGTTCAGGTATGGTCAGCCCAAGGAGTTCAGGTATGGTCAGCCCAAGGAGTTCAGGTATGGGCAGCCCAAGGAGTTCAGGTATGGTCAGCCCAAGGAGTTCAGGTATGGTCAGCCCAAGGAGTTCAGGTATGGGCAGCCCAAGGAGTTCAGGTATGGGCAGCCCAAGGAGTTCAGGTATGGGCAGCCCAAGGAGTTCAGGTATGGGCAGCCCAAGGAGTTCAGGTATGGGCAGCCCAAGGAGTTCAGGTATAGGCAGCCCAAGGAGTTCAGGTATGGGCAGCCAAGGAGTTCAGGTATGGGCAGCCCAAGGAGTTCAGGTATGGTCAGCCAAGGAGTTCAGGTATGGTCAGCCCAAGGAGTTCAGGTATGGGCAGCCCAAGGAGTTCAGGTATGGTCAGCCAAGGAGTTCAGGTATGGGCAGCCCAAGGAGTTCAGGTATGGGCAGCCCAAGGAGTTCAGGTATAGGCAGCCCAAGGAGTTCAGGTATAGGCAGCCCAAGGAGTTCAGGTATGGGCAGCCCAAGGAGTTCAGGTATGGTCAGCCAAGGAGTTCAGGTATGGTCAGCCCAAGGAGTTCAGGTATGGTCAGCCCAAGGAGTTCAGGTATGGTCAGCCCAAGGAGTTCAGGTATGGTCAGCCCAAGGAGTTCAGGTATGGGCAGCCAAGGAGTTCAGGTATGGTCAGCCCAAGGAGTTCAGGTATGGGCAGCCCAAGGAGTTCAGGTATGGTCAGCCCAAGGAGTTCAGGTATGGGCAGCCCAAGGAGTTCAAGTATGGTCAGCCCAAGGAGTTCAGGTATGGACAGCCCAAGGAGTTCAGGTATGGGCAGCCCAAGGAGTTCAGGTATAGGCAGCCCAAGGGTTCAGGTATGGGCAGCCCAAGGAGTTCAGGTATGGGCAGCCCAAGGAGTTCAGGTATAGGCAGCCCAAGGGGTTCAGGTATGGGCAGCCCAAGGAGTTCAGGTATGGGCAGCCCAAGGAGTTCAGGTATGGTCAGCCCAAGGGGTTCAGGTATGGGCAGCCCAAGGAGTTCAGGTATGGTCAGCCCAAGGAGTTCAGGTATGGGCAGCCCAAGGAGTTCAGGTATAGGCAGCCCAAGGGGTTCAGGTATGGACAGCCCAAGGAGTTCAGCTATGGGCAGCCCAAGGAGTTCAGGTATAGGCAGCCCAAGGAGTTCAGGTATGGTCAGCCCAAGGAGTTCAGGTATGGTCAGCCGAAGGAGTTCAGGTATGGTCAGCCCAAGGGGTTCAGGTATGGGCAGCCCAAGGAGTTCATGTATGGTCAGCCCAAGGAGTTCAGGTATGGTCAGCCCAAGGAGTTCAGGTATGGTCAGCCCAAGGGGTTCAGGTATGGTCAGCCCAAGGAGTTCAGGTATGGTCAGCCCAAGGAGTTCAGGTATGGTCAGCCCAAGGAGTTCAGGTATGGGCAGCCCAAGGAGTTCAGGTATGGTCAGCCCAAGGAGTTCAGGTATGGTCAGCCCAAGGGGTTCAGGTATGGGCAGCCCAAGGAGTTCAAGTATGGGCGGCCCAAGGCATTCAGGTATGGGCAGCCCAAGGAGTTCAGGTATGGGCAGCCCAAGGAGTTCAAGTATGGGCAGCTCAAGGAGTTCAGGTATAGGTAGCCCAAGGCGTTCAGGTATGGGCAGCCGAAGGAGTTCATGTATGGGCACCCCAAGGAGTTCAGGTATGGTCAGCCAAGGAGTTCAGGTATGGTCAGCCCAAGGCGTTCAGGTATGGGCAGCCCAAGGAGTTCAGGTATGGTCAGCCCAAGGGGTTCAGGTATGGGCAGCCCAAGGAGTTCAGGTATGGGCAGCCCAAGGAGTTCAGGTATAGGCAGCCCAAGGAGTTCAGGTATAGGCAGCCCAAGGAGTTCAAGTATGGGCAGCCCAAGGAGTTCAGGTATGGTCAGCCCAAGGAGTTCAGGTATGGTCAGCCAAGGAGTTCAGTTATGGTCAGCCCAAGGAGTTCAGGTATGGTCAGCCCAAGGAGTTCAGGTATGGTCAGCCCAAGGGGTTCAGGTATGGGCAGCCAAGGAGTTCAGGTATGGTCAGCCCAAGGAGTTCAGGTATGGTCAGCCCAAGGAGTTCAGGTATGGTCAGCCCAAGGAGTTCAGGTATGGGCAGCCCAAGGAGTTCATTATGGTCAGCCCAAGGAGTTCAGGTATGGACAGCCCAAGGAGTTCAGGTATGGGCAGCCCAAGGAGTTCAGGTATAGGCAGCCCAAGGAGTTCAGGTATGGGCAGCCCAAGGAGTTCAGGTATGGGCAGCCCAAGGAGTTCAGGTATAGGCAGCCCAAGGAGTTCAGGTATGGGCAGCCCAAGGAGTTCAGGTATGGGCAGCCCAAGGAGTTCAGGTATGGTCAGCCCAAGGAGTTCAGGTATGGGCAGCCCAAGGAGTTCAGGTATGGTCAGCCCAAGGAGTTCAGGTATGGGCAGCCCAAGGAGTTCAGGTATAGGCAGCCCAAGGGGTTCAGGTATGGACAGCCCAAGGAGTTCAGGTATGGGCAGCCCAAGGAGTTCAGGTATAGGCAGCCCAAGGAGTTCAGGTATGGTCAGCCAAGGAGTTCAGGTATGGTCAGCCGAAGGAGTTCAGGTATGGTCAGCCCAAGGGGTTCAGGTATGGGCAGCCCAAGAAGTTCATGTATGGTCAGCCCAAGGAGTTCAGGTATGGTCAGCCCAAGGAGTTCAGGTATGGTCAGCCCAAGGAGTTCAGGTATGGTCAGCCCAAGGGGTTCAGGTATGGTCAGCCCAAGGAGTTCAGGTATGGTCAGCCCAAGGAGTTCAGGTATGGGCAGCCCAAGGAGTTCAGGTATGGTCAGCCCAAGGAGTTCAGGTATGGTCAGCCCAAGGGGTTCAGGTATGGGCAGCCCAAGGAGTTCAAGTATGGGCAGCCCAAGGAGTTCAGGTATGGGCAGCCCAAGGAGTTCAGGTATGGGCAGCCCAAGGAGTTCAAGTATGGGCAGCTCAAGGAGTTCAGGTATAGGTAGCCCAAGGCGTTCAGGTATGGGCAGCCGAAGGAGTTCATGTATGGGCACCCCAAGGAGTTCAGGTATGGTCAGCCAAGGAGTTCAGGTATGGTTAGCCCAAGGCGTTCAGGTATGGGCAGCCCAAGGAGTTCAGGTATGGTCAGCCCAAGGGGTTCAGGTATGGACAGCCCAAGGAGTTCAGCTATGGGCAGCCCAAGGAGTTCAGGTATAGGCAGCCCAAGGAGTTCAGGTATAGGCAGCCCAAGGAGTTCAAGTATGGGCAGCCCAAGGAGTTCAGGTATGGTCAGCCCAAGGAGTTCAGGTATGGTCAGCCCAAGGAGTTCAGGTATGGTCAGCCCAAGGAGTTCAGGTATGGTCAGCCCAAGGAGTTCAGGTATGGTCAGCCCAAGGGGTTCAGGTATGGGCAGACCAAGAAGTTCAGGTATGGTCAGCCCAAGGAGTTCAGGTATGGTCAGCCCAAGGAGTTCAGGTATGGTCAGCCCAAGGAGTTCAGGTATGGTCAGCCCAAGGGGTTCAGGTATGGGCAGCCCAAGGAGTTCAAGTATGGGCGGCCCAAGGCATTCAGGTATGGGCAGCCCAAGGAGTTCAGGTATGGGCAGCCCAAGGAGTTCAGGTATGGGCAGCCCAAGGACTTCAAGTATGGGCAGCCCAAGGAGTTCAGGTATAGGCAGCCCAAGGCGTTCAGGTATGGGCAGCCCAAGGAGTTCATTTATGGGCACCCCAAGGAGTTCAGGTATGGGAAGCCCAAGGCGTTCAGGTATGGGCAGCCCAAGGCGTTCAGGTATGGGCAGCCCAAGGAGCTCAGGTACGGGCAGCCCAAGGAGTTCAGGTATGGGCAGCCCAAGGAGTTCAAGTATGGGCAGCCCAAGGAGTTCAGGTATGGGCAACCCAAGGAGTTCAAGTATGGTCAGCCAAGGAGTTCAGGTATAGGCAGCCCAAGGAGTTCAGGTATGGGCTGCCAAGGAGTACAGGTATGTGCAGCCCAAGGAGTTCAGGTATGGTCAGCCAAGGAGTTCAGGTATAGGCAGCCAAGGAGTTCAATTATGGTCAGCCCAAGGAGTTCAGGTATGGGCAGCCCAAGGAGTTCAGGTATGGGCAGCCCATGAAGTTCAGGTATAGTCAGCCAAGGAATTCAGGTATAGGCAGCCCAAGGAGTTCAGGCATGGTCAGCCAAGGAGTTCAGGTATGAGCAGCCAAGGAGTTCAGGTATATGGGCAGCCCAAGGAGTTAAGGTATGGGCAACCCAAGGAGTTCAGGCATGGTCAGCCAAGGAGTTCAGGTATGGTCAGCCAAGGAGTTCAGGTATGAGCAGCCAAGGAGTTCAGGTATGGTCAGCCAAGGAGTTCAGGTATATGGGCAGCCCAAGGAGTTCAGGTATGGGCAGCCCAAGGAGTTCAGGTATGGTCAGCCCAAGGAGTTCAGGTATGGTCAGCCCAAGGAGTTCAGGTATGGGCAGCCCAAGGAGTTCAGGTATGGTCAGCCCAAGGAGTTCAGGTATGGTCAGCCCAAGGAGTTCAGGTATGGTCAGCCCAAGGAGTTCAGGTATGGTCAGCCCAAGGGGTTCAGGTATGGTCAGCCCAAGGAGTTCAGGTATGGTCAGCCCAAGGAGTTCAGGTATGGGCAGCCCAAGGAGTTCAGGTATGGTCAGCCCAAGGAGTTCAGGTATGGTCAGCCCAAGGGGTTCAGGTATGGGCAGCCCAAGGAGTTCAGGTATGGGCAGCCCAAGGAGTTCAGGTATGGGCAGCCCAAGGAGTTCAGGTATGGGCAGCCCAAGGAGTTCAGGTATGGGCAGCCAAGGAGTTCAGGTATAGGCAGCCCAAGGCGTTCAGGTATGGGCAGCCGAAGGAGTTCATGTATGGGCAGCCCAAGGAGTTCAGGTATGGTCAGCCAAGGAGTTCAGGTATGGTTAGCCCAAGGCGTTCAGGTATGGGCAGCCCAAAGAGTTCAGGTATGGTCAGCCCAAGGGGTTCAGGTATGGACAGCCCAAGGAGTTCAGCTATGGGCAGCCCAAGGAGTTCAGGTATAGGCAGCCCAAGGAGTTCAGGTATAGGCAGCCCAAGGAGTTCAAGTATGGGCAGCCCAAGGAGTTCAGGTATGGTCAGCCCAAGGAGTTCAGGTATGGTCAGCCCAAGGAGTTCAGGTATGGTCAGCCCAAGGAGTTCAGGTATGGTCAGCCCAAGGAGTTCAGGTATGGTCAGCCCAAGGGGTTCAGGTATGGGCAGACCAAGAAGTTCAGGTATGGTCAGCCCAAGGAGTTCAGGTATGGTCAGCCCAAGGAGTTCAGGTATGGTCAGCCCAAGGAGTTCAGGTATGGTCAGCCCAAGGGGTTCAGGTATGGGCAGCCCAAGGAGTTCAAGTATGGGCGGCCCAAGGCATTCAGGTATGGGCAGCCCAAGGAGTTCAGGTATGGGCAGCCCAAGGAGTTCAGGTATGGGCAGCCCAAGGAGTTCAAGTATGGGCAGCCCAAGGAGTTCAGGTATAGGCAGCCCAAGGCGTTCAGGTATGGGCAGCCCAAGGAGTTCATGTATGGGCACCCCAAGGAGTTCAGGTATGGGAAGCCCAAGGCGTTCAGGTATGGGCAGCCCAAGGCGTTCAGGTATGGGCAGCCCAAGGAGCTCAGGTACGGGCAGCCCAAGGAGTTCAGGTATGGGCAGCCCAAGGAGTTCAAGTATGGGCAGCCCAAGGAGTTCAGGTATGGGCAACCCAAGGAGTTCAAGTATGGTCAGCCAAGGAGTTCAGGTATAGGCAGCCCAAGGAGTTCAGGTATGGGCTGCCAAGGAGTTCAGGTATGTGCAGCCCAAGGAGTTCAGGTATGGTCAGCCAAGGAGTTCAGGTATAGGCAGCCAAGGAGTTCAATTATGGTCAGCCCAAGGAGTTCAGGTATGGGCAGCCCAAGGAGTTCAGGTATGGGCAGCCCAAGGAGTTCAGGTATAGTCAGCCAAGGAATTCAGGTATAGGCAGCCCAAGGAGTTCAGGCATGGTCAGCCAAGGAGTTCAGGTATGAGCAGCCAAGGAGTTCAGGTATATGGGCAGCCCAAGGAGTTAAGGTATGGGCAACCCAAGGAGTTCAGGCATGGTCAGCCAAGGAGTTCAGGTATGGTCAGCCAAGGAGTTCAGGTATGAGCAGCCAAGGAGTTCAGGTATGGTCAGCCAAGGAGTTCAGGTATAGGGCAGCCCAAGGAGTTCAGGTATGGGCAGCCCAAGGAGTTCAGGTATAGGGCAGCCCAAGGAGTTCAGGTATGGGCAGCCCAAGGAGTTCAGGTATGGTCAGCCAAGGAGTTCAGGTATGGGCAGCCCAAGGAGTTCAGGTATGGTCAGCCAAGGAGTTCAGGTATAGGCAGCCAAGGAGTTCAGGTATGGTCAGCCCAAGGAGTTCAGGTATAGGCAGCCCAAGGAGTTCAGGTATGGTCAGCCAAGGAGTTCAGGTATGGTCAGCCCAAGGAGTTCAGGTATGGCAGCCAAGGAGTTCAGGTATGGTCAGCCAAGGAGTTCAGGTATGGTCAGCCAAGGAGTTCAGGTATGGTCAGCCAAGGAGTTCAGGTATATGGGCAGCCCAAGGAGTTCAGGTATGGTCAGCCAAGGAGTTCAGGTATATGGGCAGCCCAAGGAGTTCAGGTATATGGGCAGCCCAAGGAGTTCAGGTATGGGCAGCCCAAGGAGTTCAGGTATGGGCAGCCCAAGGAGTTCAGGTATGGTCAGCCAAGGAGTTCAGGTATATGGGCAGCCAAGGAGTTCAGGTATATGGGCAGCCCAAGGAGTTCAGGTATGGGCAGCCCAAGGAGTTCAGGTATGGTCAGCCAAGGAGTTCAGGTATATGGGCAGCCCAAGGAGTTCAGGTATATGGGCAGCCCAAGGAGTTCAGGTATGGGCAGCCCAAGGAGTTCAGGTATGGTCAGCCAAGGAGTTCAGGTATATGGGCAGCCCAAGGAGTTCAGGTATATGGGCAGCCCAAGGAGTTCAGGTATGGTCAGCCCAAGGGGTTCAGGTATGGGCAGCCCAAGGAGTTCATGTATGGTCAGCCAAGGAGTTCAGGTATGGTCAGCCAAGGAGTTCAGGTATAGGGCAGCCCAAGGAGTTCAGGTATGGTCAGCCCAAGGGGTTCAGGTATGGGCAGCCCAAGGAGTTCAGGTATAGGCAGCCCAAGGAGTTCAGGTATGGTCAGCCAAGGAGTTCAGGTATAGGCAGCCCAAGGAGTTCAGGTATGGTCAGCCCAAGGGGTTCAGGTATGGGCAGCCAAGGAGTTCAAGTATGGTCAGCCAAGGAGTTCAGGTATGGGCAGCCCAAGGAGTTCAGGTATAGGCAGCCCAAGGAGTTCAGGTATGGTCAGCCAAGGAGTTCAGGTATAGGCAGCCCAAGGAGTTCAGGTATGGTCAGCCAAGGAGTTCAGGTATGGTCAGCCAAGGAGTTCAGGTAATGGCAGCCCAAGGAGTTCAGGTATGGTCAGCCCAAGGAGTTCAGGTATGGGCAACCCAAGGAGTTCAGGTATAGGCAGCCCAAGGGGTTCAGGTATGGGCAGCCCAAGGAGTTCAGGTATGGGCAGCCCAAGGGGTTCAGGTATGGGCAGTCCAAGGAGTTCAGGTATGGTCAGCCCAAGGAGTTCAGGTATACGCAGCCCAAGGAGTTCAATTATGGTCAGCCCAAGGAGTTCAGGTATGGTCAGCCCAAGGAGTTCAGGTATGGGCAGCCCAAGGAGTTCAGGTATAGGCAGCCCAAGGGGTTCATGTATGGGCAGCCCAAGGAGTTCAGGTATGGGCAGCCCAAGGAGTTCAGGTATAGGCAGCCCAAGGGGTTCAGGTATGGGCAGCCCAAGGAGTTCAGGTATGGGCAGCCCAAGGAGTTCAGGTATGGTCAGCCCAAGGGGTTCAGGTATGGGCAGCCCAAGGAGTTCAGGTATGGTCAGCCCAAGGAGTTCAGGTATGGGCAGCCCAAGGAGTTCAGGTATAGGCAGCCCAAGGGGTTCAGGTATGGACAGCCCAAGAAGTTCAGCTATGGGCAGCCCAAGGATTTCAGGTATAGGCAGCCCAAGGAGTTCAGGTATGGTCAGCCCAAGGAGTTCAGGTATGGTCAGCCGAAGGAGTTCAGGTATGGTCAGCCCAAGGGGTTCAGGTATGGGCAGCCCAAGAAGTTCATGTATGGTCAGCCCAAGGAGTTCAGGTATGGTCAGCCCAAGGAGTTCAGGTATGGTCAGCCCAAGGGGTTCAGGTATGGTCAGCCAAGGAGTTCAGGTATGGTCAGCCCAAGGAGTTCAGGTATGGTCAGCCCAAGGAGTTCAGGTATGGGCAGCCCAAGGAGTTCAGGTATGGTCAGCCCAAGGAGTTCAGGTATGGTCAGCCCAAGGGGTTCAGGTATGGGCAGCCCAAGGAGTTCAAGTATGGGCGGCCCAAGGCATTCAGGTATGGGCAGCCCAAGGAGTTCAGGTATGGGCAGCCCAAGGAGTTCAGGTATGGGCAGCCCAAGGAGTTCAGGTATGGGCAGCCCAAGGAGTTCAGGTATGGTCAGCCCAAGGAGTTCAGGTATGGGCAGCCCAAGGAGTTCAGGTATGGTCAGCCAAGGAGTTCAGGTATGGTCAGCCAAGGAGTTCAGGTATGGGCAGCCCAAGGAGTTCAGGTATGGTCAGCCAAGGAGTTCAGGTATGGGCAGCCCAAGGAGTTCAGGTATAGGCAGCCCAAGGAGTTCAGGTATGGGCAGCCCAAGGAGTTCAGGTATGGGCAGCCCAAGGAGTTCAGGTATGGTCAGCCAAGGAGTTCAGGTATGGTCAGCCAAGGAGTTCAGGTATATGGGCAGCCCAAGGAGTTCAGGTATGGGCAGCCCAAGGAGTTCAGGTATGGTCAGCCAAGGAGTTCAGGTATATGGGCAGCCCAAGGAGTTCAGGTATATGGGCAGCCCAAGGAGTTCAGGTATGGGCAGCCCAAGGAGTTCAGGTATGGTCAGCCAAGGAGTTCAGGTATATGGGCAGCGCAAGGAGTTCAGGTATATGGTCAGCCAAGGAGTTCAGGTATGGTCAGCCCAAGGAGTTCAGGTATGGGCAGCCCAAGGAGTTCAGGTATGGTCAGCCAAGGAGTTCAGGTATGGTCAGCCAAGGAGTTCAGGTATATGGGCAGCCCAAGGAGTTCAGGTATGGTCAGCCCAAGGGGTTCAGGTATGGGCAGCCCAAGGAGTTCAGGTATAGGCAGCCCAAGGAGTTCAGGTATGGTCAGCCAAGGAGTTCAGGTATAGGCAGCCCAAGGAGTTCAGGTATGGTCAGCCCAAGGGGTTCAGGTATGGGCAGCCAAGGAGTTCAAGTATGGTCAGCCAAGGAGTTCAGGTATGGGCAGCCCAAGGAGTTCAGGTATAGGCAGCCCAAGGAGTTCAGGTATGGTCAGCCAAGGAGTTCAGGTATAGGCAGCCCAAGGAGTTCAGGTATGGTCAGCCAAGGAGTTCAGGTATGGTCAGCCAAGGAGTTCAGGTATGGCAGCCCAAGGAGTTCAGGTATGGTCAGCCCAAGGAGTTCAGGTATGGTCAGCCCAAGGAGTTCAGGTATGGTCAGCCCAAGGAGTTCAGGTATGGCAGCCAAGGAGTTCAGGTATGGTCAGCCCAAGGAGTTCAGGTATGGTCAGCCCAAGGAGTTCAGGTATGGTCAGCCCAAGGAGTTCAGGTATGGTCAGCCCAAGGGGTTCAGGTATGGGCAGCCCAAGGAGTTCAAGTATGGGCGGCCCAAGGCATTCAGGTATGGGCAGCCCAAGGAGTTCAGGTATGGGCAGCCCAAGGAGTTCAGGTATGGGCAGCCCAAGGACTTCAAGTATGGGCAGCCCAAGGAGTTCAGGTATAGGCAGCCCAAGGCGTTCAGGTATGGGCAGCCCAAGGAGTTCATGTATGGGCACCCAAGGAGTTCAGGTATGGGCAGCCCAAGGCGTTCAGGTATGGGCAGCCCAAGGCGTTCAGGTATGGGCAGCCCAAGGAGCTCAGGTACGGGCAGCCCAAGGAGTTCAGGTATGGGCAGCCCAAGGAGTTCATGTATGGGCAGCCCAAGGAGTTCAGGTATGGGCAACCCAAGGAGTTCAAGTATGGTCAGCCAAGGAGTTCAGGTATAGGCAGCCCAAGGAGTTCAGGTATGGGCTGCCAAGGAGTTCAGGTATGTGCAGCCCAAGGAGTTCAGGTATGGTCAGCCAAGGAGTTCAGGTATAGGCAGCCAAGGAGTTCAATTATGGTCAGCCCAAGGAGTTCAGGTATGGGCAGCCCAAGGAGTTCAGGTATGGGCAGCCCAAGGAGTTCAGGTATAGTCAGCCAAGGAATTCAGGTATAGGCAGCCCAAGGAGTTCAGGCATGGTCAGCCAAGGAGTTCAGGTATGAGCAGCCAAGGAGTTCAGGTATATGGGCAGCCCAAGGAGTTAAGGTATGGGCAACCCAAGGAGTTCAGGCATGGTCAGCCAAGGAGTTCAGGTATGGTCAGCCAAGGAGTTCAGGTATGAGCAGCCAAGGAGTTCAGGTATGGTCAGCCAAGGAGTTCAGGTATATGGGCAGCCCAAGGAGTTCAGGTATGGGCAGCCCAAGGAGTTCAGGTATATGGGCAGCCCAAGGAGTTCAGGTATGGGCAGCCAAGGAGTTCAGGTATTGTCAGCCAAGGAGTTCAGGTATGGGCAGCCCAAGGAGTTCAGGTATGGTCAGCCAAGGAGTTCAGGTATAGGCAGCCAAGGAGTTCAGGTATGGTCAGCCCAAGGAGTTCAGGTATAGGCAGCCCAAGGAGTTCAGGTATTGTCAGCCAAGGAGTTCAGGTATGGTCAGCCCAAGGAGTTCAGGTATGGGCAGCCCAAGGAGTTCAGGTATAGTCAGCCAAGGAGTTCAGGTATGGTCAGCCAAGGAATTCAGGTATGGTCAGCCAAGGAGTTCAGGTATATGGGCAGCCCAAGGAGTTCAGGTATGGTCAGCCAAGGAGTTCAGGTATATGGGCAGCCCAAGGAGTTCAGGTATAGGGCAGCCCAAGGAGTTCAGGTATGGGCAGCCCAAGGAGTTCAGGTATGGGCAGCCCAAGGAGTTCAGGTATGGTCAGCCAAGGAGTTCAGGTATGGTCAGCCAAGGAGTTCAGGTATATGGGCAGCCCAAGGAGTTCAGGTATGGGCAGCCCAAGGAGTTCAGGTATGGTCAGCCAAGGAGTTCAGGTATATGGGCAGCCCAAGGAGTTCAGGTATGGGCAGCCCAAGGAGTTCAGGTATGGGCAGCCCAAGGAGTTGAGGTATGGTCAGCCAAGGAGTTCAGGTATATGGGCAGCCCAAGGAGTTCAGGTATATGGGCAGCCCAAGGAGTTCAGGTATGGTCAGCCCAAGGGGTTCAGGTATGGGCAGCCCAAGGAGTTCATGTATGGTCAGCCAAGGAGTTCAGGTATGGTCAGCCAAGGAGTTCAGGTATACGGGCAGCCCAAGGAGTTCAGGTATGGTCAGCCCAAGGGGTTCAGGTATGGGCAGCCCAAGGAGTTCAGGTATAGGCAGCCCAAGGAGTTCAGGTATGGTCAGCCAAGGAGTTCAGGTATAGGCAGCCCAAGGAGTTCAGGTATGGTCAGCCCAAGGGGTTCAGGTATGGGCAGCCAAGGAGTTCAAGTATGGTCAGCCAAGGAGTTCAGGTATGGGCAGCCCAAGGAGTTCAGGTATAGGCAGCCCAAGGAGTTCAGGTATGGTCAGCCAAGGAGTTCAGGTATAGGCAGCCCAAGGAGTTCAGGTATGGTCAGCCAAGGAGTTCAGGTATGGTCAGCCAAGGAGTTCAGGTAATGGCAGCCCAAGGAGTTCAGGTATGGTCAGCCCAAGGAGTTCAGGTATGGGCAACCCAAGGAGTTCAGGTATAGGCAGCCCAAGGGGTTCAGGTATGGGCAGCCCAAGGAGTTCAGGTATGGGCAGCCCAAGGGGTTCAGGTATGGGCAGTCCAAGGAGTTCAGGTATGGTCAGCCCAAGGAGTTCAGGTATACGCAGCCCAAGGAGTTCAATTATGGTCAGCCCAAGGAGTTCAGGTATGGACAGCCCAAGGAGTTCAGGTATGGGCAGCCCAAGGAGTTCAGGTATAGGCAGCCCAAGGGGTTCAGGTATGGGCAGCCCAAGGAGTTCAGGTATGGGCAGCCCAAGGAGTTCAGGTATAGGCAGCCCAAGGGGTTCAGGTATGGGCAGCCAAGGAGTTCAGGTATGGGCAGCCCAAGGAGTTCAGGTATGGTCACCCAAGGAGTTCAGGTATGGGCAGCCCAAGGAGTTCAGGTATGGTCAGCCCAAGGAGTTCAGGTATGGGCAGCCCAAGGAGTTCAGGTATAGGCAGCCCAAGGAGTTCAGGTATGGACAGCCCAAGGAGTTCAGCTATGGGCAGCCCAAGGATTTCAGGTATAGGCAGCCCAAGGAGTTCAGGTATGGTCAGCCCAAGGAGTTCAGGTATGGTCAGCCGAAGGAGTTCAGGTATGGTCAGCCCAAGGGGTTCAGGTATGGGCAGCCCAAGAAGTTCATGTATGGTCAGCCCAAGGAGTTCAGGTATGGTCAGCCCAAGGAGTTCAGGTATGGTCAGCCCAAGGGGTTCAGGTATGGGCAGCCCAAGGAGTTCAGGTATGGGCAGCCCAAGGAGTTCAGGTATGGGCAGCCCAAGGAGTTCAGGTATGGGCAGCCCAAGGAGTTCAAGTATGGGCAGCTCAAGGAGTTCAGGTATAGGTAGCCCAAGGCGTTCAGGTATGGGCAGCCGAAGGAGTTCATGTATGGGCACCCCAAGGAGTTCAGGTATGGGAAGCCCAAGGCGTTCAGGTATGGGCAGCCCAAGGCGTTCAGGTATGGGCAGCCAAGGAGTTCAGGTATGGGCAGCCCAAGGAGTTCAGGTATGGTCAGCCCAAGGAGTTCAGGTATGGGCAGCCCAAGGAGTTCAGGTATGGTCAGCCAAGGAATTCAGGTATGGTCAGCCAAGGAGTTCAGGTATATGGGCAGCCCAAGGAGTTCAGGTATGGTCAGCCAAGGAGTTCAGGTATATGGGCAGCCCAAGGAGTTCAGGTATATGGGCAGCCCAAGGAGTTCAGGTATGGGCAGCCCAAGGAGTTCAGGTATGGGCAGCCCAAGGAGTTCAGGTATGGTCAGCCAAGGAGTTCAGGTATATGGGCAGCCAAGGAGTTCAGGTATATGGGCAGCCCAAGGAGTTCAGGTATGGGCAGCCCAAGGAGTTCAGGTATGGTCAGCCAAGGAGTTCAGGTATATGGGCAGCCCAAGGAGTTCAGGTATATGGGCAGCCCAAGGAGTTCAGGTATGGGCAGCCCAAGGAGTTCAGGTATGGTCAGCCAAGGAGTTCAGGTATGGTCAGCCAAGGAGTTCAGGTATATGGGCAGCCCAAGGAGTTCAGGTATGGTCAGCCCAAGGGGTTCAGGTATGGGCAGCCCAAGGAGTTCAGGTATGGTCAGCCAAGGAGTTCAGGTATGGTCAGCCAAGGAGTTCAGGTATATGGGCAGCCCAAGGAGTTCAGGTATGGTCAGCCCAAGGGGTTCAGGTATGGGCAGCCCAAGGAGTTCAGGTATAGGCAGCCCAAGGAGTTCAGGTATGGTCAGCCAAGGAGTTCAGGTATAGGCAGCCCAAGGAGTTCAGGTATGGTCAGCCCAAGGGGTTCAGGTATGGGCAGCCAAGGAGTTCAAGTATGGTCAGCCAAGGAGTTCAGGTATGGGCAGCCCAAGGAGTTCAGGTATAGGCAGCCCAAGGAGTTCAGGTATGGTCAGCCAAGGAGTTCAGGTATAGGCAGCCCAAGGAGTTCAGGTATGGTCAGCCAAGGAGTTCAGGTATGGTCAGCCAAGGAGTTCAGGTAATGGCAGCCCAAGGAGTTCAGGTATGGTCAGCCCAAGGAGTTCAGGTATGGGCAACCCAAGGAGTTCAGGTATAGGCAGCCCAAGGGGTTCAGGTATGGGCAGCCCAAGGAGTTCAGGTATGGGCAGCCCAAGGGGTTCAGGTATGGGCAGTCCAAGGAGTTCAGGTGTGGTCAGCCCAAGGAGTTCAGGTATACGCAGCCCAAGGAGTTCAATTATGGTCAGCCCAAGGAGTTCAGGTATGGACAGCCCAAGGAGTTCAGGTATGGGCAGCCCAAGGAGTTCAGGTATAGGCAGCCCAAGGGGTTCATGTATGGGCAGCCCAAGGAGTTCAGGTATGGGCAGCCCAAGGAGTTCAGGTATAGGCAGCCCAAGGGGTTCAGGTATGGGCAGCCCAAGGAGTTCAGGTATGGGCAGCCCAAGGAGTTCAGGTATGGTCACCCCAAGGGGTTCAGGTATGGGCAGCCCAAGGAGTTCAGGTATGGTCAGCCCAAGGAGTTCAGGTATGGGCAGCCCAAGGAGTTCAGGTATAGGCAGCCCAAGGGGTTCAGGTATGGACAGCCCAAGGAGTTCAGCTATGGGCAGCCCAAGGATTTCAGGTATAGGCAGCCCAAGGAGTTCAGGTATAGGCAGCCCAAGGAGTTCAGGTATGGGCAGCCCAAGGAGTTCAGGTATGGTCAGCCCAAGGAGTTCAGGTATGGTCAGCCGAAGGAGTTCAGGTATGGTCAGCCCAAGGGGTTCAGGTATGGGCAGCCCAAGAAGTTCATGTATGGTCAGCCCAAGGAGTTCAGGTATGGTCAGCCCAAGGAGTTCAGGTATGGTCAGCCCAAGGGGTTCAGGTATGGTCAGCCCAAGGGGTTCAGGTATGGTCAGCCCAAGGAGTTCAGGTATGGTCAGCCCAAGGAGTTCAGGTATGGGCAGCCCAAGGAGTTCAGGTATGGTCAGCCCAAGGAGTTCAGGTATGGTCAGCCCAAGGGGTTCAGGTATGGGCAGCCCAAGGAGTTCAAGTATGGGCGGCCCAAGGCATTCAGGTATGGGCAGCCCAAGGAGTTCAGGTATGGGCAGCCCAAGGAGTTCAAGTATGGGCAGCTCAAGGAGTTCAGGTATAGGTAGCCCAAGGCATTCAGGTATGGGCAGCCCAAGGAGTTCATGTATGGGCACCCCAAGGAGTTCAGGTATGGGAAGCCCAAGGCGTTCAGGTATGGGCAGCCCAAGGCGTTCAGGTATGGGCAGCCCAAGGACCTCAGGTATGGGCAGCCCAAGGAGTTCAGGTATGGGCAGCCTAAGGAGTTCAAGTATGGGCAGCCCAAGGAGTTCAGGTATGGGCAACCCAAGGAGTTCAAGTATGGTCAGCCAAGGAGTTCAGGTATAGGCAGCCCAAGGAGTTCAGGTATAGGCAGCCAAGGCGTTCAGGTATGGTCAGCCAAGGAGTTCAGGTATGAGCAGCCAAGGAGTTCAGGTATATGGGCAGCCCAAGGAGTTAAGGTATGGGCAACCCAAGGAGTTCAGGCATGGTCAGCCAAGGAGTTCAGGTATGGTCAGCCAAGGAGTTCAGGTATGAGCAGCCAAGGAGTTCAGGTATGGTCAGCCAAGGAGTTCAGGTATATGGGCAGCCCAAGGAGTTCAGGTATGGGCAGCCCAAGGAGTTCAGGTATATGGGCAGCCCAAGGAGTTCAGGTATGGGCAGCCCAAGGAGTTCAGGTATAGGCAGCCCAAGGAGTTCAGGTATTGTCAGCCAAGGAGTTCAGGTATGGTCAGCCCAAGGAGTTCAGGTATGGGCAGCCCAAGGAGTTCAGGTATGGGCAGCCCAAGGAGTTCAGGTATGGTCAGCCAAGGAGTTCAGGTATATGGGCAGCCGAAGGAGTTCAAGTATATGGGCAGCCCAAGGAGTTCAGGTATGGGCAGCCCAAGGAGTTCAGGTATGGTCAGCCAAGGAGTTCAGGTATATGGGCAGCCCAAGGAGTTCAGGTATATGGGCAGCCCAAGGAGTTCAGGTATGATCAGCCCAAGGGGTTCAGGTATGGGCAGCCCAAGGAGTTCAGGTATGGTCAGCCAAGGAGTTCAGGTATGGTCAGCCAAGGAGTTCAGGTATATGGGCAGCCCAAGGAGTTCAGATATGGGCAGCCCAAGGGGTTCAGGTATGGGCAGCCCAAGGAGTTCAGGTATAGGCAGCCCAAGGAGTTCAGGTATGGTCAGCCAAGGAGTTCAGGTATAGGCAGCCCAAGGAGTTCAGGTATGGTCAGCCCAAGGGGTTCAGGTATGGGCAGCCAAGGAGTTCAAGTATGGTCAGCCAAGGAGTTCAGGCATGGGCAGCCCAAGGAGTTCAGGTATAGGCAGCCCAAGGAGTTCAGGTATGGTCAGCCAAGGAGTTCAGGTATAGGCAGCCCAAGGAGTTCAGGTATGTTCAGCCAAGGAGTTCAGGTATGGCCAGCCAAGGAGTTAAGGTATAGGCAGCCCAAGGAGTTCAGGTATGGTCAGCCAAGGAGTTCAGGTATAGGCAGCCCAAGGAGTTCAGGTATGGTCAGCCAAGGAGTTCAGGTATAGGCAGCCCAAGGAGTTCAGGTATGGTCAGCCAAGGAGTTCAGGTATGGTCAGCCAAGGACTTCAGGTATGGTCAGCCAAGGAGTTCAGGTATGGTCAGCCAAGGAGTTCAATTATGGTCAGACCAAGGAGTTCAGGTATAGTCAGCCCAAGGAGTTCAGGTATGGGCAGCCAAGGAGTTCAGGTATGGTCAGCCAAGGAGTTCAGGTATGGTCAGCCAAGGAGTTCAGGTATGGTCAGCCAAGGAGTTCAGGTATAGGCAGCCCAAGGAGTTCAGGTATGGTCAGCCAAGGAGTTCAGGTATGGTCAGCCCAAGGCGTTCAGGTATGGGCAGCCCAAGGAGTTCAGGTATGGTCAGCCAAGGAGTTCAGGTATGGGCAGCCCAAGGAGTTCAGGTATGGGCAGCCCAAGGAGTTCAGGTATGGTCAGCCCAAGGGGTTCAGGTATGGCAGCCCAAGGAGTTCAGGTATAGGCAGCCCAAGGAGTTCAGGTATAGGCAGCCAAGGAGTTCAGGTATGGGCAGCCCAAGGAGTTCAGGTATGGTCAGCCCAAGGAGTTCAGGTATGGTCAGCCCAAGGAGTTCAGTTATGGTCAGCCCAAGGAGTTCAGGTATGGTCAGCCCAAGGAGTTCAGGTATGGTCAGCCCAAGGGGTTCAGGTATGGGCAGCCAAGAAGTTCAGGTATGGTCAGCCAAGGAGTTCAGGTATGGTCAGCCCAAGGAGTTCAGGTATGGTCAGCCCAAGGAGTTCAGGTATGGTCAGCCCAAGGGTTCAGGTATGGGCAGCCAAGGAGTTCAAGTATGGGCGGCCCAAGGCATTCAGGTATGGGCAGCCCAAGGAGTTCAGGTATGGGCAGCCCAAGGAGTTCAGGTATGGGCAGCCCAAGGACTTCAAGTATGGGCAGCCAAGGAGTTCAGGTATAGGCAGCCCAAGGCGTTCAGGTATGGGCAGCCCAAGGAGTTCATTTATGGGCACCCCAAGGAGTTCAGGAATGGGAAGCCCAAGGCGTTCAGGTATGGGCAGCCCAAGGCGTTCAGGTATGGGCAGCCCAAGGAGCTCAGGTATGGCAGCCCAAGGAGTTCAGGTATGGGCAGCCCAAGGAGTTCAAGTATGGGCAGCCCAAGGAGTTCAGGTATGGGCAACCCAAGGAGTTCAAGTATGGTCAGCCAAGGAGTTCAGGTATAGGCAGCCCAAGGAGTTCAGGTATGGGCTGCCAAGGAGTACAGGTATGTGCAGCCCAAGGAGTTCAGGTATGGTCAGCCAAGGAGTTCAGGTATAGGCAGCCAAGGAGTTCAATTATGGTGAGCCCAAGGAGTTCAGGTATGGGCAGCCCAAGGAGTTCAGGTATGGGCAGCCCAAGAAGTTCAGGTATAGTCAGCCAAGGAATTCAGGTATAGGCAGCCCAAGGAGTTCAGGCATGGTCAGCCAAGGAGTTCAGGTATGAGCAGCCAAGGAGTTCAGGTATATGGGCAGCCCAAGGAGTTAAGGTATGGGCAACCCAAGGAGTTCAGGCATGGTCAGCCAAGGAGTTCAGGTATGGTCAGCCAAGGAGTTCAGGTATGAGCAGCCAAGGAGTTCAGGTATGAGCAGCCAAGGAGTTCAGGTATGGTCAGCCAAGGAGTTCAGGTATGGGCAGCCCAAGGAGTTCAGGTATAGGCAGCCCAAGGAATTCAGGTATGGTCAGCACCAAGGAGTTCAGGTATGGTCAGCCAAGGAGTTCAAGTATGGCCAGACCAAGGAGTTCAGGTATAGGCAGCCCAAGGAGTTCAGGTATGGGCAGCCAAGGAGTTCAGGTATGGTCAGCCAAGGAGTTCAGGTATGGTCAGCCAAGGAGTTCAGGTATGGTCAGCCAAGGAGTTCAGGTATAGGCAGCCCAAGGAGTTCAGGTATGGTCAGCCAAGGAGTTCAGGTATGGTTAGCCCAAGGCGTTCAGGTATGGGCAGCCCAAAGAGTTCAGGTATGGTCAGCCCAAGGGGTTCAGGTATGGGCAGCCCAAGGAGTTCAGGTATGGGCAGCCCAAGGAGTTCAGGTATGGTCAGCCCAAGGGGTTCAGGTATGGACAGCCCAAGGAGTTCAGCTATGGGCAGCCCAAGGAGTTCAGGTATAGGCAGCCCAAGGAGTTCAGGTATAGGCAGCCCAAGGAGTTCAGGTATGGGCAGCCCAAGGAGTTCAGGTATGGTCAGCCCAAGGAGTTCAGGTATGGTCAGCCCAAGGAGTTCAGGTTATGGTCAGCCAAGGAGTTCAGGTATGGTCAGCCCAAGGAGTTCAGGTATGGTCAGCCCAAGGGG
>CAUDMG010002924.1:0-184404 GCA_958450375.1 Homarus gammarus
CTAGACATATCTTCCTCATTCTTACATTGGATCAGAATGTCATCAGCATTAATGGGACTCGCCCTGGAATTTGTAACTAGCTATTCTGTCCATAAGAATATTAATAAGCATAGGGCTAAGAACGCCACCTTGTGGGGCACTCAACCCTAGACTTTTTTCTTCCGATTCATGACCTTGAAAACAGACACTCGCTTTTCTGTTAGTTAAGTAATCTGTAATCCACATCAATAATATCTCTTTTATACCTTTACTTACAAGACTTTCTAGGATCACTTCCTTATTTGCCTTTTCAAAGGCACTTTTAAGGAAAACAAACAGTCTACAGTTGACATTAGCATTACTAAGACATTTAATCACACAATCTGTAGTACTTTTACCCTTTAAAAATCCAAACAAATTACTAGACAAGAGACCATCAATTTTATACAATAATCATATGAAAATAGAAGACTGCCAGTGAAATGAAAAATGGCACTGATTGTTCCTGTGCCTAAGGGTGATAATGATTATAGACCCACATCCTTAACATCTTGTCAATCTAAAATGATGGAGTGAATGGTATTAAATAGATTATTGTATAAAATTGATGGTCTCTTGTCTAGTAATTTGTTAAAGAGATCTAGAATTGAGTTGTCCTCCATACTTATAAGACAATTTATAACATCGTAAGTTAGACCATCCCTGCCAGGAGCACTAGACTTCCTTTTCTTTACAGCATTCAGAATTTCATCCTTAATAAAAGGAACACAGGTTTCCTCACTTGCAGTACTTTAGATATTCACCAACCTTCGCCTCATAGATCTTGAATTCCTCAAGCAAATCTGAACATTACTTGGGAGACACTCATAATTAGATGCATACGCCCACTTATTCATTAGTTCATTAGCTTTGGCGTTTGGATTGGAATGAACATTAAATTTCTTCTTGACTCCTCTTACCTTATTCACACCATCCCAAACCTGATTCAAAGATTTTGATTGAGCAATCTCTCTCAAAAAACCACTCCAATACATACTTCTGGCTTTCTGATTTAACTCTGTTGTATACTCTGCCACTTCAATCAGAGTTTCCCGCTTTTTTTCATTGCTAGGATCTTTACTCCACTTACTATGACATTTCCTCAGAAACTTAATCCACCCCTTTACAATCCTATTATTATAATACCTAGGCTTAGGTTTTGTGGTATTTCCATACTGTTTCCTTGGCTTATTCAAAATGGAATCAATCACTCCAAACAAATCATCATAAAATACGTTTTCATCTTTAATTTCAAGCTTTTTGTACTCTTTATACCACTCGCCGACTTTTGCTACAAATTCACTATGTTGGCCTACTGCTATTGTATACCTTTTCCTATTGTTAACATCAAAATTTGTGTTCAAATGAAGCTTCACTTTAATTGCAAAGTGATCACTCAAAAGCGTATCCACAATATCCAAATTTGCATGCACATCTAACATATTAAAAAGTATTTCATAATCAAGTCTACCCCCTTTAACATGTGTCGGCACACCAGCTCCAAGGACCCTAGCATCTTCTATAGAGTCTAAGATATTTTTCAGAACAATTCCATTGTGATTTTGAGAGCCTCTACTGCCAAGATTGATGTGCCTAGCGTTCAAGTCACCAATTAGTAAACAATCATCAGCAAAAATAATGTCCGACAGATCATCAACTGTCAATGAATCAGCATGCACATAAGCATTAACAACACCGGTCAACACAATTTTTCTGGCACAAGGTTTTTAAACGGATTTTAAGTAAATTTGGGGTGCAGAATCCAAATATGACTTTGGTTTTTGTCTATCACATCAGGTTTTTGAGATATACCATATTGCACTTTTGCTGGGAAACGTAAACTTTTGGATCAAAATTGATGGTTTAAACATGTATACATAAATTTTTTCAGCATTATAATTTGTATTTTTCTATAACCCAAAATTGTTAATATCAAATTGGAAAGTTAATGCACATATAATATTTAAATGTAACATTGAAGGGTGAAAAAAACAATTAATGTACGGTAGAAATAGTGCAAGTATTAAGATCAAGTTACTGTTACATAAACTTCCTCTTTTTGACCGATCTCTTATGTACAGCTTCTGGAATGTCTCTCATCAAACTCCAGCAGATGTCCGCCATCATGTTCGAGTCCCATCGACCTTGGTAACGTTCTTCCATTACTTTAATGTCTTGATGAAAGCTCTCCCCTTGCTCCTCGCTCACTTCTCCCAGATTTTCTGGAAACTTGTCCAAGTGACTGTGTAAGTAGTGAACCTTGATACTCATTCTACATCCAAGTGCTTGTAAACTCAAGAGCAGCTCTTCCACAATTTCTTGATAGTTGTCCGCTTTCTTGTTCCCTAAGAAGTTCCGCACCACATTAGAGAAAGCATTCCAAGTTCTTGCCTGTGCCTCAGTCATTGTTGCAAGGAAGTGTGGATCTCTGAGTAGTGTTCTTATTTGAGGTCCATCAAAAATCCCTGCCTTTTTCTTCTCGTCGCTAAGACTTGGAAAGGTTGATCATATATATCTGAAACACTCTCCACTATGATCAAGAGCCTTGACGAATTGCTTCATGATACCAAGTTTTATGTGCAGAGGAGGAAGGACAATGTTTTTCCTGTCAACCAGAGGATCGTTTATGATATTCTTGTCACCAGGCGTCAAACTATGTCTTGGTGGCCAATTCTTTTTCACCCAATGGTCTGCTGTAGCCCTGCTGTCCCAGTAGCACAGAAAACAGGGGTATTTTGTATACCCTCCTTGCTGGCCCAATAGAAAGTTTACCATTTTCAAGTCCACACAAATTAACCATTCATGAGCATGGTATTGCAACCTCTCTAGAACAGTCTTAATGTTTTCATACTCTTCTTTAATTTGTACAGAATGTCCGATTGGAATTGAACCATACTTGTTTCCGTTATGAAGAAGAACACATTTCAAGCTCCTTTTAGAACTGTCAATAAAAAGTCTCCAATCCTTACTATCATATGCTGGTAGTCCCATGGAGAGAAGAAGTCCTTCTATATCATTACAAAAAACAAGCTGGTCATATGAATGAAAGTACTTCCGCAGTTGCTCTTCTCTGTTGCGATAAAAGGAGACACTCGTGCCAGGTTTTAAGAGTCGTTTCTCTTGAAGCCTGGAAGCTAACAATTCAGCAGACTGTTTTGGCAAATTTAGATCTCTGACCAGATCATTCAATTCTGACTGAGTAAACAACGTTGGCTTTTCACAATCTTCACCAGATGGCTTGAAAAGATCAGTCTCTTCATCTTCATCAGTAGAAACGGGTGAATTCCGGTCTATATCCTCAATCTCTGGTAGCTCAGTAAATTCTGGCACGTTACGTGATGGAGCAAATCTGAGATCAGATTTGGATTCAGCACCTTAAAGTTAGTAAAAAAACACTTTTAAAAGATTTCATGCCAGAAAAAAAAATATTTTTTTGTAGACCAGTGTAATGAACAGTGTAGCATCTTGAAGCGTAATACTAACACACAAAAACTCGGTACCATTTATTTTTAGAGCGGAATGAAAAGATGCTAGAATATCATTTTTTATATAAGTCGTCAAACCTCTACATTTTACAGCCAAATCAGATGGTAATTCGAAACTTTGATACCATCTTAGTTGCAAAGATATTCCGTTTGTCTCAACCTTTTGCAAAGCTATGACATCAATACTACTAGAATGAACATATGCATGAAGATCCGTTAACCTTTTTTTCAAACTATTAACATTCCAGGAAATTAAGCTGACATTATGATCCATTAGAATAAATTTTCCCCCTCATATTCTTCACCGAAATAAGAACATTCTTTCTGACGTCGTCCCTTGAATTTTCCATAAGAATGTTCGTCAGGTCAACAAGCATTTCCTTGTTTACTACATTCTCCTTAGAAACCGAACCAACTCTATGTCCTAACTGACTATGATTATTAATTTGCTCTAGATTGCTATCCACAATATTTGATTCCATCTCTACTAATGTTTCAATTTCTTTTGAACTATCTTTGTTAACAAGAGCAACATCACTCTCAGTCACTCACCTGTGGCGTCCCCCAAGGCACCAAGATGGGACCACTCTGCTTCCTTATGCTCATCAACGATGCCCTAAGAGAAACCCCTGCTCGCTGGAAATATGTCGACGACTCCACCATTGGGATCAGCGTCAACAATTCTGCTCCCAACTATACCGCCCTTCAGGATTTATTGAACAGTCTCCAAAACTGGGCCACCAACAACCATGTCACCATCAACCATACCAAGACCATGGTTATGCACATCAACCTCTCCTCCGACATTGTCCCACCTCCTTCCATTACTCTAGGTCCGAACACACTCCAGGTTGTAGATTCCACGAAGCTCCTCGGCGTTACCATAGACAACAAACTAAATTGGAAACCACACGTCAATGAAGTTGTCAAATCCTCCAGTTTCCGTCTCCACCTCCTCCGCCGACTCAAGTCCCTCGGAGTTCCTGCACACGAGCTCCTCAGTGTTTACACAACATTCATACTTCCCAAGCTCACCTATGCCTCCCCCACCTGGTCTTCCTCCCTAAATGCCACACAACGTAAACACCTAGAAAAAGTGCAAAAGAGGGCATGCAAGATTATTCTCTCCCCCTCCTACTCCACATATCAAGAAGTGCTCAACACACTGACCCTTTCGACTCTCACTGACCATCACCACGACCTCATCTGCAAATTTGGTAAGAAGCTTCTACACCATCCCCGACACCGGCTCCTACTACCACCTGAGATCCCTTGTCCGAGAATTGCTGTGCGACACCACAACCGCATCCAGCCCATACGTGCACGAACTGATCGCTATAAGAACAGCCCAGTCCCAACCATTGTAAAAATTATCAATAACTTGTAATACTGTAACACTGTCACTATGTTGAAATGAACTGTAGTTTGAGCTTTTCCCCATCTAAGTTATTATATGTCTTATTTGTGTCACTTATGTTACTTGTATATTATTTGTAATTCGTAACCCATTCCCCAAATATGTAACTGTATATTTTCAGCCTTCTGGCTGCCAAGCTCTTTCAATAAACCGTTAATTATTATTATTATTATTATTATTATTATTATATGGCACAAGATTCACCAAGCATTTCTTGATATCCAATTCTGCTTGTTTGAGCTCATCAATCTCCTTACGGAGTTCTACTAGAATGTTAGGGGCTGCAAGGTTATTGTTCCCGTTACCTATGTCCTTCTGTGCTGCTGCATTTCGTATTTCCATACGCTTTTCCCACACATTTACAGCACTTGGTGCCCCTGCAACATGGCTCCTTACAGCGTCACCTTTATCCTCTTGATTAGTGAACTAAGCTCGTGATTGCAATTGCTGAACTTTCGGTTTTTTAGGACACACCCACGAGCTGGCATTGTGAGCCCCCCACAATTACAGCATTTTGGTGTAATTTTCTCCTTTGCCTTAATTTTATCTCCACATACCTTAGATTCATGCATTTTTCCACAGAATCTACACCGAAAATCATTATGGCATTTCCACGCCATGTGCCCCCACTTGCAACACTTATAGCATATTACTGGAGATTCATTGTAGACAGCAGCCCTCTTGTATCCCACACATCTCACAAAGACCTTCTCTGGCGCTGGACCTTTGATTAGTGCAATTAGCTGCTGCTTTGGTACTAGTTCTCCATTAATTTTAATTACACGTCTCTTGGCCCAAAAAAATCTATCGTCAGCCAACACATCCTCGGGGTCAAGGTAAACAGAATAATCAAAAAGAATGATCTTCGTACATTTCCCAATGGACTCCACAGGCTTTTCCATCACTACATTCTCAAAACCTTCTGTAGTTAGATCTCTAACTGCTTCCTCATACATCACAGTAATATAAGGAATATGTTTACCTCTATAAGAGCACTTCATACCCTTGATGGCGCTTAACGAGTCTAACTGACCACTTTACCTTATCATGAAAATCCATGCCATTATTTTTGGGGAAGTAAAGACGTGGCCTCCTTGATGAGTTGCTGCCATCTAAACCATCAATGGGGCTTACACTCGTTGTACTGATCATGGTTGAAGAATGACTCACACCATCAATTTTCTTTCGCTTATCCACCAAGTGGGAAATATTATCTCCACTGCTTGTACCATCTCTAATCCTCCTTTTATTCTTCTTTTTGATATTAACAACTTTAAACGGCTCTTCTTCTTCACATTCACTGCTGCTAGACAGCTCCCAATCCGACTACAGTCCTCCAGCAGTACCCTGGGCTACTTGCTGTGTCTTCTGTGTCCACCACCCAATTCCGTCATTTTAGTAAGCGTTGAAGCTCTTCCGTCAGCCTTGACAGTACGTGTCCAGCCAGGGAGGTGTAAGAGAGTGACCTGCACGTCTGTCCAGTACGGCCAGCGTTCAGGTGTAGTACGTAAATAACCAATATGCTAATACGCTGAGTCATCCAAAACCTAAGTGACAGGTTGACTGAGCGAGGGTGGCGCCCGCACCCGGACGTAGTGAGCGCATCTGGAACCAGGCCTATGCGAAATTAAATGTACGCTAGCAAATTAACATTTACGCGAATCTTGAAATTAAGTGACATTTATTAAATTTAAAATTAATACAGATCGGTTCTCAGTGTAATATGTTACATGTGTCCCAATGAAGCTATTAGTTATGCAGGAAAATATGTCACTTGGCCCAAGCTAACGCCTTGGGGAGACATGAGGCTGGCTGGTTTGGTCTCCTCACGCACATGTCTTCAGTGTCGCAAGTAAGTTTATTTGATCTCAGACAAGGGTTAGATAGGGCAGAGAAGAAGTTAACAATAGCTAACAGAGGGTTTACTGCAGAGCTTCTGAAGAACCCACGCGATTGACATTGACGGTTGACGCGATTGGAACGATAGGTGATGTTTCGTCACTGGTTAGCGAGTTTTTAGCTGGGACTTCCCAAAGTGAACGAGGGCCCCTGACAGCTAACTATGTGGGACCGGCACCTGCCCTTGGTTGATGATCGCTTTGGATCACCAAATCTTCCCCACCTTGGTTCACAACACCACACATCTTCAGTCAGTTTAGTGAAAACTTCTTGCTAACGGGAAAATAGAACCTCTCTCGGCGGGACAGGTTTCATTGGCTGACTGACAGTCACTCTCTTTCGGTTCTTGGATGTACTGAGCATAAAACTGAGGCAGTCTGAGTGAATGAACGGTCACACACTGAGACCAGGAGTCTAGTGGGTACTGTCACGTGCCCGTAACTCTTAGGAACACGCATGTCATGTGGTATCTGTTTATGCCTCCACTCCACACAAGCTATTTATAACTTGTTATTTTTATTATTATCTTATTGTTGTTCTTAGTTACTTAGGTTAATTGTATATCTATGTATGCCATTAATATGCATCATTTGTGTTACTCTGTTAAGTCAAACCAAGAGTAGTATTAATTAGTTATAGACAATTTGGCAACTGTCCTGGGTCACATGAGCTAAGACGCTTTTCACTCATATTCTGTGTGGCCAGAGCTTTCTCTCTAGTAAACCCTAGTATAGGCAGGACGTGTCCACACCCACTCCAGCCTAGACACTTGCCCAGTACAGACGTGCCTTGTTCAGTCATCTACAATACCCTAGTGGTATCTGGAAATTAGTGGCACGTTAAGTTAGGCCTAGGAAGGGATCCTGGTGTTAAGGAATCTCCTATTTGGTAGGAAATAACCAGTTGGTTGTGATTGCTGTGTATATATTGTAATGTCTGCGTTTAATATAGTTAATGTTAAGAAGTATTCACTTGATCTAACTCCTTAACGGTATATTTTCACCCTTCCGGCATCACTCTTATTTTAATATACAATCACTTATTCCCTTAAATTCCATGGTTGCTAGACAGTACTCCTTTAAGAACATAAATTGAATTATTTAATTATCTTCCCATTTGTGACTCACTTACTCCAACTTATTCTTATTTATTCAAGTACATTCAGTTGAGTCGGTTTTTGTGGGATAATTATTGCTGTGTTCCCTGTTTGTTCCTTTATTTGATGATAACTTGGGGTAGGTTTCACTCCCCAGGTATAAAGGATATTAGGATCACGACAGGTACCTAGAGATATTTCATCTCCCCAGTATGTGTGTGTTCTGAACTTATATGTGATGCATGTTACGGGGAATGGTGGTAAGGTGTTTAGTATTGACCAAGTCACTTTGTTAAAACAGCGCTCCTCATGGTTGATTTTCACACGTGAGACGTAAGAATTCCTATCCAAAGTTGTGAAGTGCTGTATGCCTAAAAAATACGGGTGCATTCGGCACCTATAGGTGACGCATGTTTATGGGTATTGTTGGAGAAAAAAATTCACCATTCTTGAGATCTAGAGAAAGTATTATCACAAACAGCCGAACACCCGCCTGCTTGATGGGTTATGAGTGATTTTCTCAGGTTTCTTGTTGTGTGTAGTTAATATTTCTTAATATTTTTGTTACTATTTCTCAGTGACTGACATTGTTTTGATGTGTGTAGTTAATACTCCTTAATATTTTTTATACTATTTCTCAGCGACTGATATTATTCTGTTGAATGCCCTTAAGGCATGTACAGGTGTGGAGTTAATAATTTTTTAATATTTTTTATACTATTTCTCAGTGACTGATATTATTTTGTTGAATGCCCTTAATGCCTGTTCATTATGGAGTGAATAATTCTTTATATTTTTTATACTATTTCTCAGTGACTCATTATTTTGCTGAATGCCCAAGAGGCATTGTTTATTTATTCATTAATAATTTTGATACTATTGTCTTCTAATGTTTATGTGCCACTAAGGGATATGAGATAACGAGGGGAACTGTTTTCAGATGAGCTCCTCATTCTGGTGTAAGTAGTTTCTCAAAGGCATTGAATATTTCTACATAATTTTGATATCATGTACAACCTTTGTTCCCCAGTGTAGTGTTTAAAGCCATGCTAAAGGTGCGCAACTGGTGGTGTACCATTATTGATTGTGTTTGTAGTGTTGGAGGGAATAGAAGTGTCAAATTTTACAGTGCATCTCATTCACCCAAATCACAGGTGCTATCTTTCCACGGTCACGGAGAATATTTCTTAAATTAATTGTGTTTGTGCTGATTCAGGTTTTTCTCAAAAGGGCGCTTCCACTGCATTACCATCCACTATACTCAAAAACACCAAGTGAGAGAATTCCGACCGATTACATGTATATATATATATATATATATATATATATATATATATATATATATATATATATATATATATATATATATATATATAACTACAAGGAAACAAGAAAACTCGAAGTTCCCAAGCGCTTTCGTGTAATTCACATTTTCATGGGTGAGTGTAGACTCAGGAGTAATACTTGTCAAGGCTAATACATACAGTTATCTAAATAGTTATCTAAATGTTTGTTTTTTACTAAATCCCCTAATATTAAGAATAATATGGATCTGGTAGATAAACTCAATAACTTATACATTAATTATGATTTTAAACTAGTTAGTTTTGATGTAACATCACTCTTTACAAAGGTCCCAGTTGATGATTTACTGGAGTTTCTTACAGAGTCCCTGGATAATATTCCATTTCCCGTCTCGAAAGATAATTTCATCGAACTTATCAAACTATGCATTAAGGATTGAAAATTTGAATTCAATGGAGAAAAATATGCAAAAAAATTGGGTATGGCAATGGGTAATCTGCCTTCGCCAGTATAAAGCAACTTAAATATGGAATTCTTTGAGAAGAAGCTATTAAGTAATATTTTACCACCTTTAGCAGTCTTTTTTAGATATTTAGATGATGCCTTTGGCCATGTAATGAGGACCTAAAAGCTTATCTACCACAACTTAACAACTTAGCCCCCTCAATCAAATTCACTGTGGAATTAGAGAATGACTGTAAATTACCATTCCTAGACTGTCTGATCCACAAAATAGGTAACACCTTTAAGTTCAGTATTTATGGGAAACCTACTAATGTGTGTTCATACATTCATTATTATTCTGCCCACCATAATAGAGTCAAACAGTCAGTATTTTCATCAATGTTTTTACGTGCTCTAAGAATATGCTGTCCGGAATTCATTGATGAGGAATATAAATATATCTATAATATTGGCTTGAACCTTAAGTACCCAAGATCTTTTATAGACAAATGCCTTAACATTACTATGAAATATTTTTATAGAACTGATCCTAAGCCAACCCATGACAATAAGAATCTCTTAGTATTACCATTTAACAAAAAATTCTCTCAAATTCCTATTCAACTGAAAACCTGGAGCGTTAATGTGACATTTAAAAACCCATGCACTGTAAAACAAATGTTAATTTAGAACTCCCCCAACAATGCAGGCGGCTGCATTTACAAGGTTCCTTGCAAGGAATGTAATATGTTTTACTTAGGCCAGACGGGTAAAGATCTTATAACTCGACTTAAACAGCATAAATATAGTGTTAGGATAGGCCAGGAATCCAATGCTCTGTTCATTCATATAAGGGATAATAAGCATTGCATTGACTGGGATAATGCTTCCTCAATATTACCTTGTAATTCAATTGTAAGTAGGAACATTATAGAATCCAGTCTCATTAAACATGCCGAATCCGTCAACATGAATTTGAGTAATGGTATGTACAAACTGGATAATTTTGTGATTAAGAAGATTTGTAACCAGGTGAGAGGGTTGGGTCATCTTACCCTATGACCTGACTACAGACAGCTGCTGTGCTTAAAGATGGCATGGTCAATTTTGTTTTTATTTTATTTTTTTATTAAGGAGATTAGTAAGGGTTGGGTCACTGCCTTATGACTGGAGCATTGTGGACACCTTCTGTCCCCTAGGGACTTGATCTCACTCTCCTCTACTGTATAGTATATTAGCCTTGTCAAGTATTACTCTTTTGTCTCTACTCACCCTTGAAGATATGAATTACACGAAATTGCTTGGAAACTTCGTGTTTTCTTGTTTCCTTGTGGTTATCAGCATATATATATATATATATATATATATATATATATATATATATATATATATATATATATATATATATATATATATATATACTAGCAGAATCGCCGCCCTCTGTGCGGCTCATCCGCTATGGCAACGGTAGGACGCCACCCTCCGGGAGGCTCCACATTGTCTCACTGTTCAGTCCCCAAAACCTCTTCTTCCAGCAATAGTTCATTAACAGTGTATGTAAGTTCCGCCACGTTTTTCACTACAACGGTACAGCAAAGTATATTTTTTTAGCAGTAAACTGTTATTATTTTATTGTCTAATCATCACTACATATAACACCACCTATCATCACTACATATAACACCATCCATCATCACTACATATAACACCATCCATCATCACTACACATAACACCACCCATCATCACTACATATAACAATATCCATCATCACTACATATAACATCATCCATCATCACTACATATAACACCATCCATCATCACTACAAATAACACCATCCTTCATCACTTCAGATCGGTAAAGTAGTTTCCGAGATTCTCATGAGGACACCCAAACAAACTAACCCACCCACAAACAGACAGGCTGCTCGTTCACTAGGCCACGGTAGGACGCCACCCTCCGGGAGGCTCCACATTGTCTCACTGTTCAGTCCCCTAAACTTCTTCTTCCATCAATAGTTCATTAACGGTGTATGTAATTTCCACCATGTTTTTCACTACAACGGTACAGCAAAGTATATTTTTTTATCATTAAACTGTTATTATTTTTTTGTCTAATCATCACTACATATAACAACATCCATCATCACTACATATAACATCATCCATCATCACTACAGATCGGTAAAGTAGTTTCCGAGATTCTCTTGCGGACACACACACACAGACGTACTTCTTTGTTTTATCTCTCTCTCTCTCTCTCTATATATATATATATATATATATACTTCATTTTTAGTCCATTTAACACGCCGACTTTGAACATACAATCAACGACCTCACCAGCAAGGAATCGAACCCTCGACCTATTGGGTGTGACTAGGGAACGCTTACCGGCTAGGCCACAAGGACACTAAAAGCAGTTCTAGACTCTGTTATATTTCACACAAAGCCTGTTCATCGAGCTGATGGCGCCGTGAACCTCACTGGGAAACTGCCCGTGCCTCGTATGTGGTGTCAGTAGCATTTTACCGAATCCAGCTGGTATGAAACGCGAGGTACATATATATACTTCATTTTTAGTCCATATTGTTGACCACAAAGGATCAAATCGTTGTTTATCCCGTAATTGCGAGTGATCAAAGATACAGAGGTCACTGGTGCTATGGCGTTCCTTGACAAGGCGTCGGTGACCACGGTCGCTCGTCCCGGTAAGTACTGTACATGAACAAGGGGTTCGAAATCTTGAATGGTCAGAAACCAGCGTTGTAGTCTGCCTGAACGTATTTTTTTTAAAGGAAGAACTGTATGGAGGTTTATATGATAGCCAAAATAAAATACATAAACTTCTTAAGTGCCCAGACAAAAGCTAATGTTTCCAGGTGCATTAGTGAATAGCCGGTTTCTGCGTCATTAAGTGTACAACTGGCGAAAGCAATCACTCTATATTTCCCTCCTGTGTCCAACTGCATAAGTACAGCATCGAGCTCTCGTCCTGAGGCGTCGATACACAGAGTAAATGGATGAGTGAAGTCAGGAAATGCCAAAACAGGTGCATTGGGAAGTACCGTCTTCAATGCAATAAAACTAGTCACCTGTTCATAATTTCAGACATATATGGCGTCCTTCTTGAGTAATTAAGTCAGCGGCGATGCTAATATCGCTTATCCTTTTATAAAAGAGCGATAAAATCCTGATGAATGAAGAAGACTACTCACTCTATCAACGGTTGTAGGACGTGGGAACTGTGCAAAAGGCTTTGACCTTGCCGTCAACTGTATGAATGCAGTCTCCGTCGACTACATGACCAAGTAATTGTTTTCTGGAAAACTTCATGGAGTTTGGCAAGGTGACTGTCTTCATCATTACTGACTACGATGAGATCATCTAAATATTAATAATAATAATGGTTGCCCCTCTTGTAACGAGGATGGCCGGTCCAAGGGCCACCTCGCCTTGAATTTGTTTAAGGTGTAGAAGCTGTCGCCAACACAACAACCGCACCCTGTGGTAACGAGCTGCATGACCCAGTGTCAAGGAATAGTCCGAGAAGACCTGACAACTCCACTATCTAACCATTACCCTGGAATACGATCCGCAAATCGATTAACATCCAGGTTCTCAATTACTGTTGGGAAGACAGAAGCAAATGGCGTAAAGAAACCTGCCCATAGTTTCACCCTGACCGGGTCTGTCCGCTTGCGATATTAGCATGCTGACCATTACACCACAAGTCGTCATCTAAATAGGCACATACTGTGTTACGTATTATATCACCAAACTAAGAGTTGATTATCCTGTGAATAGTCAATGGCGCATTTAGAATGCCGATAGGCATATGTAGCAATTCAAAATGGCCCAAAGGAGTACTAAGGGCATTATTATCTTTGAATAAAGATTGCAATATATGGCTCAGAGCAGACATTAGGTACCTATTCTGGATAGTGTCTTCGTTGACTCGCCGAAAATATATGACTGGGGGCAAACTTCCATTCTTCTTAGGGACTAAAAACCATGGGTAAATGAAAGGGGGCTTTGAATGTGTGACAACTTCTGCTCTAGCATATCTTGAATCATGTCTTGTACACCAGTGCGCTGGCTATGAGGTACTCTGTAAGCTGGTATATAAAGCGGGTTTGTGTCTGGTTATTAAAGGTATGTGAGGTGAAGTGACCCTCGAGGAGCCTAGTCTTACCTTGAAAGTGATCAATTACCATAACGCGGTATTATTCGATCCATCCTTTCTTGTCTGGTTTATATAAGCTTATGTACATCACTGCCAATTTAAAACTGTGTAGGCCGTAAAGCAACACTAGTATTGTAAACCTGATAAACACATAAATAACATCCCTGTTTCAATATTTTACAAGCGCCTGGTCTGTGAAGAACGAGGACATTTGTTAAACCACCGGAAAGAATCGTACTCAGTGTAAATTAACCCTGGAAGTTTCCGTAAGACAGACTACGTCAGTCCTAGTGAAAACGTCTGGTAGGTGAACAGTGTCCCTGATTGTTTCCTCATTCTGAAAATGAAGAGTACCTGTTAAAACTGCAGGTATTACTATCAAATTTTTTATGCTAAAATCACGCCGGGTAAACGGGTCGGTGGGGACTGGGACACGCTGAGACTGGAGATCTATCTTTTTCGTAGTAGGAGCGTTGTGTGAAACATTCTCCTTGGCGGTAGGCAATGGTACAGAATTGTGCATGGCACGATATGTAGCGCCACCAACAGTGTTAGTATGTTGATTTGGCTGGACGTCTATCATATTGTGTTTAAGCGTTGGAAGACCAATTAATCCGTCAACTGGTAAGTTAAATTCCTTGACTATGTAACACACTACTGAAAATGGTTTACAATGTCTACAAAAACGTATAGGTAGTGTTACCACTCCCGTAATGTCCAGCTGGGCACTGTAAACTCCTGAAAGATCGGTGTCAATAGGTCGAACTTGAAATCCTCGGTGAGGTGAACGTCACCTTAGTTTTTCATAGGACACTAATTAGAGTACACTTGCGCACGCACCCTTATCTATATCTAAGGAAAGTGTCTTGGTACCCACTATAACCGGAACAGACAACACTTCTGTTTTATACAACGTCGCGATTAGCGAAGCTGCACTAGAAGTGTTGCTTTGCATTGTTAAGGCCGTATTTAGCCCGCGTCGTGTTGAACAAGACGATGGTCTTCCCCAAACCGCTTTTAATAGCGACGACATGGCCGTCGTGGCTGTCTATGATGTCTCGAATCCTTACACTGTTGTAGAGTTGCAAAGTCCTGGGAATTATATGAGGCAGAGTCATGAAATATATACCACATAATTATCACCTTTCGGTACAGTAGTAGACTTGGTCTGAACAGCTGTTGAATAGGACGGAGGTGGGTCTTGTCGTGGTCTTGAATTTCCTGGATGGGTTGTGTGGTGTTTGGGTGTTACCACCTATCTGGAGCTGGTAACAATAGTCAATAATATGACCTTTAGTGTTACAGTGTTTGTTTAACAGTTGCTGTTTAGGTTTCATGCAAGTATCCTGGGAAACCTTGTGATTAATCGGCGCCACAGGTGTAACTGTACTGGCCAGTAGGGTACGGGCTACCTTAAGTGAGATTTTACGTGCGTAAGAAAGTATTGTATTAAGACTGGGCATAATCGTCAGTCTTAGCTTAACTGTACGCAGGGTCCTATAAACATAATACAACAGTCGCAATTTCAACAATGTGTGCAAACTGCTCTAGTGATAGGGTGCCGTCCTTGTGATACTCATCTTCTGCGATTACAGTGTTCTGCACAAAATCCTCACATGAACGTAAAAATATACCCGAATGATATCCATCTTCCGGCTCCCGAACAGATGGCCGACGGATGTTTCACAGACGGACATCGAGCCGACGGACATTTGGCCGAACAGACAATAGGCCGAACGGACATTTGGCCGAATGGACATATGGCCTTTTTAATTTATTTTGTATTTTTCTTCCTCCTTTGCAATGTATTTTTTGCACATTTACTAAAGAATAAAATATTTTTATTGTAATGTAAATGCTTCTTTGCAATGTGTTTGCTTTATAAAACAAAGGATAAAAAGATAACATAATTTCAATGTGATACATTTGCACGATATACAATTTTTTTTTTTAATATTTATTTCCTTTAAGACCATGGAATTCATACCAACGAGAAGAGGAGGAAGAAGGCTTTTGCTTGACGGCTACGCCTACATCGTTGATAAACGGAAAGACAATGTAATATATTGGCGATGTGAACGCAAAGGAAGTTGTTAGCCAGTGGTCTTTGAAAGCAAGAAGCTGTAAGTTTCGAGGAGTTGACAGAATTAGCAGGTTGTCACTTTCATGGATGACAAAGTCTTCTCCTCTAATTGATTTCCGTCAGTTAAAAAGTCCCCGTCTGGTGCCATGCGTTGTCTGCGCATCATTCTTGCCAGAATTTCTTTCTTAGGAAGAACACCTGCAGCATCAAGTGGGTACTCATTGGTGCAGTTTTGTATAATAGTCGATGTCACTTCCTCCGACTGTCTGGCTCTTTCTTTAATTTTCTTTACTGTTTTCAAGGACAGGTTACGTCCGGCATCAGGCGGACGTGAGTGATTACTTGCTTCTCCTTGAATAACGTCTTCTTCTGTTTTTAATCGTCCCCACCAACTTCCTTTGCCTTCACATCGCCAATATATTACATTGTCTTTCCGTTTATCAACGATGTAGGCGTAGCCGTCAAGCAAAAGCCTTCTTCCTCCTCTTGTCGTTGGTATGAATTCCATGGTCTTAAAAGAAACAAATATTAAATAAAGTAATAATAATAGTAATAATAATAATAATAATAATAATGATAATAATGATAATAATAATAATAATAATAATAATAATAATAATATTAATAATAATAATAATCATAATAATAATAATAATAATAATAATATCAATAAGAACAACAGCAACAAAAATATTGGCTTACCTTTACAACCTGTGAAGAGCGACTGCATCCGAGTCCAGGCAAGCAAGGCTAACATTTGGTTGGTTTGGGGCGTGGCTAAAAACTTCACCTGACTTAACATGACTAGATACGTCGCCCTTTCTTTTGTGTTTGTGGTGGTGCTGGTGTGTGGATTAGCGGATGTCATGTTTTTGATCTGACCTCATGTTTTGTAAGGTCGCCCTGTGTACATAAACCTCTCTCAGTCCTTGTAATTCACTAATTAAATTGAAATTGGGGAAAATAATGCTGATTGTTTCCAAATAATGCTGATTATTTCCGACGTCTACCAGATATTAAGCACAAGACTGAAGCAATTTCTATAAAGCAATTACATTACAATTAATATCTTTTATCCTTTAGTAAATGTGCAAAAAAAATACATTGCAAAGAAGAAGGAAAAACAAAATTAAAAAGGCCATATGTCCATTCAGCCAAATGTCCGTTCGGCCATTTGTCCGTTCGGTCTATTGTCCGTTCAGCCATTTGTCCGTTCGGTCTATTGTCCTTTCGGCCAAATGTCCGGCGGCTCCATGTCCGTTAGGTCAAATGTCCGTCGGTGAAACGTCCGTCAGCCAAATGTCCTTCGGCCATCTGTCCGGCCACGCCATCTTCCACTGTTAACTCGCGAATGCGGTCATTCTGTGGCAACTTTTCAGATACAATGGAAGTGTTAGTAAACATGCTTGAGCCAGCTCTAGCCATTGTTAGTTGGATATTAGACAAGTTAGATGTCACTGGAGGAAAAGAGGATGTAGGAGGTAAACTACAGTATACTGCCCTGACGCCCTGGGGATTGGTGGGTAGGGAGAATGAACAGATCCTTACTGAAATGTGGCATCGTATGTACGAACCTGACCTAAGTTTGGTACAGTGTAAATCGTCAAATGATTGATCGATTAATTGTTCACTATTCCCAATGGAAGCGTTTCGCTGTAAATAAATTTGTGTTCCATGCACATATTCCATGATACCAGTAAAACTACCCTGATCTGTCCGTTTGGAGCCATGGAGTATGTTGTGTCGTAGTTTAGACTGACTGAACAGAAGAGGTAACTTTGGGTCACACAGCGGCTCACCCAGTGGGTCACCTGGTGGGTCACATGGTGGGTCACTAAGAGCAGTCACCGAGTGATGACCAAGTGTCGAGAGAGCGCTGAACCAGACGTTCACCAATAAAAAAAAAACTGGGTTGAAGACGAGGGTAGGCTAACCCTGGGAGAGAAGGCTTTCTGATGATGTTATGCTTAGTAGCTGAAACAGTCTTGAGTGCGTCTTGAATGCAGGGGAGCTCAGACGTTCAAGGTGTGGAAATGCTGGTATGTAGTGTTGACACGTATGAAGTGATCAAATGTATTAAATCACTTATAATAACAATATTAGAAAGTTGTATGTTGAACTGGGACGTCACAAGTGTTTACCTAAAATTTACTGCCTCTCAGAAAGGTAGATATCAAGTGCATAAATGGAGAATGTCAAACTTTAACTAAAAATCGTAAATTTTTGTATGAAACACTGTTTTTTGTTCATAGATTCGAAAAAAATCTGCTGCCACCTCATGTTGCAGTTTCCGGTTACCTGTGAAATCACTAATTAGAGGTGAACTGAAAGCAACATTCATAAATGTTTATGGGTTAAGTTTTCAAACCCAAATGGGGTTTCTCCATTTTTTAAGAAAATGAACTATTGCACAATAACTGGGATATCACCGTAAGGACATTGCCTCAGAGTCTGTGGTGTTATTGTACAGTAATTATAAGTAGGATGGATATAATTCTTTTGAGGTAGATTCCACGTGTTTTTTCTAAGCTCACGTTCACGGCAAAATAGTATTAGTTATCTGTTACCTTAATTCTACTACAAAGTTCGATATATGTATGAATGACTCTTGATGACTCTGAGCAAAAATGGTGACCGTTTCCGCAATAACCACCACCACCACAAAATCATGATAAAGCCTAAAACTATCTGCATTATATATGACGTTCTTTATGGTCTCTTATGCTTTTTATTTATTGTGTGGTTTTCACATACACTCAAATACAGGAAATCATTTAAATGTGCATAAAAGGATATGGAGCATTTATGAAATAATTTGTATAAGCACTAATGAAAAGGCATTTGTAAAGAAACTATTTGTCTTTCAAAATCTATGCATCTATGTAAAACATTGTAGACACTGGAGGGAGCAATCCTCCTCAAATGGCATTGAAACCACACCCTACAGTTTGGCAGAAGTATTGCTCGGCAATTTATATTGCGATCTGACCTAACTTAGCCTGTCCTAACCTAATCCTACCCCATGATCGTGTTCTGGCAACATAACTATTGCCACATCCATGTATTAGCCCCTGTCTCATAGTACTTACGATTGAACGTGGGCCCTTCGTGCCCGGTGGCGAGTCCGGTCGTACAGTTTACCGAGGCGTGAAAGTTCGAACCCAGTGCTTGGTGGAGATGTTCGGGGCACTGGTAATGGGGTCAGCAGAAGGTGTTACGGGGCGGAGGAAACAGCGGCTCCTCCACCACACACGACCACTGGTAGTCCCGTGACCTGCCGAGACCCATGACTACGCCCACTTTGTCCCAATGTAGGGAGGTCGGATCCTGAACACGGACTTGGGTGCCGACACTCAACCTGGGGAGAGAACGGGCGTGGTCGTTGTAGCGGGCGACGACGTCTTGAACACGTTCGGCTGCTCGGCGATCAAAATCCTCTGTCTTGGCCTACCACTCCTTGGAGAAGGACTGAGGGTGAGGAGGGACACAAGAACGGAGGGGGCGTCCATACAAGACCTGGGCAGGGGAACGTCCGGTGTAATTGGGTGTGTTGCTGAGTTCAAGGAGACCCTGGTCGAAGGCCTCGCAGTCAATATTCCCAGCAGGGGCCACTTTGAGGATGAGGTGCTTCAGGGATTTGACAGCAGCCTCAGCGTGGCCGTTGGACTGTGGGTAATGAGGCGGTGACAACACATGCAGGACTCCCCATCGGTCGAGGAACGCAGCAAAGTCCCGGCTTGTGAACTGAGGCCCTACGTTGGTTCGCAGGCGCGCAGGAACGCCCACGTAACGGAAGTAGTGGCGGAACTTGCTGATGGTGGAGGCAGACGTCGCATCATTACCGCACTTGATGAGAACTGGCCAACCAGAGAGACGGTCGACGATATCCAGGAAGGACTCTCCTGACACACAGAAAGAGTCGGCCGACACAGACTCAAAGGGGCGGGTGGGGCTGTCGTCACTCATGAAGGGTTCCTGCTGCTGGCTGGGTTGTAGAACTTGGCAGGGCCAGAACACAGTCTGTCTTGCACGCCGTTTGGTGGCCTCGGCTCCACAGTGACTGTCATGGAGGCGAGCCAAGGCGTGGGGAAGTGAAGCAGCAGGGACAACTACTGAAGGAGAGTCGTCACTGGCCAGAGGTTGGGGTAGGGCGGCAACAGGGTTGTTGCTGCTCCCTTCGTGCACCCTGTTGGCGTATTTTACCTCGAGAATCGGTGTTGGGAAGTCTTGGGAGATGATGGCCAACTCTTGGCAATGTCTGTAGGACAGCAAAGGGGTCGGGACACCATTATGCACGTCAATCCAGGCTTGACACGACCTGTTGCCAAAGGTGACTTGTGCATAGAGTGAACCTAGGGCTGGGGCCATCTGTGAACCATCTGCTGTGATGCGGAGGTCCTTGGAAGGCGGTCCTAGATCACTTGGAGAGAGCCCCAAGCATTGCAAATGCTGGGGACCGATGACCGTAGCCTCAGCGCCTGTGTTGGGCAGCATCTCGAGACAGGATGACACACTGCCGTAGGTCACGATGACGCTGACGTGCTGGGGAATTTTGGTCCTGGGACGCGCGGAGTACACCCTCCTAATATGGGTTGAGTGTTGTCCAGGGTCGTCGTGCCTCTGACTTGGCGACTGTGCGCGGCCCTCACTAGTGGAAGGGCGCTGCTGCTTCCCCCGACGCTGTCCCTTGGGTTTGTTGGTCGGGCAACACTTGTCGTAGTGGCCCAGACGACCACACACATTGCACTAGACGCGTTTGGCTGGGCACCATACTGTAAGTGACCAGTGGCCCTTGCGGTCACAACTGTTCAGGTAGACTCAGCAGCTGGGCACACCTGTGTTCCATGCTGCCTACCACAGCTGTTGCAAAGGGAGCTAGGCGTGGGCGTGGTGGGCGTAGGCGTTGGGGTAGAATTCTTGTCTTTTTGTATTGGGACATAGCCCGTACGGCTGTAGGGGGAGCTCTGATGGCAGAGGTAGCACACCTGGCAGCCTCATAGGAGCAACATACTGTCAATGCATCCTTAAGAGAGGAGGAAGAGTCGAGGGAGGTGAGGAGTTGGACAAGCTCCTCGTCCTTAATACCCATCAGGATCACCTGCTTCAACTGGGTGTCCTCGCACTGCTGGTGATTACCGGGACATATGTCTATCTCTTACGAGGCTCTCTTGAGTCGTACATAGAAATCGTCAAAAGTCTCGCCCTCCATCTGTCTTCATTCCACTGACCTTTGATGTGCCGTTCTAGAACATCCAGTACCTCCTCTACAGACAACAAAGACGTCGGGGGCACTTGCAACGTATGTTCCAACACATGCTACGTTCCCAAAGACAGGCACATACGTAGCTGAATGAGCTGTTTAGGCTGTGGCAAGCTCTGGAGATCCACCATTGTAGCATAATCAGTCCACCGTCGCCGCCACTCACGAAAAGTCTGAAAAGTCTCACCAGGCTTCAAGGTGGGTGGGGGTTGGACAACCACTTTGGTAGAGGGCATTGACGAGGTATCTGAGCCAGTCGGTACCGGAGCAGTGGAAGGGCCAGGGGCTTGATTAGCAGTGAGGCTAGATATCAAAGCTGCAAACCGTTCGTTATCTTCCAATCTCCTTTGGTGGTCTTCAGCACGTCTTCTCGCTTCGTCCTCGTGCCTTTCCTCCCTCATAAGCTTCATCAGAGCAATTATCTCTGAGGACGAGGCTGAGGGTCGAGGTGTGTGGCTGGGAGATGTGTTGGGAGAGCGTGGGGCGTCGCTCTCTGACTGGTCATCCATCTCTGTAGAGTGTTTATCCGTCTGATTCATCCGGGCGCCAGGGACACCCCTGCGTTAGGCCCGGGGCATAATTACTTTATCTGTATATTGTATCTCTTACCCGTATCATCATTGGGTATGACTTTGCTTGGGAGATTGGTATCCCAGCATCCCCTGAGCAACGCTCTTATGCATTATGCAGAAGACCCGACAGCAACACCCTTATCCACTACCTCCTAGGATGTCCCCACACACACGCTTTGATGCACTATTGGTGACCCTGGCGCTAACCCACCCTCCCTCACTCGCAAGTAGCTCTCACCAAGGCGCCAGTACCCTCCCTCCTCCACCACACCAGCGTCCTCCAGGTACTCTTGCTACTCCAACAGCTCCCAAGGCATCTGTTCAAGCCCCACCCGCCCTCTCACCAGACATCACGTTTCAGCTTTTTCATGAGTAGAAGCGGCGGTGGACAGATTACTCCACGATGGTGGACCTTGATAGCATGCCTCCAAACAAACAGCTCATCCAACTGCGGATGTGTTTGTCGCTGGAAACCCAGAGAGTTTTGAAGCACACGTTGCAAGTGCCTCCCGATTCTACGTCTTTAGTGCCGGATGTGCTTGACCTTTTACAGGAGCATGTTAAGGGTCGGAATAACGAGGCTTTGCATCGCCTCGCCTTCACCAGCTGCAAGCAGGCGGAGAATGAATCCTTTGACGACTTTTTTGTACGCTTAAAGAGTTTGTCGGAGTATATCGACGTCTGCAAGGCGCACAGCCAGGAATGTGAGGAAGCCTGGATCAAGCACGGGATCTTGACAGGTGTCAGGCAAGAAGAGTTGGTACAGCGACTCATCCCCCTGGACGCTTCCTCCACACTCCAGGTGGTAGTGACTGAATGTCGGTCATACGAGGCCACCAAGTCCGCCACCTCTGCCTTACGGGCCTCACCTGCTGTGAGAGCTATCTCACAGTACAAGAAGGGTTAGAAGGCGGCCAACATTGTGAAGGCTGCCGCACATTCTTCCACGCCTCCGCTTAGTGCTTCCTGTGGCAGCTGTGGAAAGCAGCATGGCCCCAAGACATGCCCGGCCGCCGACGCACTGTGTCGTGGATGTGACCATAAGGGCCACTGGTCTAACACAGACAGGTGCCCTGCACTAGGCCACATGTGTCTGGCCTGCGGTCGCTATGGACACTACGACAAGTGCTGCCGCCAACCCAAGCCCAAAAGCCCGAGACGAGGAGGAAAGCAGCTCACTTCCCTCTGGGTGGTTCGCACGCAGCCCCCTTCAGATGGCCCACGCAGCCCCAAACAGCAGCTGAGTCACATCAGGAGGGTGGAATCGACCACATGCCCCAGGGCTAACCCTTCCCCTACCATCCGCGTCGCCGTCACACACGGTGATGTGTTGGGTCACATTGAGGTGATACCGGACACCTGAGCTGATGCTACGATGATAGGCCTGAAGCACCCCCAGAAACTGGGCCTCACCAAATGCGACCTGGGACCACCGCCGCAGCTGCTGTACTACAATGAGAACGGTTCCCAGATGCCGGACGCTGTGGGCTCCTTTCAAGCGGAGATCACCTACGGCGACAGGTCGTGTCACGGAAGGATGGACGTGCAGCTTACTCTCGCTACACCCTTGTTGTCGTGGGAGCACTGCAAGGAGTTAGGCATAGTGCCCAGAGGCTTTCCTGAGGAGATCCCAGCTGCTCGGTACACCGCCAGCAGGGTGGGTGAGTCAACGAGCGACACGCCTGGCGCTGCCGCACAGAGCTGCCCAGAACCCGCGTCCACTCCCGCCCCGCCTCCACCCAAGTCACGGCTGCTTCCTCTTCACAGCGAGACATCTCCTTCAGCCGCAAGGGCCTACTTCCTGAAGGAGTACTCGGAAGTGCTGGTGACGAAGGAGGCCCTACGGACCGCGCCACTGAAGGCTATGGCGGGTCCGCCTATGAGGATACACCTGCGGGAAGATGCGCAGCCGTTTGCCATACAAACTCCCCGGTTGATCCCTCTCGCCTTCAAGGATTCAGTCAAGAAGGAACTGGATTCCATGGTGGCCCAGGGTGTCATCTTACCCATTGGTGACGACCCGTCCCCTTGGTGCTACCCTCTAGTCGCTGTGGCAAAGACAAACGGTGGAGTGCGGATTACTACCCACTTGTCAAAGCTTAACAGCCAGGTGTCCCATCCCGCCCACCCTTCACCCACACCTTTTGCAGCTATACGGAGTGTGGACCTGAAGGTACGGCACTTTTCGACAATGGATGCCCTTTGTGGTTACTGGCAGATCCCACTGAAGAAGGAGGATCAACCACTGACCACCTTCATCACGCCTTACGGACGCTTCCGCTACTGCCGTGGCCCTATGGGATTCGCTGCTACGGGGGACGCCTTCTGTCTCCGTGGTGACATGGCACTTCAAGGCGTGACCAACTGCGTGAAGGTAGTAGATGACATCCTCCTCTACGATGAGGACTACCTGACGCATCTTCGCCGCATCGACGAGGTACTGACCAGGTGTAGGACGCACGGCATCACTCTGAATGCCGAGAAGTTCGTCTTGGCCGCACCTGCAGTGTCTTTCTGCGGCTACCGACTCTCAAGGGATGGCATTGCTGCGGACCCGGAGAAAGTTCGCGCCATAGCGGACTTTGCCAAACCTGCCAACCTTACGGATCTCAGGTCTTTCATGGGCCTGGTGAACCAGCTGGCAGAATTTTCTCCCGACGTCTCCGCCGCTGCTGGGCCTCTCTGCCCCCTGATGAGCCCCAAGAGGACTCTCACGTGGACCCCTGACCATGACCTCGCCTTTCATAAGGTGAAGGAGGCCCTGTCAAGTCCACCTATCCTCGCTACTTTCGACCCAGCGCTCCCCACCTTCCTCCAGACAGACGCCTCGCGCCTGTACTGGGTTGGTTACACCCTTCTCCAGGATCACGGTGGAGGAAAGTACCTGCTCGTACAGTGTGGCTCTCGCAGGTAAGGAGTTGTGCATCCCGGATGCCCTCTCCCGCTCCCCAGTCAGCCGCCCTACACCTGAAGACGAGATGCTCAGCACCGAGGCCGGTTTCTCCGTCAGCAACATCGTCACTTTGCAGGCCGTACAGTCCCTCGCCAGCACCCAGGCCTCAGTGTCACCACCCGACAGCGATCTGGCCCTTGAGGAACTACGGACCGCGGCACGCGACGACCCCTCCTACACTCAGCTCTTGGAGAGTGTGAGGACTGGGTTCCCTCACGACCATTTTGACCTCCACAACGCCCTACGCCCGTATTGGAAGATACGTGAGGACCTCTACGCAGATGGGGACCTCGTCCTGTATGGTGCCCGTGTGGTCGTCCCTGCAGCTCTCCGTCGTCGCGGTCTGGCCCGCTTACACGACAGCCATAGTGGAGCAGAGGCCACCAAGCGCCGCGCAAGGCAAGCTGTGTGCTGGCACGGCATTGACACGGATATCGTCAATACGGTCCGTGTCTGTGAGCCGTGCCCGATCATGCAGCCCAGTCAATCAGCACGAGCCCCTCTTGTGTGACGACGAACCCACCAGGCCCTTCGAGTCCGTGTCGGCTGATTTCTTCAGCACAGCTGGGAAACATTTCCAAGTTGTCGCCGACCGGCTGTCTGGCTGGCCTGTGGTGGTAATCTGTGGCTCGGACACGACGTCTGCGGCCACCATTCGCCACTTCCGGCACCTCTATCGTGACCTGGGCGTCCCCTTACGTCTGCGGACGGACGGTGGGCCACAGTTTACCAGCCGGGACTTCACAGGATTCCTGGAGCGTTGGGGAGTCCGCCACATCGTGTCAACACCCCACTACCCACAGTCAAAAAGCCACGCTGAGGCTGCGGTCAAGACATTCAAGCACCTCATCCTCAAGGTGGCCCCTTCAGGCAACATAGACCGTGAGGCGTTTGACAAAGGACTCCTCGAGTTATGTAATACTCCCACCCACACAGGACGCTCCCCTGCCCAGATCCTGTACGGTCACCCTCTCCGCTCTTACGTTCCTGCACATGCCAAGGCCTTTGCGAAGGAGTGGCACACCAGAGCCGAAAGCTGCAACCGCCACGCCGCTGTACGTGCCCAGGACGCCAAGGCTCGGCATGACGACCATGCCCGCCCTCTTCAGCCGCTGGAGATTGGTGCCCTTGTCTGCGTCCAGGGCCCGACGACGACACGTTGGGACAAGGTGGGCATAGTGATGGGCGTCGGCCGGTCGCGGGGCTACAAGGTCAGGATGCCGAGCGGCCGCATCTGGTGGAGGAACCGCCGCTTCCTCCGGCCAGTCCCACCCCCTGCTGCTGGCCCCATAACCGAGGACGAGTCCCCTACACCTCACGAGGATCCGCCCCATAGTGCACCTCGACTCTCGGAGCGACTTAGGATTAAGAAGTCCGCTCAAGACAAAGAGTTTGAGCTTGAGGGGAGGAGGGAGATGTAGGTTATGTATCTAAGCTACTGTGCTGAGTAGCAACTATGTATGTAATTACGTGGCAACACTGCACGTGTTATGTGGCAACATTGCCCCGAGGCTGCCATATGGCAATAGGGTGTGTCATACGGAGGCGAATTTTTTTTTTTTGAGTTTGAAAAATCGGCCCATGGTATTAATGATGTAGTTCTATGTGCAGAATCATGTGATATCTTCAGATTTGAAAAGTTTTTATTTTTTGCTAGGTAAATTTTAACTTGAAATCTTATGAAAATTCAGTATTCCCACCCTTTTACCAACACCACTAAATAGCTTATTTAAATTAAAGTAAATGTATCAGGTTAATTTATTAGGATGAAAATGATCCAGAATAGTGAAACGAATGATCTTGACACATTTATTAAATTTAATATTCCTTTAGAAAACAAAATCATCAAATACAAAAACCGGTTTTACTACTACGACCCGGTGTTGCTGCACACCATGGAGAACATGTCTTTCTTGCTTCTCTTTCTACTCATCACCTCCCTGCTGACCACCTGAGCTCGGATGTAGCCTTCCCTCCTCTCCTGGCTGTACACGTGACTGCTGGCCTCGCTCACTTGCTGTACACAACGCTCTATACTCTGGGTGTGCGAGGGCCAGGCAGGGACATGCATGGGGTTGTCCAGGAAAGCTCTAACTTGAACATTGGTGATGCTGCAGGTAAGAGGGGGCTCACTGCCAGCCTGGATGTTATCCAGATCTATGAGATCAGTGAGGGTCTTGGCACCTAGATTGACTTCAGGAGTCTTCCTGACCCTGAAGGAATCGTCACCAACTGATTCGTCATGCCCAGATCCTCTCATAAGTCTCATATCCAAAATTTTTTGACTGCCACTCCTCTCTCCTCCTCATCCTGACTGCAGATCATTGTCTGCAGAACTGCCTCAGGATGATCATACCAGGAAGATCTCCTCACAGTCTGCTCCACAATCTGAACAACCTTCCTTGGCTGACTCCTCAGGCGCTCAAGCTGGAAGAAAACATGCCTCCGACCTTCGGAGAACGATGACTTGACCTTGGTGTTGAACCAATTTGGCAAGTAGACACTCACGATGAATTGGACAATAAGTCTCAGGTTGTGAAGCTGGTTCCCTTTCAGTTTATGATGAGCGACCCAAATTCTGCAGAACCTGAGAGCCGTTGTGAGCCACCTAGAATGTGAGACTGGACCTATCTGCAGGTAAGCAAGTCTATCAGGCATGACCCCAGTTTTGATGGCACTGCAAATCATGTAACCATAGTACTGGTCAGTACTCAGGTCGTCAATGACAGTATGTGCAAGCTCAATGAGTGGAGGGCCAACTGTGATTTTTTCAAAGCTCGGATTTATTTCTAACTCAGTGGCAGAGTCCAGCATCTTGACAAGAGGACCAGACCATCTGTTGTTTGAAAGAGTCTTGCCATCCATCTCCTGGATCAGATGTCTGAGTGGCAACTCGTTGGTGTGGAGGTCACAAACAATCCAGTCCAGCTTCCTCCCAATCTTCCGCTCTATCCACTGTATGACCCCTCCTTGCCACCTTGTGTTCGTGTTGGTGCTGTCCCCTCCAATGGCCTGCAGAGTCTGGTCTACGTTCCTCTCTCTGAGCCAGTTCACAATGTTATCTGCCACTATCTCAGCTGGTTTCCTGATGTCATCTTTCTCTGGAGTGAAATGCCACAAATACTTCCCTCCTGGTTCACTGCAGCAGGAGTATGTTCCTCCTTCACCATGGCAGGGAACAACTTGTCAGAATCTCCAACTTTCATGAACACTTTAGTGTCATCCCTTCTCCCATCAAAGAACAAACAATTGATTCCATTTTCTCTTATCCCCTTATCAAACTCCTCTTCTAGGTTACTGACAAGTTTCTCCTGAGCTCTCCTTACTTTGTTATGATCTATCACCAGGTGAACATCATCAGTTGTTATCAAACCACCGTCAATCCAGGCAGCTGTTGCTATCTCTGCAGTTTCTCTGAGACCAGTGTGGTGTCGCATGCTGGCCAGAGCTATGCTCGGGATATCTTTCCTATTTCGAATCTTATGCCTGGAAGGTTTGGGATCATTATTTTCTGGGTTAGGGACAAAGTCACCATTCTCCTGGTCAGCACTCGGATCAGCCATGGGGAAGTCATTAAACTCTGAATCAGCTTGACTCCAATCATCGGCCTTTTTTACCTCACCCTGGGCCTTGTCAAGTCTCTTTTCCTCGGCAACTCTTCTCCTCTTCTATCTCTCTGTGGCAGCCTCCTGTCTCTTGGACTCCGGAATATCTTGGCTAGAAATCATGAGAGCCCCTATACAGCCAGTCTTCTCTCTCTGTGCTTTGACAAATGCCAGTTCGATCACAGGAATCTTCAGTTCACGCTTGCAAATACAGGAGATGTGGGCCTAGGATTTACAGTCACGATCACATCCAAACTCAGGACAGAGAACAATTGGGCACTTGCAAGTAATTATGTCAAATAACTGGTCCTGTTGCTTGGCAAAGCTGTCCTTAACTGCAAGTTTTCCTCTCCCAAGAGAGATATCTCTTGTCTTTTCCCAACTGGCTAGCAGTCTCTCACTAATCTTCTTCGGACTTGTTATGACTGGAAGCTTGAACTGAGCGTTAGCCAGAGTGTACTGTGCCAAGACAGCTTTGGTCATATCACTGGCAATGTCTTTGTTTGTGTAAGTTCTTTGGTTCTTTTCACTGATTTGCCTGATTAAAACACCGTATCTCAAAGCATCTCTCAATGTAGGCAACTCCGACTTCAGGAGCTCTCTCCCAGACCCAAGATAGTGACTGAGATGGCTGGATTTTTGGTTCCTCGTCCTGACAGAAGCAGCCATCGCAAATATTATCAACTTATAAATGCATCAGAATCTGAAACAGAAAAAAATATTGTTAGTTGGGTTGTTAAAGAATGAAGTCAGAAAGCAATGTTCACTATTTAATTGTAATGCACTAATGCAGCTGTACGTTAGATTTTCGATAAATTTCACGCTAAAATTTACCTAGCAAAAGGTTGTAAAACATTGAAACTGAAAATTTTTTCTGTTTATATACACTAAAATCTACCAAAAAAGTGATGGGCCATTAGTTTTAGCTGATCTTCCCTCCTCTGACACACCCTAATATGGCAATGCAGCCTCAGTCTGCCTCCGTGGGTCGTGCATGGAACACGCTAGTCACTACTTGTAAACTCCTATCCATTAATAAATAGACTTCAGTGTTACCCGGTGTTTCCCTACCCATCACTGCCTTCTTCAGGGAACACTTGGAACCTTCAGATCCTTCGTGTCAGGTGGCGAGTCCGGTGGTACAGTTTACCGAGGCGTGAAAGTTCGACATCGTTTTCCTGATGGTTGTGGTTGTTATAATCATGGTCGTGGTTGTTATAATCATGATCGTGGTTGCTATAATCATATTCGTGTTTGTTATAATCATGGTCGTGGTTGTTATAATCATGGTCGTGGTTTTTATAATTATGGTCTTGGTTGTTATGATCATAGTCGTGGTTGTTATAATCATGGTCGTGGTTATAATCATAGTCGTGGTTGTTATAATCATAGTCGTAGTTGTTATAATCATGGTCGTGAGTGTTATAATCATGGACGTGGTTGTAATAATCATATTCTTGTTTATTATAATTATGGTCGTGGTTGTTATAATCATGGTAGTGTTTTTTATAATAATGGTCGTGGTTGTTATGATCATAGTCGTGGTTGTTATAATCATGGTCGTGGTTGTTATAATCATGGTCGTGGTTGTTATAATCATGGTCCTGGTTGTTATAATCATGGTCCTGGTTGTAATAATCATGGTCCTGGTTGTTATAATCATGGTCTTGGTTGTTATAATCATGGTCTTGGTTGTTATAATCATGGTCGTGGTTGTTATAATCATAGTCGTGGTTGTTATAATCATGGTCGCGGTTGTTATAATTATAGTCGTGGCTGTTATAATCATGGTCGTGGTTGTTATAATCATGGTCCTGGTTGTTATAATCATGGTCCTGGTTGTAATAATCATGGTCCTGGTTGTTATAATCATGGTCTTGGTTGTTATAATCATGGTCCTGGTTGATATAATCATGGTCGTGGTTATTAGGTACTGTAAGTATCTAGTATACTATAGGAAGGAATAGAATAAAGGTTAGAATAATTAGTTAAAGAAATATTCGCCATAAGGAGAGGTTAAAATAATAAAAAAAATGATTATGAATCATCGATGATCATTCAGAGATAAATTATATTTTGAAGAGAAGTGACCTTGATTCTGCTTAGATTAGTCACCATCTGCTTAAGTCATCACCTGTGTTAAGTCATCATAGTCATCATCTACGTTAGTTAGTTTTAGGCCCATCTCACATGACTTACCGACCATCGATGTTCTTTCCGCGCGAGGGTGTTAGTTTTCAATGCGTCTTAATATTTAAGCTGGTGGATGTAAGCTCAGCTACCCTCACTGATGCAGCTATGGTCAATTTGGTGTTATTTTTGTTTATAAATGCCTTCTAATCTGTCTCAAGTCTATCCGTCCTGTCTATTGCCATCCCAACTGTCTGTTCGTCTGCGTGGTGTTTCACTGTAAGCCCGTCTGTACTCTTTGTGTCGTCAAATCTGTCTGTCTTATCCATTGTTGGCGTGTGTCTGCCTGTTTGTCTAATGTGAACCAGTCAGGCAGCTGTCTGTCTGTCTGTCTGTCATGTTAGTTGCCATATTGTCTATTTGTGCATGCATGAATCTGTCTATTTTTGTCAACCTCCTGTCTGTTTCGCTGTCTATTTTCACCCTGTGTAGTCATGTCTGTCTGTCTGTATGTATGTGTCTGTTGTCTTTGTCTTTCATAAGTCTGTCTATCTGTCTGTCTTTCTGTGTGTCCTTGAATCTTTCTGTATTATGTCTTTTGTTTGTCCGCTTCTCTCTCTCTCCATTTTTATCCGGACTATCTCTAACTTTATTTATATATCTTTACGTCTCTGCATTACACTACTCATCATATTTAGCACGTTTTCTTCCTTATTAAATAGATGATTTTAATATAGTATTCTGGTAACTTTAAAAAACACATCCCTCCATTCATACCTCCACCTCTCACTATCCCTCTCTCCCATCTCCTTTCCTCGCTCTCCTCTTAAGGATAATAATGTTTCTTCTCCTACTCTTCCCTCTTTCTATCTTCTCCATGCATTCCTGTTATTATCTTTTTATCTCTTCTCATTTTCCATGTACAGTCAGCCACAGGAATAAGTATACACTGTAGCTTTGGAAGGTCCGAAAATGCTCTGGTATCGTTGAAACTGCGTATCCAGACGCATGATGAAACTCAGCTCCCCCCCCCCCCCCCCCACCTGTTATCTCGAACTATTTTCTGTTTCCTCTTCTTTATTCTTCTACTTACTCATCTTCCTTCCTTTACTAATCCAAAGAACATTAAAACAAAAAAGTAGGCTAAGAGAAAATGTGGGGGTAGGAGGAGGGAGCCATACGATAACTGCAATCGTCCGGCCGGCTGACAGGGTACAGCGACATCTTTTGCCAGCGTAAATGAAATCGTTAATTAATGCCTTCCTAAAGAAACCATCGACATGGGACTAGGTTTGTTCCAATCTACGATTTTTTTGCGATTTTTCCACCAAGTTTGATGAAAAACGATTATGCCGTTTCGGCTGCCCAGAACAGACAGACGCCTAGTTCTATAGTATATTAGATATCAATTCACTCGAGTCGGTGCAGCGAAGAATGACGAAAATGATTCTGGGACTTAGAAACCTTCCATATCAAGATAGGTTAAAGAAACTAAACTTGCATTCCCTAGAAAGAAGAAGAGTGCAGGGAGATATGATAGAAGTATTTAAGTGGGTGAAAGGAATCAGATCACCAGAATACATTGTCATATTAAATTATCCAGGACAATCAGACACATAATATCAAGAAACACAAAGTCACCTTCAACGGTACTGCTGGTGTTTCGTTATCTTAGGTACAAACAGTTGGTATAAATATGGGTTTCTTACGGTATTCGAACCCATAAAGCTCTCAAACAGTCTTCTAGCAGTACAGCATTCTGTTTTCGATAATGTTACAGTGTATGTATTGTAATAATATTAGTGTTATTCACATTTGGCTTAATGACACATATTTTTATAAAATGTCTGTATAGACACACTTTGTTATGAAGCGTATCTCGAGTATTGTTTCAATTACAGTATATTCCTTTTTATGAAACTCATTCGAATGATACTTAATTTACATCGCCTTAATATCAGTGAAGACTAGAATATTCCTTCAATATACTTCGTAAGCGCAAATATCATATTACGATAATCACCAATATCATAAAAACAGATGCAAAGCCCCATGTTTGAGCCAGAGTAGGCTAGGTCCACATGCTAGTTAGGTGTATAAGGTGATAAACTCCCATACTACTTCAATCAGCCCATGAAAGCATTATTATTACGAACCATGCCATCTATTTTGTCATGATCTAACTACCCAGCACTACCGAGCAACGCCATCTAGGGACGAAACCCGAGTATGACTAGTCTTAGTCACCACTCAGGGTTTCCTTTCTCTATATCCTGGTTGTTGCGTCACCTCCTCCAACTCTTCCTCATCAGCTCCAGATCGAGGAGAGTTTAGTTCACTCTGGGAAGTGACCACACTTAGATTACCTATCCTGGAAACCTACGGCACAGTGACTACCTACCATTTTCTTCAATACTCAGCCCTACTCGTCAGACACATCAGCACCGCACTTGAGTATTTGTAACCCTATATTGCCTCCCACCTCCACTTGCTTCAGATTGTTGTATGTTGTATAAATATGTATAAATTGTATATACTGTTAAGCCAATGTTGCGTATGTTTAAGTTAAGTATGGTTAAGGGTAAATTATAGAAAGTTGGATAGTTTTGTTAAGAAATTTATGGTACTTTATTATACAAAACAAAAACTCGCATCCTTTGTCTACCCTTTTATAGTCCGATTGTCTCTGTTTGTTTAGTTTTTTTATTGTTGTTACCTGTTGGGATCTGGGTAGATTTTTAAACCAGTTTCTAAATCCCCACCTCTTAACAATATGTAAACAAAGAAGCATAAAAAGTTTCAATGTTGCTCTACCAAGTAAAAAGTAAAATAATATCACAAACTCGCAACAATTTAGGATGACATGATCGTTTTGAAAGTCTTATATACATTCATAAATGTCACATTTACGGAATAAATTGAATACAAATTCCCAATTGTACCACAGCCTGAGGAGGATGAGGTTCTAATGAGTTGTGAAGGCTGCCTTAGCATGTTTTAGCAAGACGCAAAGGTCTCCAAACACAATTAATCTGCACACAACCATAATAAGAGAGGGACCTGTGCGAGGCTACGACTACTGATCAACCTGCAAATGAGAACAAGCATAAACACTCAATAAATAAATGGCATGACTGCATTAAAAATATAACCTCACAGGAAATGCTTGCAACAGGTGGAACTGCTGCTGATTGACTTACCATTTTAATTCACACAATAATGTTATTATTGTTATAATAAACAAAATTTTCCAACTTCGTCGGCATGTTTTATTGCAAATTATTTAATACTAATAATTTGATGTCATTGTAAAAATTGTTACAAATCCCTTTCGCCTCTTCTCAGCCTCCACCGCTGGTTATCAGCGGCCAGATATATCCCAAGTGTCGTCGAATTACTACTAGCTGTCCCGCCAGTCTCTGGTAATTTCCCGACAATCTGTATCAGTGTAGACAAAGCAACAGGCATGGGGCTGCAACATGCAAAAGTACAATGGGTTTTTAGTAGAGCAAACCCAACTGTCTTTGCTTCATTTATGAGGAAAATATATCATATACAGTTCCAAGTGTATATCACCGTAACTTAACCACTGTAGCTATGAGTGTTAAATGAGGATGGAGGCTATGTTAAATAGCTCTGCTAAATACGTCCTGTTGAGGTGAGGTGTTGAGAGAGAAATGCGACAGTTTAACTGGCTTTTATTACCTGACCTCGCATTTTAGGGTTCAGCCTCAAGGGTGAAACTTACCCATCATGTGATGTGACCATGTCACCTCATAACTAGTGGAAAGTTACAGGGGGTGATATGATTATATAAGCTGAATGCACTGCCCGAAACATTTATCTATTATACTATAGGACTAGCCGTGTGTGTATCTGCTATGGGCAGCCGAAACGGCACATAATTATAACAACCACGACCATGATTATAATAACCAGGAACATGATTATAACAACCAGGACCATGATTATAACAAGCACGACCATGATTATAACAACCACGACAATCATTATATCACCCACGACCATAATTATAACAACCAAGACTATGATTATAACAACCACGACCATGATTATAACAACCACGACCATGATTATAACAACCACGACCATGAATATAACAAGCACGACCATGATTATAACAACCACGACCATGATTATAACAACCACGACTATGATCATAACCAAGACCATGATTACAACAACCACGACGATGATTATAACAACCACGATCATGATTATAACAACCACGACCATGATCATAACCACGACCATGATTATAACACCCAGGACCATGATTTTAACCACCACGACCATGATTATAATAACCACGACCATGATTATAACAATCACGACCATGATTATAACAACCACGACCATGATTATATCAACCACGAATATGATTATGACAGCCACGACCACGAATATAACAAATACGACTATGATTATAACAACCACGACTATGATTATAACAACAACGACTACGATTATAACAAATACGAACCATGATTATAACAACCACGACTATGATTATAACAACCACCACCATGATTATAACAACCACGACTATAATTATAACATGCACGACCATGAATATAACAACCACGATCATGATTATAACAACCACGATCATGATTTTAACAAATACGACTATGATTATAACAACCACGACTATGATTATAACTACCGCGACTATGATTATAACAACCACCACCATGATTATAACAATCACGACTATAATTATAACATGCACGACTATGAATATAGCAACCACGATCATGATTATAACAACCACGATCATGATTTTAACAATCACGACTATGATTATAACAACCACGACTATGATTATAACAACCACGACTATGATTATAATTATAATAAAATAATAATAATAATTAACGGTTTATTGAAAGAGCTTGGCAGCCAGAAAGCTGAGAATATACAGTTACATATTTGGGGAATGGGTTTCGAATTACAAATAATATACAAGTAACATAAGTGATACAAATAAGATATATAATAACTAGATGGGGTGTACCGAAGTAGCAGGATTGTAAACGGTTGTCCGATGTATATGGTAGTGGAGACGCTCGTGGGAAACGTTTAAGTCTCCTAATGTTTTGTTTGATGTATTAAGGTACTCTAATCACGAACTGTTAGGATGTTGTAAAATGTATGTACACTACAGCGTTAGTGCTTTTGCATATTATTTCGCATAATATGAATCTTTGGGAGAGGAAGGCTATGTACTGTGCACATCATTGTCATTCCTAAAAACCCTATTAAATTCATATTACGCTATATAACATTCAAATCCACCGCGCTTGTAGAACCTCAGAAAACGGGAAACATTGATAAAGGATAACTCACCTACTCAATGTTACTAGACCATGTGTTGCATTGTACCCGGGTACAGTTATAATCATTTTAATTGTATGTATTCATAGCATTAAGGAGAACTCAGGGTATCCATAAGATGAATGTTAAAGTCCAGTTGAGCCTGACTAGTGTACTGTAGGACTAAGTGTGGATCAGGGTTTGAAGGTCATACTATTTACGTCTGTGAACATGTAGCGAACATAACTTCCACAGATATCATATGAAAATGCATGAGAACAATGACCTGGTTAAAGGATAAATGTATCAGAACTATGTGAGGTGTTGGAAGAGACCCAGAAACTATACTTGAAAGGAAATATCTTGTATGCGTCGGTATGAACTTAATTCACCTCGTATCCTCACGTGACATATACCCACGACAGGTACAGTGATCAGATAATCTTATGTCTGTGTTCAAATAGTGCAATGTGTGAGAGGAAGATCCCTCATTACAGTTTTAAGAGAAGTTGATACACCCCCGCCATGAACATTCAGCCTTTGTTTTAAGGCGCGTCATGTACCCGCCTCGGGTGTGCCGCGTTGATATTATAACCCAATGAATTTACCCACGAACTAGCAAACCAAGACCTTACCTTAGTGTGTAATTTAGGATTAAAATATGTGTTTATGCGGCATGAGTGACAATATACCGAAAAGTGTTCAGGTGAGAACCGTAAGAAATTAAAGTAAAAATTAAAGATTGGAAACTGTAGGCCTACGTGGTGACGAGCGGCAGGGCACTGCCCTCAGTACCCTCCGTTCTACCGTCACCTCAGGTCAGTGTCCTATCGGGCTATATCCCGCCCTATAATTAAGGCTTATATAGAAGTTATTACAGTTTAAAGCTTTGCCTGATATATAAGTGTAATAGTAATGTGTTTGGGGGTGTGATAACTGCCCGTCAGGCATTATTTCTCAGTACCCTCCGTTCAACCGCCACCTCAGGTTCCATGTGGTCGGAGTGCCTTGCTGCCCGGCAGCCATTATCCCTATGAGCGTCCCAACAGGTGGTGACTACTCCCAGCTATGCCAATCTACTGTGAACCTGTGGATTTCCAGCACACCACTCCAAATGAGTAGTAGCAAATAAGGAGACCGTGAGAAACTCTGCAGTCGTCACTTGGAGCGACCTATAATACCAGGCGTAGAAATAATACTGGTATGTCTCTTGGTGAAGCCCTCGTCTTTACCCACCGAGGGCGGTGTGCGAACGAGGTGCCTGTTGTGTATACCTAAAAGTTACAAGGAGTCCCATACCTGCAGGGGTGGAGTGTAGCATGTGTGTTGAGATGGTGCTACTATGTATGATAACCGACGGTGCTATATTCCATACAGGTGGAGCAGTCTGATGTGTTTAGGGCTAGTGTAAGAAGGAATGACCGAGGTAAGGTGGTCACAGATTGTTATGCAATAAGTATGTGGATGACAAGCCATTAATGTAAGACTGGTGCCCATCTGGGTAACCAACATTTTCGTTGTTCTTCCGAGGAAGACCAATTCATTTGATGTTTTTTACCAATATGCTTTATATGGAATAAATTAATTAAGACATGTTATGGTTTCACCCTTCTTGCCCCTTATCGATCTGGTCAATGGAAAACCTAACCAAATGCCTAGCCCACTCTGCACGCTACCTAACGAGCTACATGCTGTCCAGAGGGGGTCTGGTGGCAGCGACCCTTAAAAATTAAGATTAGAGTTAAGTATCCCCCCTTAGAATTAGTGACCCTAAGTCTGGCAGTATAAATTGGTGGAAGCGACTATGATTATAACAACCACGACCATGAATATAACAACCACGACCAAGATTATAACAACCACGACTATGATTATACCAACCACGACCATGAATATAACAAGAACGACCATGAATACAACAAGAACAACTATAATTATAACAATCACGACCATCATTATAACAACCACGAATATGATTATAACAACCACGACCATGATTATAACAACCACGACCAAGATCATAACAACCACGACCACGATTATAACAACCACAACTATGATTATAACAACCACGACTATGATTATAACAAGCACGCCCATGAATATAACAAGCACGCTCAAGAATATAACAACCACGACTATGATTATAACAACCACGACTATGATTAAAAAACCACGATTATAATTATAACAACCACGACCAAAATTATAACAACCACGACCATGATTATAACAACCACGACCATTATTATAACAACCACGACTATGATCATAACTAGCACGACCATGAATATAACAAGCACGACCATGAATATAACAACAACGACTATGATTATAATAACCACGACTATGATTATAACAAGCACGACCATGAATATAACAACCACGACTATGAGTATAACAACACCGAATATGATTATAACAACCACGACCACGATTATAACAACCACGACTACGATTATAACAGCCACGACCATTATTATAACAACCACGCCTATAATTATAACAAGCACGACCATGATTATAACAACCACGACCATGATTATAACAACCACGACCATGATTATAACAACTCCTTCTATGATTTTAATAACCACGACTATGATCATAACCCCGACTATGGTTATAACAACTACGACCATCAATATAACAACCATGACCATGAATATAACAACCACGACCATGATTATAACACTCACGACCAAGATTATAACAACTGTGACCAAGATTATAACAACCACGACCATGATTATAACAACCACGAATATGATCATAACCACGACCATGATTATAACAACCACGACCACGGTCATAACCACGACCATGATTATAACAACCACGACCATGATTATAACAACCATGACCATGATTATAACAACCACGACCATGATTATAACAACCACGACCATGATTATAACAACCACGACCTTGATTATAACAACCACGACCATGATTATAATAACCACGACCATGATTATAACAATCACGACAATGATTACAACAGCCACGACCATTATTATAACAACCACGATTACGATTATAACAACCACGACCATGACTATAACAACTGCGACCATGATTTTAACAATCACGACCATGATTATAACAACCATGACCATGATTATAACAACCACGACCATGATTATAACAACCACGACCATGATTATAACAACCACGACTATGATCATAACCACGACCATGATTATAACAACCACGACCTTGATTATAACAACCACGACCATGATTATAATAACAACGACCATGATTATAACAATCACGACAATGATTACAACAGCCACGACCATTATTATAACAACCACGATTACGATTATAACAACCACGACCAGTGACTATAACAACTGCGACCATGATTTTAACAATCACGACTATGAATATAACAACCACGACCGATTATAACAACCGCGACTATGATTATAACAAACACGACCATGATTATAACAACCACAACCATGATTATATCAACCACCACCATGATTATAATAACCACGACTATGATTATAACAAGCACGACCCATGAATATAACAACCACGACTATGATTATAACATCCACGACTATGATTATAACAACCACGACCATGATTATAACAACCGCGACTATGATTATAACAACCACGACCATGATTATAACAACCACCACCATGATTATAATAACCACGACTATGATTATAACAACGAAGACCATGATTAAAACAACCACGACTATGATTATAACAACCACGACAATGATTATAACAACCACGACTATGGTTGTAACATTCACGACTATGATTATAACAACCACGACCATGAATATAATAACGTCTATGATTATAACAACCACGACCATGACTATAGCAACCACGACCATGATTATAACAACCACGACCATGATTATAACAACCTCGACCGTGATCATAATGACCACGACATGATTATAACAACCACGACCATGATTATAACAACCACGACTTTGATTATGACAACCATGTCCATGAATATAACAACCACGACCATGATTATAACAACTATGACCATGATTATAACAACCACGACCATGATTATAACAACCACGACCATGATTATAACAACACGAATATGATTATAACAACCACGACCATGATTATAACACTCACAACCATGATTATAACAACTACGACTATGATTTTAATAACCACGACTATGATCATGACCACGACTATGGTTATAACAACCACGACCATGATTATAACAAGCACGACTATGATTATAACAACCACGACCATGTCAATAACAACCATGACCATGATCATAACGACGCCTATAATTAAAACAACCAGGACCATGATTTAACAACCACGACCATGATTAAAATAACCACGACCATGATTATAATAATCACGACCATGAATATAACAACCACGACCATTATTATAACAACCACGACTACGATTATAACAACCACGACCATGATTATAACAACAACTGCCATGATTATAACAACCACGAACCATCAGTATAACAACCACGACTATCATTATATCACCCACGACCATTTTTGTAACAACCACGACTATGATTATAACAACCACGACCTTGATTATAACAACCACTACCATGATTATAACAACCACGACCATGATTATAACAATCACGACTATGATTATAACAACCACGACCATGATTATAACAACCACGACCATGATTATAACAACCACCACCATGATTATAATAGCCACGACTATGATTATAAAAACCACGACCATGAATATAACAACCACGACCAAGATTATAACAACCACGACCAAGATTATAACAACCACGACTATGATTATAACAACCACGACTATGATTATAACAACCACGACTATGATTATAGCAACAACGACCTTCGTTATAACAAATACGACCATGATTACAATAACGACGACCATGATTATAACAACCACGACTATGATTATAACAACCACGACCATGATTATAACAACCACGACTATGATTATAACAACCACGACCATGATTATAAAAACCACGACCATGATTATAACAACAACGTCTCTGATTTTAACAACCACGACCATGATTATAGAAACCACGACCATGATTATAACAACCACTACCATGATTATAACAACCACGACCATGATTATAATAACCACGACAATGATTATAACAACCACGACCATGAATAAATCAACCACGACTTTGATTATAACAACCATGACTATGAATATAACAACCACGACCATGATTATAACACTCACGACCATGATTATAACAACTGTGACCAAGATTATATCAACCACGACCATGATTATAACAACCACGAATATGATCATAACCACGACCATGATTATAACAACCACGACCACGGTCATAACCACGACCATGATTATAACAACCACGACCATGATTATAACAACCACGACCATGATTATAACAACCACGACAAAGATTATATCAACCACGACTATGATCATAACCACGACCATGATTATAACAACCACGACCATGATTGTAATAACCATGACCATGATTATAATAACCACGACCATGATTATAACAACCACGACTATGATCATAACCACGACCATGATTATAACAACCACGACCATGATTATAACAACCACGACCATGATTATAATAACCACGACCATGATTAAAACAATCACGACAATGATTACAACAGCCACGACCATTATTATATCAACCACGACTACGATTATAACAACCACGACCATGACTATAACAACTGCGACCATGATTTTAACAATCACGACTATGATAATATCAACCACGACCGATTATAACAACAGCGAATATGATTATAACAACCACGACCATTATTATAGCAACCACGACCATGATTATTACAACCACGACCATGATTATTACAACCCACGACCATTATTATAACAACCACGACCATGATTATAACAACCACGACCATGATTATAACAACCACGACTACGATTATAACAACCACGACCATTATTATAACACCCACGCCTATAATTATAACAAGCACGACCATGATTATAACAACCACGACCATGATTATAACAACCACGACCATGGTTATAACAACTCCTACTATGATTTTAATAACCACGACTATGATCATAACCACGACTATGGTTATAACAACCACTACCATCAATATAACAACCACGACTCTGATTATAGCAACCAGGACCATGATTATTATAACCACGACCGTGATTATAATAACTACGACCATGATTATAACAATCACGACCATGATTATAACAACCACCACAGTGATTATAACAAGACGAATATGATTATAACAACCACGACCATGATTATAACAACCACCACCATGATTATATTAACCACGTCTATGATTATAACAACCAAGACCATGATTATAACAACCACGACTATGATTATAACAACCACGACCATGATTATAACAACCACGGCTTTGATTGTAACATTCATGACTATGATTATAACAACCACGACCAATATTATAATAGCAACGTCTATGATTATATCAACCACGACCATGATTATAGCAACCACGACCATGATTATAACAACCACGACCATGATTATAACAACCACGACCGTGATTATAATAACCACGACCATGAATATAACAACCACGACCATGATTATAACAACCACGACCATGATTATAATAACCACGACCGTAATTATAATAGCCACGACCATGATTATAACAATCACGACCATGATTATAACAACATCGACCAAGATTACAACAAGACGAATATGATTATAACAACCACGACCATGATTATAACAACCGCGACTATGATTATAACAAACACGAGCATGATTATAACAACCACGACCATGATTATATCAACCACCACCATGATTATATTAACCACGACTATGATTATAACAACCACGACCCATGAATATAACAACCACGACCAAGATAATAACAAGCACGAATATGATTATAACAACCACGACTGTGATTATAACATCCACGACTAAGATTATAACAACCACGACCATGATTATAACAACCGCGACTTTGATTATAACAAACACGACGATGATTATAACAACCACGACCATGATTATAATAACCACGACTATGATTATAACAACCACGAATATGATTATAGCAACAACGACCTTCGTTATAACAAATACGACCATGATTACAATAACGACGACCATGATTATAACAACCACGACTATGATTATAACAACCACGACCATGATTATAACAACCACGACTATGATTTTAACAACCACGACCATGATTATAAAAACCACGACCATGATTATAACAACTACGTCTCTGATTTTTACAACCACGACCATGATTATAGAAACCACGACCATGATTATAACAACCACTACCATGATTATAACAACCACGACCATGATTATAATAACCACGACAATGATTATAACAACCACGACCATGAATAAATCAACCACGACTTTGATTATAACAACCATGACCATGAATATAACAACCACGACCATGATTATAACACTCACGACCATGATTGTAACAACTGTGACCAAGATTATAACAACCACGACCATGATTATAACAACCACGAATGTGATCATAACCACGACCATAATTATAACCACCACGACCACGGTCATAACCACGACCATGATTATAGCAACCACGACCATGATTATAACAACCAAGACCATGATTATAACAACCACGACCAAGATTATATCAACCACGACTATGATCATAACCACGACCATGAATATACCAACCACGACCATGATTGTAACAACCATGACCATGATTATAACAACCACGACCATGATTATAACAACCACGACTATGATCATAATCACGACCATGATAATAACAACCACGACCATGATTAAAACAACCACGACCATGATTATAATAACCACGACCATGATTATAACAATCACGACAATGATTACAACAGCCACGACCATTATTATATCAACCACGACTACGATTATAACAACCACGACCTTGACTATAACAACTGCGACCATGATTTTAACAATCACGACTATGATAATAACAACCACGACCGATTATAACAACAGCGAATATGATTATAACAAACACGACCATGATTATAACAGCCACCACCATGATTATATCAACCACCACCATGATTATAATAACCACGACTATGATTATAATAACCACGACCGATAAATATAACAACCACGACCAAGATTATAACAACCACGACTATGATTATAACAACCACGACTATGATTATAACATCCACGACTATGATTATAACAACCACGACCATGATTATAGCAACCGCGACTATGATTATAACAAACGCATCGAAGATTATAACAACCACGACCATGATTATAACAACCACCACCATCATTATAATAACCACGACTATGATTATAGCAACCAAGACCATGATTATAACAACCACGACTATGATTATAACAACCAGGACCATGATTATAACAACCACGACTATGGTTGTAACATTCACGACTATGATTATAACAACCACGACCATGATTATATTAACGTGTATGATTATAACAACCACGACCATGATTATAGCAACCACGACCATGATTATGACAACCACGACCATGATTATAACAACCACGACCGTGATTATAATGACCACGACATGATTATAACAACCACGACCATGATTATAACAACCACGACTTTGATTATGACAACCATGACCATGAATATAACAACCACGACCATGATTATAACACTCACGACCATGATTATAACAACTACGACCATGATTATAACAACCACGACCATGATTATAACAACCACGACCACGGTCATAACCACGACCATGATTATAACAACCACGACCATGATTATAACAACCACGACTATGATCATAACCACGACCATGATTATATCAACCACGACCATGTTTATATCAAACACGAACATGATCATAACCATGCCCATGATTAAAACAACCAGGACCATGATTATAACAACCACGACCATGATTATAATAACCACGCCCATGATTATAACAATCACGATAATGATTATAACAGCCACGACCATTATTATAACAACCACGACTACGATTATAACAACCACGACCATGACTATAACAACTGCGACCATGATTTAAACAATCACGACTATGATTATAACAACCACGACCATGATTATAGCAACCGCGACTATGATTATAACAACCACGACCATCATTATAGCAACCACGACCATGATTATAACAACCACGACCATGATTATAACACCCACGCCTATAATTATAACAAGCACGACCATGATTATAACAACCACGACCATGATTATAACAACCACGACCATGGTTATAACAACTCCTACTATGATTTTAATAACCACGACTATGATCATAACCACGACTATGGTTATAACAACCACGACCATCAATATAACAACCACGACTCTGATTATAACAACCAGGACCATGATTATTATAACCACGACCGTGATTATAATAACTACGACCATGATTATGACAATCACGACCATGATTATAACAACCAAGACCATGATTATAACAAGACGAATATGATTATAACAACCACGACCATGATTATAACAACCACCACCATGATTATATTAACCACGTCTATGATTATAACAACCAAGACCATGATTATAACAACCACGACTATGATTATAAAAACCACGACCATGATTAAAACAACCACGGCTTTGATTGTAACATTCACGACTGTGATTATAGCAACCACGACCATGATTATAACAAGTCGAATATGATTATAACAACCACGACCATGATTATAACAACCACGACCATGATTATAACAACAACGAACGTGATTATAATAACCACGACCATGAATATAACAACCACGACCATGATTATAACAACCACGACCATGATTTTAATAACCACGACCGTGATTATAATAGCCACGACCATGATTATAACAATCACGACCATGATTATAACAACCTCGACCAAGATTATAACAAGACGAATATGATTATAACAACCACGACCATGATTATAACAACCGCGACTATGATTATAACAAACACGAGCATGATTATAACAACCACGACCATGATTATGTCAACCACCACCATGATTATATTAACCACGACTATGATTATAACAACCACGACTGTGATTATGACATCCACGACTATGATTACACCAACCACGACCATGATCACAACAACCACCACCATGGTCATAATAACCACGACTATGATTATAACAACCAAGACCATGATTATTACAACCACGACTATGATTATTACAACCACGACCATGATTATAACAACCACGACTATGATTGTAACATTCACGACTTTGATTATAACAACCACGACCATGATTATAATAACAACGTCTATGATTATAACAACCACGACCATGATTATAGCAACCACGACCATGATTATAACAACCACGACCATGATTATAACAACCACGACCTTGACTATAATAACCACGACCATGATTATAACAACCACGACCATTATTATAGCAACCACGACTTTGATTATGACAACCATGACCATGAATATAACAACCACGGCCATGATTATAACACTCACGACCATGATTATAACAACTACGACCATGATTATAACAACCACGACCTTGATTATAACAACCACGAATATGATCATACCCACGACCATGATTATAACAACCACGACCACGGTCATAACCACGACCATGAATATAACAACCACGACCATGATTATAACAACCACGACTATGATCATAACCACGACCATGATTATAACAACCACGACCATGATTATAACAACCACGACCATGATTATAACAAGACGAATATGATTATAACAACCACGACCATGATTATAACAACCACCACCATGATTATATTAACCACGACTATGATTATAACAACCAAGACCATGATTATAACAACCACGACTATGATTATAACAACCACGACCATGATTATAACAACCACGGCTTTGATTGTAACATTCACGACTATGATTATAACAACCACGACCATGATAATAATAGCAACGTCTATGATTATAACATCCACGACCATGATTATAGCAACCACGACCATGATTATAACAACCACGACCATGATTATAACAACCACGACCGTGATTATAATAACCACGACCATGAATATAGCAACCACGACCATGATTATAACAACCACGACCATGATTATAACAACTCCTGCTGTGATTTTTATAACCACTACTAAGATCATAACCACGACTATGGTTATAACAACCACGACCATCAATATAACAACCACGACTATGATTATAACAACCAGGACCATGATTATAATAACCACGACCGTGATTATAATAGCCACGACCATGATCATAACAATCACGACCATGATTATAACAACCACGACCATGATTATAACAAGACGAATATGATTATAATAACCACGACCACGATTATAACAACCGCGACTATGATTATAACAAACACGAGAATGCTTATAACAACCACGACCATGATTATATAAACCACCACCATGATTATAATAACCACGACTATGATTATAACAACCGCGACCCATCAATATACCAACCACGACCAAGATTATAACAACCACGACTATGATTATAACAACCGCGACTGTGATTATAACATCCACGACTATGATTATAACAACCACGACCATGATTATAACAACCGCGACTATGATTAAAACAAACACGACGATGATTATAACAACCACGACCATGATTATAATAACAACGTCTATGATTATAACAACCAAGACCATGATTATAGCAACCACGACCATGATTATAACAACCACCACCATGGTTATAATAACCACGACCATGATTATAACAAACAAGACCATGATTATAACAACCACGACTATGATTATTACAACTACGACCATGATTATAACAACCACGACTATGATTGTATCATTCATGACTTTGATTATAACAACCACGACCATGATTATAATAACAACGTCTATGATTATAACAACCACGACCATGATTATAGCAACCACGACCATGATTATAGCAACCACGACCATGATTATAACAACCACGACCTTGATTATAATAACCACGACCATGATTATAACAACCACGACCGTGATTATAATAACCACGACCGGGATTATAATAACCACGACCATGATTATAACAATCACGACCATGATTATAACAACCTCGACCAAGATTATAACAAGACGAATATGATTATAACAACCACGACCATGATTATAACAACCGCGACTATGATTATAACAAACACGAGCATGATTATAACAACCACGACCATGATTATATCAACCACCACCATGATTATATTAACCACGACTATGATTATAACAACCACGACTGTGATTATGACATCCACGACTATGATTATAACAACCACGACCATGATCATAACAACCGCGACTATGATTATAACAAACACGACGATGATTATAACAACCACGACCATGATTATAACAACCACCACCATGGTCATAATAACCACGCCTATGATTATAACAACCAAGACCATGATTATTACAACCACGACTATGATTATTACAATCACGACCATGATTATAGCAACCACGACTATGATTGTAACATTCACGACTTTGATTATAACAACCACGACCATGATTATAATAACAACGTCCATGATTATAACAACCACGACCATGATTATAGCAACCACGACCATGATTATAACAACCACGACCATGATTATAACAACCACGACCTTGATTATAATAACCACGACCATGATTATAACAACCACGACCATGATTATAACAACCACGACTTTGATTATGACAACCATGACCATGAATATAACAACCACGGCCATGATTATAACACTCACGACCATGATTATAACAACTACGACCATGATTATAACAACCACGACCATGATTATAACAACCACGAATATGATCAATCCCACGACCATGATTATAACAACCACGACCACGGTCATAACCACGACCATGTATATAACAACCACGACCATGATTATAACAACCACGAATATGATCATAACCACGACCATGATTATAACAACCACGACCATGATTATAACAACCACGACCATGATTATAACAAGACGAATATGATTATAACAACCACGACCATGATTATAACAAACACCACCATGATTACATTAACCAAGACTATGATTATAACAACCAAGACCATGATTATAACAACCACGACTATGATTATAACAACCACGACCATGATTATAACAACCACGGCTTTGATTGTAACATTCACGACTATGATTATAACAACCACGACCATGATTATAATAGCAACGTCTATGATTATAACAACCACGACCATGATTATAGCAACCACGACCATGATTATAACAACCACGACCATGATTATAACAACCACGACCGTGATTATAATAACCACGACCATGAATATAGCAACCACGACCATGATTATAACAACCAGGACCATGATTATAACAACTCCTGCTATGATTTTTATAACCACTACTAAGATCATAACCACGACTATGGTTATAACAACCACGACCATCAATATAACAACCACGACTATGATTATAACAACCAGGACCATGATTATAATAACCACGACCGTGATTATAACAGCCACGACCATGATTATAACAACCACGACTATGATCATAACCACGACCATGATTATAACAACCACGACCATGATTATAACAACCACGACCATGATTATAACAACCACGACCATGATTATAACAAGACGAATATGATTATAACAACCACGACCATGATTATAACAACCACCACCATGATTATATTAACCACAACTATGATTATAACAACCAAGACCATGATTATAACAACCACGACTATGATTATAACAACCACGACCATGATTATAATTGCAACGTCTATGATTATAACAACCACGACCATGATTATAGCAACCACGACCATGATTATAACAACCACGAAAATGATTATAACAACCACGACCGTGATTATAATAACCACGACCATGAATATAACAATCACGACCATGATTATAACAACCACGACCATGATTATAACAACTCCTGCTATGATTTTTATAACCACTACTAAGATCATAACCACGACTATGGTTATAACAACCACGACCATCAATATATCAACCACGACTATGATTATAACAACCAGGACCATGATTATAATAACCACGACCGTGATTATAACAATCACGACCATGATTATAACAACCACGACCATGATTATAACAAGAAGAATATGATTGTAATAACCACGACCATGATTATAACAACCACGACCGTGATTATAATAACCACGAACATGAATATAACAATCACGACCATGATTATAACAACCACGACCATGATTATAACAACTCCTGCTATGATTTTTATAACCACTACTAAGATCATAACCACGACTATGGTTATAACAACCACGACCATCAATATATCAACCACGACAATGATTAAAACAGCCACGACCATTATTATAACAACCACGACTACGATTATAACAATCACGACCATGACTATAACAACTGCGACCATGATTTTAACAATCACCCACTATGATTATAACAACCACGACCATGATTATAACAACCGCGACTATGATTATAACAACCACAACCATAATTATAGCAACAACGACCATGATTATAACAACCACGACCATGATTATAACAACCACGACTACAATTATAACAACCTCGACCATTATTATAATAACCACGCCTATAATTACAACAAGAACGACCATGATTATAACAACCACGACCATGATTATAACATCTACTATAATGATTTTGATAACCACGACTATGATCATGACCACGACTATGGTTATTACAACCACGACCATCAATATATCAACCACGACTATGATTATAACAACCAGGACCATGATTATAATAACCACGACCGTGATTATAATAACCACGACCATGATTATAACAATCACGACCATGATTACAACAACCACGACCATGATTATAACAAGACGAATATGATTATAACAACCACGACCATGACAATAACAACCACTACCATGATCATAACGACGCCCATTATTATAACAACCAGGACCATGATTATATCAACTACGACCATGAATATAATAAACAAGACCATGATTATAATAACCACAACCATTATTATAACAACCACGACTACGATTATAGCAACCACGACTATGATTATAACAACAACTGACATGATTATAACAACCACGACTATGATTATAACAACCACGACCATGAGTATAACAACCACGACTATGATAATAACAACCACGAACCATGAGTATAACAACCACGACTATCATTATATCACCCACGACCATTTTTGTAACAACCACGACGTTGATTATAACAACCACGACCATGATTATAACAACTACGACCATGATATTAACAAACACGACCATGATTATAACAACCACGAACATGATTATAACAACCACCACCATGATTATATTAACCACGACTATGATTATAACAACCACGACTATGATTATAACAACCATGACTATGATTATAACAAAAACAACCTTGGTTATAACAAATACGACCATGACTACAATAACCACGACCATGATTATAACAACCACGACTATGATTATAACAACCACGACCATGATTATAACAACCACGACTATGATTATAACAAACACGACCATGATTATAACAACCACGACCATGATTATAATAACAACGACAATGATTATAACAACCACGACCATGATTAAATCAACCACGACTTTGATTATAACAACAATGACCATGAATATAACAACCACGACCATGATTATAACACTCACGACCATGATTATAACAACTACGACCACGGTCATAACCACGACCATGATTATAACAACCACGACCATGATTATAACAACCACGAGTTATGATCATAACCTCGACCATGATTATAACAACCACGACCATGATTATAACAACCACAACTATGATTATAATAACCACGACCATGATTATAACAACCACGACTATGATCATAACCACGACTATGATCATAACCACGACCATGATTATAACAACCACGACCAAGATTATAACAACCACGACCATGATTATAATAACCACGACCATGATTATAACAATCACGACAATGATTACAACAGCCACGACCATTATTAAAACAACCACGACTACGATAATAACAACCACGACCATGACTATAACAACTGCGACCATGATTTTAACAATCTCGACTATGATTATAACAACCGCAACCATGATTATAACAACCACGACCATGATTATAACAACCACCACCATGATTATAATAACCACGACTATGATTATAACTACCACGACCCAAGAATATAACAACCACGACCAAGATTATAACAACCACGACTATGATTATAACAACCACAACTATGATTATAACATCCACGAATATGAATATAACAACCACGACGATGATTATAACAACCACGACCATGATTATAACAACCACCACCATGATTATAATAACCACGACTATGATTATAACAACCAAGACCATGATTATACCAACCACGACTAAGATTATAACAACCACGCCCATGATTATAACAACCGCGACTATTATTGTAGCATTCACGACTATGATTATAACAACCACGACCATGATTATAATAACAACGTCTATGATTATAACAACCACGACCATGATTATAGCAACCACGACCATGATTATAACAACCACGACCATGATTATAACAACCACGACAGTGATTATAATAACCACGACCATGATTATAACATCCACAACCATGATTATAACAACAACGACTTTGATTATAACAACCAAGACCATGAATATTACAACCACGACCATGATTTTAACATTCACGACCATGATTATAACAACTACGACCATGATTATAACAACCACGACCATGATTATAACAACCACGAATATGATCATAACCACGACCATGATTATAACAACCACGAACACGGTCATAACCACGACCATGATTATAACAACCATGACCATGATTATAACAACCACGACTATGATCATAACCACGACCATGATTGTAACATTCACGACTATGATTATAACAACCACGACCATGATTATAATAACATCGTCTATAATTTTAACAACCACGACCATGATTATAGGAACCACGACCATGATTATAACAACCACCACCATGATTATAACAACCACGACCATGATTATAACAACCACGAACACGGTCATAACCACGACCATGAATATAACAACCACGACAATGATTATAACAACCACGACTATGATCATAACGACGACCATGATTATAACAGCCTCGGCCATGATTATAACAACAACGACCATGATTATACAACCACGACTATGATCATAACCACGACCATGTTTATAACAACCAGGACCATGATTATAATAACCACGCCCATGATTATAACAATCACGACAATGATTATAACAGGCACGACCATTATTATAACAACCACGACTACGATTATAACAATCACGACTATGACTATAACAACCACGACCATGATTATAACAACCGCGACTATGATTATAACAACAACGACCATGATTATAGCAACCACGACCATAATTATAACAACCACGACCAAGATTATAACAACCACGACCGTGATTATAATAACCACGACCATGATTATAACAACTACGACCATGATTATAACAACCACGACCATGATTATAATAACAACGTCTATGATTATAACAACCACGACCATGATTATAACAACCACGACCATGATTATAACAACCACCACCATGATTATAATAACCACGACTATGATTATAACAACCATGACCGAAGAATATAACAACCACGACCAAGATTATAACAACCACGACTATGATTATAGCAACCACGACTATGATTGTAACATTCACGACTATGATTATAACAACCACGACCATGATTTTAACTACCACGACTTTGATTATGACAACCATGACCATGAATATAACAACCACGACCATGATTATAACACTCACGACCATGATTATAACAACTACGACCATGATTATATCAACCATGACCATGATTATAACAACCACGAATATGATCATAACCATGACTATGATTATAACAACCACGACCACGGTCATAACCACGACCGTGATTATAATAACCACGACCATGATTATAACAACCACGACCATGATTATAACAACAACGACTTTGATTATAACAACCATGACCATGAATTTTACAACCACGACCATGATTATAACAACCACGACAATGATTATAACAACCACGAATATGATCATAACCACGACCATGATTATAACAACCACGAACACGGTCATAACCACGACCATGATTATAACAACCACGACCATGATTATAACAACCACGACCATGATTATAGCAACCACGACTATGATCATAAACACGACCATGATTGTAACATTCACGACTATGATTATAACAACCACGACCATGATTATAATAACAACGTCTATGATTATAGCAACCACGACCATGATTATAGCAACCACGACCATGATTATAATAAACCACGACCATGATTATAACAACCACGACCATGATTACATCAACCACGACCATGATTATAACAACCGCGAACACGGTCAAAACCACGACCATGATCATAACAACCACGACCATGATTATAACAACCACGTCTATGATCATAACCACGACCATGATTATACCAGCCACGACCATGATTAAAACAACCACGACCATGATTATAACAACCACGACTATGAATATAACTACGACCATTATTATAACAACCACGACCATGATTTTAATAACCACGCCCATGATTATAACAATCACGACAATGATTATAACAGCCACGACCATTATTATAACAACCACGACTACGATTATAACATCCACGGCCATGACAATAACAAGTGCGACCATCATTTTAACAATCACGACTATGATTATAACAACCACGACCATGATTATAACAACCAAGACCGTGATTATTATAACCACGACCATGATTATAACAAGCACGACCATGATTATAACAACCACGACCATGATTATTACAACCACGACCATGATTATAACAACTCCTACTATGATTTTAATAACCACGACTATGATCATAACCACGGCTATGGTTATAACAACCAAGACCATCAATATAACAACCACGACTATGATTATAACAACCAGCACCATGAATATAATAACCACGACCGTGATTATAATAACCACGACCATGATTATAACAAGACGAATGTGATTATAACAATCACGACCATGATTATAACACCCACGACCATGATTATAAGAAGACGAATATGATTATAACAACCACGACCATGATTATAACAACCACCACCATGATTATAATAACCACGACTATGATTATAACAACCAAGACCATGATTATAACAACCACGACTATGAGTATAAGAACCACGACCATGATTATAACAACCACGACTATGATTGTAACATTCAAGACTTTGATTATAACAACCACGACCATGATTATAATAACAACGACCACGATTATAACAACCACGACCGTGATTATAATAACTACAACCATGATTATAACAACCACGACCATGATTATAGCAACCACGACCATGATCATAGCAACCACGACCATGATTATAACAACCACGACCACGATTATAACAACCACGACCGTGATTATAATAACTACGACCATGATTATAACAACCACGACCATGATTATAACAACCAAGACCATGATTATAACAACTCCTGCTATGATTTTAATAACCACGACTATGATCATAACCACGACTATGGTTATAACAACCACGACCATCAATATAACAACCACGACTATGATTATAACAACCAGGACCATGATTATAATAACCACGACCGTGATTATAATAACCATGACTATGATTATAACAATCACGACCACGATTATAACAACCACGACCATGATTATAACAAGACAAATATGATTATAACAACCACAACCATGATTATAACAACCGCGACTATGATTATAACAAACACGACCATGATTATAACAACCACGACCATGATTATATCAACCACCGCCATGAATATAATAACCACGACAATGATTATAACAACCACCACCCATGAATATAACAACCACGACCAAGATTATAACAACCACGACCACGGTCATAACAACCACGACTATGATTATAACATCCGCGACTATGATTATAACAAACACGACGATGATTACAACAGCCACGACCCTTAATATAACAACCACCACCATGATTATAACAACCACGACCATGATTATAACAACCACCACCATGATTATAATAACCACGACTATGATTATAACAACCACGACCATGATTATAACAACAACGACTATGATTGTAACATTCACGACTGTGATTATACCAACCACGACCATGATTATAATAACAACGTCTATGATTATAACAACCACGACCATGATTATAGCAACCACGACCATGATTATAGCAACCACGACCATGATTATAACAACCACTACCGTGATTATAATAACCACGACCATGATTATAACAACCACGACCATGATTATAACAACCACGACCGTGATTATAATAACCACGACCATGATTATGACAACCACGCCCATGATTATAACAACCACGACTTTGATTATGACAACCATGACCATGAATATAACAACCACCACCATGATTATAACACTCACGACCATGATTATAACAACTACGACCATGATTATATTAACCACGACCATGATTATAACAACCACGATATGATCATAACAATGACATGAGCATGACAACCACGACCACGGTCATAACCACGACCGTGATTATAATAACCACGACCATGATTATAGCAACAACAACCATGATTCTAACAACCACGACTTTGATTATAACAACCATGACCATGATTATAACAACCACGACCATGATTATAACACTCACGACCATGATTATAACAACTACGACCATGATTATAACAACCACGACCATGATTATTATAACCACGACCATGATTAGAATAACCGCGACTATGATTATAACAAACACGACCATGATTATACCAACCACGACCATGATTATAACAACCACCACCATGATTATAATAAACACGACTATGCTTATAACAACCACGACGATGAATATAACAACCACGAACAAGATTATAACAACCACGACTATGATTATAACAACCACGACTATGATTATATAATCAACGACCTTGTTTATAACAAATACGACCATGATTATAATAACCACGACCATGATTATAACAACCACGACTATGATTATATCAACCACAACCATGATTATAACAACCACGACTATGATTATAAAAACCACAACCATGATTATAACAACCACGACCATGATTATATTAACCACGACAATGATTATAACAACCACGACCATGATTAAATCAACCACGACTTTCATTATAACAACCATTACCTTGAATATAACAACCACAACCATGATTATAACACTCTCGACCATGATTATAACAACTGTGACCAAGATTATAACAACCACGACCATGATTATAACAACCACGAATACGATCATAACCACGACCATGATTATAACAACCACGACCACGGTCATAACCACGACCATGATTATTACAACCACGACCATGATTATAACAAGCACGACCATGATTATAGCAACCACGACCATGATTATAGCAACCACGACCATGATTATAACAACCACGAGTTATGATCATAATCACGACCATGATTATAACAACCACGACCATGATTATAACAACCACGACCAAGATTATAACAACCACGACTATGATTATAACAACCGTGACTATGTTTATAACAAACACGACGATGATTATAACAACCACGACCATGATTATAACAACCACCACCATGATTATAATAACCACGACTATGATTATAACAACCAAGACCATTATTATAACAACCACGATTATGAATATAACAACCACGACCATGATTATAACAACCACGACTATGATTGTAACAACCACGTCCATGATTATATTAACCTCGACCATGATTATAACAACCACGACTATGATTAAATCAACCACGACTTTGATTATAACAACCATGACCATGAATATAACAACCACGACCATGATTATAACACTCACGACCATGATTATAACAACTGTGACCAAGATTATAACAACCACGACCATGATTATAACAACCACGAATACGATCATAACCACGACCATGATTATAACAACCACGACCAGGTCATAAGCACGACCATGATTATAACAACCACGACCATGATTATAACAAGCACGACCATGATTATAACAACCACGACCATGATTATAACAACCACGACCATGATTATAACAACCACGAGTTATGATCATAATCACGACCATGATTATAACAACCACGACCATGATTATAACAACCACGACCAAGATTATAAAAACCACGACTATGATTATAACAACCACGACTATGATTATAACCTCCACGACTATGATTATAACAACCACGACCATGATTATAACAACCGCGACTATGTTTATAACAAACACGACGATGATTATAACAACCACGACCATGATTATAACAACCACCACCATGATTATAATAACCACGACTATGATTAAAACAACCAAGACCATGATTATAACAACCACGACTATGATTGTAGCAACCACGAGTTATGATCATAACCACGACCATGATTATAACAACCACGACCATGATTATAATAACCACGACCATGATTATAACAACCACGACCATGATTATAACACTCACAACCATGATTATAGCAACTACGACCATGATTATAACAACCACGACCATGATTATAACACTCACGACCATGATTATAACACTCACGACCATGATTATAACAAGTACGACCATGATTATAACAACCACGACCATGATTATAATAACCACGACCATGATTAGAATAACCGCGACTATGATTATAACAAACACGACCATGATTATAACAACCACGACCATGATTATAACAACCACCACCATGATTATAATAAACACGACTATGCTTATAACAACCACCACCATGAATATAACAACCACGAACAATATTATAACAACCACGACTATGATTATAACAACCACGACTATGATTATAACAAACACGACTATGATTATAACAGCCACGACTATGATTATAAAAACAACGACCTTGGTTATAACAAATACGACCATGATTATAATAACCACGACCATGATTATAACAGCCACGACTATGATTATATCAACCACACCCATGATTATAACAACCACGACTATGATTATAACAACCACGACTATGATTATAACAACCACGACCACGATTATAATAACCACGACAATGATTATAACAACCACGACCATGATTAAATCAACCACGACTTTGATTATAACAACCATGACCATGAATGTAACAACCACGACCATGATTATAACACTCACGACCATGATTATAACAACCACGAATATGATCATAACCACGACCATGATTATAACAACCACGACCACGGTCATAACCACGACCATGATTATAGCAACCACGACCATGATTATAACAAGCACGACCATGATTATAACAACCACGACCATGATTATAACAACCACGACCATGATTATAACAACCACGAGTTATGATCATAATCACGACCATGATTATAACAACCACGACTATGATTATAACAACCACGACCATGATTATATCAACCACGACCATGATTATAATAACCACCACCCATGATTATTTACAACCACGACTATGATCATAACTACGACCATGATTATAACAACCACGACCATGATTATAACAAGCACGACCATGATTATAATAACTACGACCATGATTATGACAATCACGACAATGATTACAACAGCCACGACCATTATTATAACAACCACGACTACGATTATAACAACCACGACCATGACTCTAACAACTGCGACCGTGATTTTAACAATCACGCCTATGATTATAACAACCACTTCCATGATTATAACAACCGCGACTATGATTATAACAAACACGACCATGATTATAACAACCACGACCATGATTATAACAACCACCACCATGATTATATTAACCACGACTATGATTATAACAACCACGACCCATGAATATAACAACCACGACCAAGATTATAACAACCACGACTATGATTATAACAACCACGACTATGATTATAACATCCACGACTATGATTATAACAACCACGACCATGATTATAACAACCGCGACTATGTTTATAACAAACACGACGATGATTATAACAACCACGACCATGATTATAACAACCACCACCATGATTATAATAACCACGACTATGATTATAATAACCAAGACCATGATTATAACAACCACGATTATGATTATAACAACCACGACCATGATTATAACAACCACGACTATGATTGTAACAACCACGAGTTATGATCATAACCACGATCATGATTATAACAACCACGACCATGATTATAACAACCACGACCATGATTATAATAACCACGGCTATGATTAAAACAACCACGACTATGATCATAACCACGACCATGATTATAACAACCACGACCATGATTATAACAACCACGACCATGATTATAATAACCACGACCATGATTATAACAATCACGACAATGATTACAACAGCCACGACCATTATTATAACAACCACGACTACGATTATAACAACCACGACCATGACTATAACAACTGCGACCATGATTTTAACAATCACGACTATGATTATAACAACAACGACCATGATTATAACAACCGCGACTATGATTATAACAAACACGACCATGATTATAACAACCACGACCATGATTATAACAACCACCACCATGATTATAATAACCACGACTATGATTATAACAACCACGACCCATGAATATAACAACCACGACTGAATCGGCTGCTTGTCCAATTAACAAGTCCGTTCACACATATTTATATTTGGGTTTTAAGTAACGAAACCCAAACGGTAGTTCCTTTGTTTTATAATAAAAGGTTGTATATATAATTCCTGAGTGTATATCAACCGTAAGTCTCACTGTCTAGGAGTGAATGAGAAGAGGACGGCGTTTATGTATGATAAGCGTTTGGTCACGTCCATACGATATGAGTTGAGGTGAGGTACTGAAGCTTAGGGGCATCGCAGTGCCTGCTTACAGAAATGCTGAGCTATGGGTCTCGCCCTTTTGGGTAAGTTGCCCGCTCACGTGTCCATCTCATGTCTCACTCATAGACAGTGGAAAGTTACAGGGTGGTGAATCTGAATATAATATCAGTTGTATTGACTCATTTATATAATACGTTCTGTTGATGAGACAGGGGCCTATTTCATCGCTCGGTCACCTACCAGCCGAGATCCGTGAGGCCTAAATGACTCACAGAGTACAGTACATCCTAGACAACCCTAACCATGTTATAAACAGATATGTAGACACTAAGCTGGGGAAATTACTGAAGGGGTATTCTCTACTACAGGGGACCTAGACTTTTGTGTCGTACGGGTTAGTATGTTATGAACAATGTTGAATTTGGATGATACTGCCCGGTAATAACAGAACAGGAACATTATTGCCAGAATTAACAGAATAGAGGGAATCGTAAGACTTGGTAGTGCAAATTCCCGTGACAGATAAAATTGCAAGTTATTATTTAAATCAGCAAAATGTGTCTCGTTCAAGAAAGCTAACACTTTTAATTTCTCTGATACTATTTGAATATCCTTGATAGTGAAATTCATTATAGGAAGTGGAATTAAAGCAGACTTGAGTTTTCGATTTAACGCAAAATGCTGATGAGTAGGCAAGGTCCGTAATGTACTACAAGTGATTTCACAGTAATCAGGAGCCTTGTAATGCCCTTTCACAACTAGCTGCTTAACACCATTTTGGCATTTTAAAATTACAGTAGTGAGATTTGGAAAGAACAAATACTGCACATTGTGAAGGTGAGCGTGGAACACAGTCTTTAGACTAACTGGCCTATAACTGCATTGCGCTAACGCTGTGCGTACATTTGGTTGTATGACTGCCAATTCACATATTCCCTCTGCAGCAGGAATAAATGCAAACATGTAGGCTGGACATACGTGTAGGTGTAGATAAGATGACTTACACCGTGACAGTACCTCTGAATCCTCTATTGATAACAATGAATATTCTTCATCTACTAAGAAAAGTTCTTTAGGCCTATCTAGGGTATACAGTGTGTCGTTCACAAACCAGGGGAAGGGTTCTAAATGCCATGCATTAAACTCATGTTGCCCTCGCATAGGAATGTGGATCAGAATTGCATTTTGCGTGAGGGTTGACTCCAACAGTGGGTAATGATATTGAACCTCATTGTCATTGAAAATCGGAGTTAAATAATACTGCAACTTGGCTATTTTTAAAGCTTCAAGAAGCGTCTGCACAGGCACAAGCTTCGCGTCCACACGTCCTATCCCGGCATCTACAATGCTGTCTATTTTCATTTTTAGAGGTTACAATTTTATCAACTGAAATTTCAGCAGCATGCAAATATTCTGTGAAGTAAAGGAGCCATTCTTACGTCGGGATTGCTTTCTGTAACTTAGTAACAATCCTCGAAACTTGGTTAGACTCCATTATGATTGCATTAACCTTTGATTCTAGAGCAGTAATCGCGTGAAAGGTTTGAGAAATAACACGATTCTGTTGAGATACAGCTTGAACGACAACGTCCATGAAACTATTGTCGAATTCATCGAAGCTGTGCTGAGACCATGAAGAATGTCCACTGCTGATTGTGGTTGGCCGTCGACGTTTTCCATCTGAAGCGAAAGTACGAGTTAACTTCTACTCGCAGAACGTAGTTTCATACAATAGTCATTTGGGACATTTTGCTTCTGAACAGTCTGTAAGGATATATCAATCACATTATCATCAACTTGAGGTAAGACATTTATCTGGGTCTTCTTCAGACGATCCGCGTGCACGACATCTGCGATCTGTGCATTAGGCTTCCATATTTTGAATTTGTTGCCTGCTTCTTTTGAGATTATGCGGAATGGACCAGAAAATTTCGCCGAAAGTTTGGAGTTCCTTTCAGGTACCTGTAACATAACAGCGTCCCCAACGTTCAGTGCGATAGGTTTAGCATGTTTATGTTGTTTGATGATCATTTCGGCGCGTGACGCCGCTAGCTGTGATCGTACTTGGTTATGAATTTCTGTAAAGACATGAATTTGTTTTGCCGCAAAATCATCCGTATTATATACAGGGTATGGCGCCTCTGTAAGGATGTCGTAAGGCAGACGTTTATCTGTACCATAGACAATATAATAGGGTGTTTTGCCCGTAGAGCTATTAACTGACCCATTTATCGACGCTGCAACCTGCGGTAACCAATCCTCCCATGCGTAATGAAAACCACTAACGATTGGACGCAGTATTTCTAGGATTTTACGATTGGTTCTTTCAACAAGGCCATTAGCCTGTGGATGATAAGCTGTCACAAAAGTTTGTTTAATTCCATATTGTGCACATATATACTCTATTAGCTCATTCTTGAACTCTGTTCCATTGTCAGAGAGTAGAACTTTAGGCGTAGTATATGGACATTTGAGATTCATCACTAATGCACAGGCTACTGCTTCGGCCGTTTTGCTTTTTAGTGGGACCAAGACCACGAACCTGGAAAAATGATCCACACACACTAAGACGTATCCTGATCCCTGATGACTCATTGGGAGTTGTAACACATCAACAGCGACTGTGTCAAACGGACGGTCTGGTGTTGGATATTGTAATCGGGGCAGGTGATCCTGTTGATCCTTTATGTTGAGCACATGCCAAACAATTAGCTATGTGTAATTCTATGTCTTTCTTCATAGTGTTCCAGAAATACTTCTTTCGTTAACCCGCTAAGCATTTATCACGACCTTGGTGACCTGCTTGTGGGACATCGTGGAACAATGTCATTACTGCTTTGCGCAACGTGTCAGGTACGACAATTTGAGACACATTACCCTCAGGAGATTTTCTCGTCCTATGGAGTATGTTATGTCGTAATTCAAACTGACTTAAGGGAAGAAATAACTTGGGGAGTTTAACATCCTCGCCCGATTCGAGAGCAAAAATAACAGTTGACCAATATGGGTCGCGTCGGTGCTCATCTTCCAGCTGCGAAAGAGTGAATGCTGATATAGGCATGACTTGTGCTATATTTCTTGACAGAGCGTCGGCGACAACATTCGCCCTCCCAGGTAAATACCTAAATTCGGGGTCAAACTCTTGAATTGTCAGATACCAGCGTGCTAATCTGCCTGATAAGTTTCTGCCATGGAACAGTTCGGTGACTGCCGCATGATCAGTAAAAACAGTTATCTTGTAGCCAAAGATAATGTCTTTGAACTTCTTAAGTGCCCACACAACGGCTAACGTTTCTAAATGCGTCACCGAATAACGTGTTTCAGCATCGATTAGTTTGCGATTTGCAAATGCTGTCACTCTAAACTTCCCACGCGTGTCCTCTTGCATGAGCACTGCTCCGACTCCAATTCCGGGAGCGTCAGTACAGAGAGTGAAAGGTTGAGTGTAGTCTGGGAATGCTAGAACCGGGGCATTGGTTAGCGCTGTCTTCAATGCCGTAAAACTTTCCTCGTGTTCAGCATCCTATATAAACACTGCATCTTTTTTGAGCAACCTCGTTCGGGGCGATGCTAATGTTGCATAGTCCTTGATAAAGGAACGATAATAACCAGATAATCCGAGAAGGCTACGCACATGATCATTTGAGGTAGGACGCGGGAACTGAGCTACAGCTTTGACTCTATCATTAACTGTGTGTATGCCCTTACCGTCGACTACAGGACCAAGGAAATGGATTTTGGATTTTAAAAACTCGCACTTTGAGAGTTTTATTTTGAGTCCTGCTGTGGAAAGTTTGGCCAAAACTTCACCCAGTTTTATCAGATGGGAATCGACGTCCTTACTGACTACTATTAGATCATCCAAATAAGAGCAGACTGTGTTACCAATTAGTCCGGCAAACAGGGTGTTGATCATTCTTTGAAATGTTAGTGGGGCATTTCTGAGACCAAATGGCATTCGTTGAAACTCAAAGTGGCCTAGAGGCGTGCTAAATGCCGTGATTTCTCGTGATTTTTTCATCGAGTGGTATTTGCCAATACCCACTAAGCAAATCTAAGTTGCTAAATACCGCATTATCCTTGCCTAAGGATTGCAATATGTCACTCAAGATAGGCATTGGGTACCTATCAGGGATTGTTTGATTATTTGCGCGCCTGAAATCTATGACAGGGCGCCATCCACCATCCTTTTTCGGGACTACGAATAATGGGCTATTAAAGGGGGATTTTGAGTGTCTAATGACATTCTCATCTAACATACCCTGTACCATATCTTGCACTACAGCGCACTGGCTATGAGGTAGTCTATAAGCTGGTACGTAAATAGGGTTGGTTCCTTCCTTTAACGCTATATGATGGGATGTTAAATCTGTCTGACCTAGTGTTTCCCCTGGCAAGGCTACTATGTCTGTAGTCGGCAAGCAGCTCTAACAGGCGTGTCTTGCCCTGAGGATGATCGATCACCTTAACATGTGGCGCTATTTGATCTATCCTGGCCAGTCGAGTCTGTTGGCAATTCTCAACAATACCTCGAATTAGGAATTTATTTGGTTGCACTTCGACATTGCTGTGATATCTAGAAAATCACACACATAACATCCTTTCTTTAATTTCTTGATAATGTGAAATTGCTCCGGCAATCCCGTAGACTTGTGTGTGTGTGTCCCACAGTAGACACAGCTGATTCCAAGGTCCGGTGACTGGGTCAATGTTCACAAAATCCTGAGTACAGCAAACCCCCGCTAATTGTCACACAAGGTCATCCACAACACCATACTTCAGAATGCAGAGACCATCTCTCAGACCGGATGTGTCATCATTACTAGGGTGGGTGCAGGGTGCTGGTAACTGGGGGTTGTTCACGCCATACGAAAGAATTCTGTTGACAGGATGTTGATTGATGAGTAGTCTCAACAACTGCAGTCACGTCCTGTCACACCCTGGGCAGTGAACGAATCATTTGCAGAAACTAATGTTCACTTCAGCTCACAGGATTGTTGCGTTGATGAATTCCTCATTCTGGTAATGGAGAGTACTCTTCAAAATTGCAGGTACTATCTTCCAACTCTTGCTGCTGTAATCACGCTGGGAAGGTGTGTGGTTGAGGTCGAGAGATATCTCTGACGCATGATCCGCCTTCCTCTTAATAGGATTGGTAGACAACACTTTCGTCCTAGCGGTGAGCATAGGTTCAGAATGACTCATTGCTGTGTAGGAAACACCTTTAAACGTAACACTATTATTACGTGGATGAACATCTATCATGTTCTTTCGAAGAGTAGGTAGACCAAGTAACCCGTCAGCTGGCAAATTGAACTGCTGAACTATATAAAAGTCCGCGTAGAAGGGCGTACCACGTCTTGAGAATCTGAGTGGTAACGTCACCATTCCTTTGATGCTCAGCTGAGTACCTGAAACTCCTTCGAGCTCAGCGTTACTAGGCCTCCATTTGAATTTGCGGTGAGGGAATTTACGTTGTAACTCGTGATATGATGTCAAGGCCAATACATTAGCGCAAGCACCTGTGTCTATATCAAGAGCCAATCTGGTATTATCCACTCTCACCAGCACTGACAACACTTCCACTTTGCTAAGCGCCGCTACTAACGAGGACGCTATAGAAGTGCTGTGAGGAGGGGTGGGAATTACCCTATCTATCCCTCTCGGTGCTGTGGTGTGCGCTGGTCTTCCCCCGATGACTTGTCTGCTTGCGCCTATACGACACCTCCCTTTCACTTAGGTCCACTCCCCTAGCCTTTATTAGTATATCTCACTCATGTGAACTATGAGATGTCGATTTGTGAAGAGGGCACCATTCGCGCGCTGTCTGGGTAGGAGGAGGTGCTGCTTTGGCTCCCTCTCTGTTTGACCTTGAGAATGGCTTTGCGCCGGTTGTGGCCTTAAAATTAGCACTATTACCTCGGAGCTGAAAACAATCTTCCATTACGTGGCCACGTTTATTACAATGTGCGCATCGTAACGATGTTTTCTATTTATATGTTAGGTGGGGAGGAGCGATCGGAGCTAAGTGTGTCGCATAAGGAGTCTGGAGGTGAGGCATCTGTGGCATCTGAGACGGCTGGGGTTGTGGTGACGTCACTGAGGGCTGCGCCAGTAAGGGGCCCGTAGCCTGGGGACAGAGCTTGTTTGCGTATTCCACCATATCCAAGGGTGGTTCATACTGTACTTCCTGTGACCGGCTATATAAGGGAACACGGAAGGAAAGAAGAAAACTTATTAGTTCTATCAATGTTTCCACATTGTCCTGTGGCATATCACCCCGTGAGTTGTACCAGCCTGATGACCGGAAGGTCGCTTGCATGTCCTGGCGAACCTGGCCCGCGATGTCAACAGCGTCAACGGGTGCTTCGTTTCGTATACCTGGAATACAGCGATCCAACCATCTGAAGATCCATTGCAGTTGGCCCAACTGTGACCTACCCCCAAAAATCCCAATTAGCGTTTTATGGGCACGTACATATGCTTTCTTTTCTTCGTCAGTCGTTATGTGACTATTGCCCATGCTATCTTCACATGCAAGAATAAAATGTGCGACCCTATAATCGTCTTGTCCCGTGAAATTTCGAACACAATCACCGCCCTGCAAGATATTAATAACATTATCAGCTTTAGGTGTGGTAGTAGTACTGGTGTAAGGTTTAGACGAAGCCATTTTAGTGTTAGTATTAAGCAAGTTAGTATTCTTACTCTTATCAGAAGGCTGGGTTAATAAGGTTGTTCCCGATTTAGCAACAGACACACTATCACCTGTAACAGGGGTAACTGCTTTAGTAAACTTAGGTGAGGTACTATAGTGATTACCAGACCGTAGGGTACGACGGTTTAAGTCGTCAGATGGTTCGTCTATAACTTTCTCACTACTTCCTACCGACTCATTTAACTGTGTTCCATACTCAAAATCTATGTCAGTCTGGGCTTGATCATTGATGAGTTGGTTGTCAGCAAACAGTTGCGCTAGGCGTTCGATTTCATCTACATTAGACATGGGAAACTTAGAAATTTTCTATTAGCCCCCTTGGGTCAATGAATACGTAACAGTAAGTAGATCACTTGCCTCTCATTCACAAGACAAATGAATATGAATTGTAGTTAATTTTTAAACTATCACTAAGAAGACAGACACTTACAAACTACTGTAAATTATAGGATTTCAATACATTAATCTTACATTCGACACTTTATCATCGAACTAATCCTATCCGACGAACCTATAGGTGTGAAGATATCTCTCGAACGTGTTCATGTGTGTAGAACTATGTAATTTAAATACCTATTTAAACAGAGTAGTAGGTCTGTATAGAAAATGTGATCCTTCAAGAGTTCTGAGTGGAGTGGTGGGTGGAGTGTGGGCGGGGCCTCTTCCAAGGATGCGTGCGCTGCTGCTGGTTTCCTTGGCAACGAGAAGACGCTTCTGCTTTGGTAAGAGACGAGTCCACTTGAAATACCTGTAGGTGAGTTCCTCCTCCGGCGATCAGAAAACTGATGATTGGTTATCACACTGGTCGTGCTGGTTCGCTGGCGAAACTGCCGTGTGCCCAGTCTTCACAGTCCACGTATATATGGAGATCTGTATGATGACACCGCACTTGAGACCTGAACCTCGGCGAGGTAGGTTCTCCCGGCTCCCCGCTCCTTCCCCCCGAGGTACCGCGTGACCATGATCATGATCACCCTAGCCCAGGCGAAGGTTGTGAGACTGATTCCGGTCGAGCACCCTTCGCGCAAGAAACTAAATCTTCTTGTTATAAAAGATTTTTTTGACCACATTGGACTAAAGGGGGTGACAGGGGTCGTCCGGAGTAGCGGTGGTACCCTTGTCATCACATTCGAGGAATGGGGGCAGGCCCACAAATTACCCTACAGAACGATAATTATCAATGGAGTCGACGTCATGTTTGACGCCTTACTTCAGGATAACTTAGTTTTGGGAGTCATTTCCCACTCTGAAATTGAGTATCTCGAAAGAGACGAACTTGCCGAGCTGATTGGAGATCAGCTCTCAGTACTCAGGAAGCTGACCAGCACAACTGCCCTGGTTGGTTTTCCTGGGAAACTTCCTAGCTCCGTTATACTGGGTTGGGAGAAAATCCCAGTAAAACCTCAACAGCAAAAACCCACTCGCTGCTACAATTGCCAGAAATATTGCCATCTGGCGAGGAAGTGTCGTGCTCGCGTGGTGTGCTCAAGCTGCGGGGCACCCGGCCACACCGACGCTGACTGCCAGGCGGCCGTTAAGAAGTGCGCGGCTTGTGGTGGCCCTCACTCCTCCTCCGACCGGCTTTGTCCCAAGTGGAGGGAGGAGTGCAGGGTGGCCAGGCTGCGGGCTAAGGAAAAATTGACTTACAAGGAGGCTCTCCTTGCAGTCAAGACTCTAGAAAAAAACAACCAAGACCAAAACAAACAAGAAAAGAACAAACAAGCCAAAAGCGAACAAGAAAAGAACAATCAAGATATGAACAACGAAGAACCTGATAATATCATTATAGAAGACCAGACAGAACAAGACCAAAAAGAAGAAGACGAAGAACAAGAAGAAGAATGGAAAGTAAAAACTAAAAGAAGAACAAAGAGAAAAAAGAAGACCAACCAATCAGCTTCGGCCGAAATAGCCTAACGGCGAAGAGGCCAGAAATCCCAAACAACTTAACTTAACTTAATGACACCGGAATTCGTAATTCGCGCTGACGACACAACAATACTGCCCAGCTGCTAGTGAAATACCAATTGAATTCCAGGCTACGAAACTGTTTTTCAACACTGCAACACTGTAATGTCTAGGGAATGCTGAGTGGAGTCTATCTCAACGGGCTCAATCTGGATATGTACCAACAGGCTGTAATATTTGTATATTACGAATTCTGCACGTATTTGTATGTGACAGAGATAAGGAGCGCTCACTACATATCGTCTCAATACGGGATATAGTTTTAAACACTCGGATTATGTAACGCGTCACTGCTGTGTGGTTTCTTGTTTTTCACAAGACACAGACGGATGATACGACTACCAGTTTGAAGAATCCATACACACCGGTTGCTACCTATATGAATCGGCTGCTTGTCCAATTAACCAGTCCGTTCACACATATTTATATTTGGGTTTTAAGTAACGAAACCCAAACGGTAGTTCCTTTGTTTTATTATAAAAGGTTGTATATATAATTCCTGAGTGTATATCAACCGTAAGTCTCACTGTCTAGGAGTGAATGAGAAGAGGACGGCGTTTATGTATGATAAACGGTAGGTCACGTCCTTACGATATGAGTTGAGGTGAGCTACTGAAGCTTAGGGGCATCGCAGTGCGTGCTTACAGAAATGCTGAGCTATGGGTCTCGCCCTCTTGGGTAAGTTGCAAGCTCACGTGTCCATCTCATGTCTTACTCATAGACAGTGGAAAGTTACAGGGTGGTGAATCTGAATATAATATCAGATGTATTGACCCATTTATATAATACATTCTGTTGATGAGACAGGGGCCTATTACACGACCAAGATAATAACAACCACGACTGTGATTATAACAACCTCGACTATGATTATAACATCCACGACTATGATTATAACAACCACGACCATGATTATAACAACCGCGACTATGATTATAACAAACACGACGATGATTATAACAACCACGACCATGATTATAACAACCACCACCATGATTATAATAACCACGACTATGATTATAACAACCACGACCATGATTATAACAACCACGACTATGATTATAACAACCACGACCATGATTATAACAACCACGACTATGATTGTAACATTCACGACTATGATTATAACAACCACGACCATGATTATAATAACAACGTCTATGATCATAACAACCACGACCATGATTATAGCAACCACGACCATGATTATAACAACCACGACCATGATTATAACAACCACGACCGTGATTATAATAACCACGACCATGATTATAACAACCACGACCATGATTATAACAACCACGACTTTGATTATGACAACCATGACCATGAATATAACAACCACGACCGTGATTATAACACTCACGACCATGATTATAACAACTACGACCATGATTATAACAACCACGACCATGATTATAACAACCACGATATGATCATAACCATGACTATGATCATAACAACCACGACCACGGTCATAACCACGACCGTGATTATAATAACCACGACCATGATTATAACAACCATGACTTTGATTATAACAACCATGACCATGATTATAACAACCACGACCATGATTTTAACACTCACGACCATGATTATAACAACTAAGACCATGATTATAACAACCACGACCATGATTATAACAACCACGAATATGATCATAACCATGACTATGATTATAACAACCACGACCACGTTCATAACCACGACCATGATTATAGCAACCATGAACATGATTATAACAACCACGAATATGGTTATAACTACCACGACCATGATTATAACCCTCACGACCATGATTATAACTACCACGACTATGATTATAACAACCACGACTATGATCATAACCAAGACTATGATTATAACAACCACGACCATGAGTATAACAACCACGACCATCTGGAAAACGATGTTGCTGTACCCTGTCAGCAGGACGGCCGTTGCTCTCTAGCCAAGAACTTTCACTCCTAGGTATACTATACCACCGGACTCTCCACCTGTCATAAAGGGCCCACGATCACTTGTTTAAAAACTAAGGGCTAATACATCACTCGGTCACCACCTTCCGAGCATCCACGAGGAATTAACAAGTCCTGCAAAATACACCCCATACATAAACCTAACCATGTAACAAACATATGTGTAGACTCTAAACTGGGGACTCTGGAACCTTAGGTTCACTAATTACTGGGGTCCTAGACTTAAGTGTCTTACAGGATAGTATATTATGTACAATGGTCAACTTAGAAGATACTGACTTATCCTAACAAAATAAAAATATCACTGCCAGAATTAACATAATAGTGGGAATGGCTAAACTAGGTATAGCAAATCCCTGTGCAAAATGAAATGGCAAATGACCTTCTAAATTAGCAAAGTGTGACTCTTTCAAGTAAGAAATAACTTTTAACTTCTTTGAGACAGTATTGAGTTAACTAATAGTTAAATTAGGAACTTGATACAATGGAATTAAACCTGAAGTCATATTTAAATTCAATGCAAAATGCTGATGAGAAGGCAAGATCTTCCGTAGCCTTATAATAACCTTTTACAACTAACTGTTTACCACTATCTAGACACTTTAAAATTACTTTAGTTCAGGAAAAGAAAAATATTGCACATTATGCAGATGTGCATGAAACACAATTTTTCTAAAAATCGGTGTATAACCGCATTGCGTTAGTGCTGTGCATACGTTATTTTTTATGACTGCTAATTCACATATTCCTTCTGCAACAGGTATAAATGCGAATACATAGGCTGGACATACGTGTACATATAAATATGACTTTTACACCGTGATAGTACCCTACGATCATCGAATGCTAACAAGGAGCAATCATCATCAATTAGCAAAATTTATTTTTGTCTATCCAGAATAAACAGGGTGTCATTAAAATACAAAGGGAAGGGTTCCAAATGCCTAGCATTAAATTTACGTTGCCCGAGCATAGGTATGTGGATAAGAATAGCTTGACTTCAACAGAGGGTAATAATAGTCTACCTCATGATCTGTGAAAATTGGGGTTAAATAATAAGTCGTCTCGGCTATTTGTAATGCTTCAAGAAGAGTCTTCACAGGCACAAGCTTTGAATCCACTCGTCCTAACCCTGCATCCACGATAGTTGCTATTAGTTCATCTTTTTTTGTTTTTTATTAATTACAGCTGGAACAGAACTTCTCGCAGTATGCAAATACTCAGAAAAATAGAGGCGCCACTCCAATTTAGAGACTGAATTCATTAAATTATAAACAACCCTAAATAAATGGTTAGACTCAGAAATATTCGCATTAACTTTTGATTCCAAGGCACTAATTGCATGAAGGCTTTGAGCTATAACACGATTTTGTTTAAGAATTGCCTGATCGACAATGTTCATGCGGTCTCCTAGTTTAGCTACATCCTTGGCAGTCGTAGTGCCAAATAGAGTGCTTTGTATAAGACCAACAAAATTAAACAATCCTCGCTTTCTTCGCGTTTGGGAAGGTACTTTCTTTGCAAGATCATTCAGAGATGCTGGAATAGAGTGCCCAACTGCGATGAGAATCTTGTGAAGGGTTCTGAGACGAAGTGGCTGAAGATCAACAGTTTGTGATACCATTGTCGAAATGTAAGGAGTCTCACGGAGATCATCAAGGACGGTCGTAGCTGTCTGCAGTTGGGTATCAACAGACTCCATCTGGCGTGAAAGCTTGAGCAGTCCTTACAACTCATACTTTAAGTTCACCACGTCTTCAACAATGAGAACGCGTCCTAAGGGTGCGGCAAGCACACCTGGCTTAAGGACTTCCGTGGACATATATCTGTCAACACAGAGGTGCCACAAAGGAGTAGGAGCAGTGCAATGATGATCCAAGCCATTCTGTAAAGTTTCAATGTATTTTAATATTGTTTTGCAGAACGAAGTTTTAAACGATAATCATTAGTTACACTTGGTGTGTGAACTGTTTGAAAAGATGTCTATGACATCACTATCATTCTTGGGTAATAAATCTGGATGGCCTTTTTTAAGTCGGTCCGCATGCATTACATCTCCGGTTTGTGCATTAGGCTTCCAAATTTTAAATTTGTTGCCCGCTTCTTTGGCGATAATACGGAATGGACCATCAAATTTGACCGAAAGTTTAGATTTTCTTTCAGGTTCTCGCACCATAACAGCATCGCCTATTTCTTACATAACAGGCTTAGCTTGTTTATGTTGCTTAAAAATCATTTCAGCACGTGAAGTTGCTAAATGTTTCCGTCCTTGGCCATGAATATCCGTGAAGACGCTAATCTGTTTTGTTGCGAAATCATCCACATTATAGACAGGGCATGGCCTGTCTGTAAGTACGTCATAGAGCAGACGTTTGTCGATGCTATAAACAATATTATAGGGTGATTTGCCGGTAGAGCTATTGGTCGACCCATTAATGGATGCGGCAACTTGCGGTAACCAATCCTCCCATGTGTGTTGCATTTCACAAACTATTGGACGAAGAATCTCTCGGATCTTGCTGTTGGTTCTCTCAACAAGGCCATTAGCCTGTGTGTGGTAGGTTGTAATAAAACTTTGTTGTATTCCATATTGTATACAAATTTGTGCTACTAGCTGATTCCTGAACTCTAATCCGTTGTCGGACAGAAGAACCTTGGGAGTAGTAAAAGGACATATCAGATGCATAACTAAGGCATAAGCCACAGATTCGGCTGTTTTATCCTTCAGTGGGATTAAAACCACGAATCTAGAAAAATGATCCACACACACACACACTAGCACGTAAGAGGATCCTTGATGACTCCTCGGAAGTTGTAGTGAGTCAATCGCGACTGTGTCAAACGGACGTTCTGGTGTAGGATATTGTAGAATTGGAGTCTGTGACCTTGTAGTACCCTTTTGTTGAGCACGACAAACACTTAGCGATATGCAATTCTATGTCTTTTTTCATAGTAAAGGGGTATTCCAAAAATATTTCCTTCTGATTTCCGCAACGCATTTGTCACGTCCTTGGTGACCTGCTTGATTAACATCGTGGAACAATGTTATAATCGTTTCACACAATGTATCAGGTACGACGATTTTCGTAACAATACCCTCAGTTATCTTCTTGGAGCGATGGAGTATGTTATGTCGTAATTCAAACTGACTGAGTGGAAGAATTAACTTTGGAAGATTAACTTCCTCCCCCGACCCAAGAGTAAAAATTACTGCAGACCACAATGGATCGCGTCGTTGTTCATTTTGTAACTGCGGAAGAGTAAACGTAGATCCAGGCATCACTGGTGCTACGTTTCTAGACAAGGCGTCGGCAATCACATTCGCTCTTCCCGGTAAATACTTGAACTCGGGTTTGAATTCTTGAATGATCAAATACCAGCGTGCTAATCAGCCTGCAAGATTTTTGCCATAGAACAGCTCTGTTACTGCCGCATGATCTGTGAACCGGTTGGTTAATTCCCAGTTAACCAGGTTAGTTCACATATATTATATTGGGCTTTAGTAACGAAACTCAATTGAAGTTTCTTGTTTTATTAAAAACTATTATGTATATAATTCCTGAGTGTAGATCAACCGTAAGTTCCACTATGTAAATAGACGTGAATCAACGTCCGTTCGATATTCAGTCGTGAGCTTGACTGAGTAATGGGCGCCAGCTCAACCGCGCCCAAACAATTGCTGACCTACAGTCAAATGAGCCAAGGAATCTTCCACTCACGTATTCTGATCATGACCTCCTCATAGTTAGTGGAAGGACAGGGGATAAATTTGAATATAAATCAAATGTAAAGAACCCATTTATATAATACTTCTGTTGATGAGACAGAGGCCATTACATCGCTCAGTCACCTACTGGCCAAGATCCGTGAGGCCTAAATAAGCTCACAGATTACAGTACCTCCTATACAACCCTAACCATGTTATAAACAAAGGTGTAGACACTAAGCTGGGGATTCTACTACTGTAGAGGTTTTATCTACTACAGGGGTCCCATACTTTAGTGTCTTACGGGTTAAAATGTTTTGAAAAATTTTCATCTTGGATAACACTGACTTATAATAACAGAAAAGAAACATAATTGCCAAAATTAACATAATTGTGGGAATTGTGAGACTTGGTATTGCAAATTCCCGTGATAAATAAAATGGCAAATTATTATTTAAATCAGCAAATTTTGTCTCCTTCAAGAATGCAATGACCTTTAATTTCTCTGAAACAATTTGAATATCCTTTTCAGTGAAATTCATGACAGGAAATGGAATTTAAGCAGACTTGAGATTTATATTTAAGGCAGAGTGCTGATGAGAGACGCAAGGTCCGAAATGAGTCACAGGTGATTTCACAATAATCCAGAGCCTTGTAATGACCTTTCACAACTAGCTGCTTAACACCATCATGGCATTTTAAAATAACAGTAGCTGTATTTGGAAAGAATAGATACTGCACATTGTGGAGATGAGCTTGAAACACAGTTTTGACACAAACTGGCCTATAGCTGCATTGCGCAAGTGCTGTGCGTACATTGGTTTGTATGACTGCCAATTCACATATTCCCTCTGCATCAAGAATAAACGCGAACATATACTGTAGGCTGCACATACCTGTAGGTGTAGATATGACGACTTACACCCTGACAGTACCTCAGGATCCTCTAATGCCAATAAAACATAATCTTCATCTATAAGGAAAAGTTCTTTAGACCTATCCATAGTGTACAGTGTGTCGTTAACAAACCAGGGGAAGGGTTCTAAATGCCATGCATTAAACTGATGTTGCCCTCGCATAGGAATGTGGATGAGAATAGCACTGAGCGTGAGAGTCGACTCCAACAGAGGGTAATAACATTCTACCTTACAATCATTAAAAATAGGAGTTAAGTTTTACTGCAACTTGGCAATCTGTAAAACGTCAAGAAGCGTCTGCACAGGCACAAGCTTTGCGTCCACACGCCCTATCCCTGCATCTACTATGCTGTCAATTAGTTCGTTTTTACAGGTAACAACCTTCTGAACTGAAATTTCCGCAGCATGCAAATATTTTCTGTGAAATGAAGGAGCCACTCTAACGTCGGGATTGATTTCTGTAACTTATTAACAACCCTCGATACATGGTTAGACTCCGATATTATCGCATTAACTTTTGATTCTAAAGCAGTAATCGCATGGAATGTTAGAGAGATAACACGATTCTGCTGAGATACAGCTTGATCGACAATGTTCATTCGGTCACCCAATTTAGCTACATCATCGGCCGTTGCCGTGCCAAACAGAGTGCTTTGGATAAGACCCACAAAATTAAATAAACCCCTTTTTCGTCGTGTCTGAGAATGCACTTCTTTTGCAAGATCAACTTCAGACGCTGGTATTCTTTTTCCAACAGCGACGAGAAGCTTGCGAAGGTTCATGAGACGAAAGTGTAGAAATTCAATAGTTTGTGAAACCATCGTCGATACATTAGTAGTTGAACTGAAATTCTGTAGGATGTCCAATGATGATTGTAGTTGCGAGTCGACGTTTTCCATCTGACGGGGAAGTTGGAGCAGTCCATGTAACTCATACTTGATGTTCACCACGTCCTCCACTATGAGAACGCGTCCAAGGAGTGCAACAAGCGCACCTGGTTTGAGGACGGATGTGGACATGTCTGTCAACAAAACGGTGCCACAACACAGTAGACGCAACACAATGATGTTCCAAGCCATTCTGTAAGAGATTACACTCGTTATAATATCTACTTGCAAAACGAAGTTTCATACAATAATCATTAGGCACACTCTGCTTCTGTACAGTCTTGTAAAGAGGTGTCTGTCACATCATCATCAACTGTGGGCAATAAATTCTCATGGGTCTTCTTAAGACGGTCCGCATCCACGACATGTGCAATCTGTGCATTAGGCTTTCAAATTTTAAATTTGTTGCCTGTTTCTTTGGCAATAATGCGGAATGGACCCGAAAAACTTAGCCGAAAGCTTGGAGTTCCTTTCAGGTTCTCTTACCATAACAGCATCTCCTACGTTTAACACGACAGGTTTAGCATGTTTATGTTGCTTGACCATCATTTCAGCGCGTGACGCTGCTAAATGTGATCCTACTTGGGTATGAATATCGGTAAAAACAAGAATTTGTTTTGCCGCGAAATCATCAATATTATAAACAGGGTTCGGCGTATCCTTAAGTATATCTGTACCATATACAATGTAGTAGGGTGATTTGCCCGTAGAGCTATTAATCGACCTATTAAAAGACGCTGCAACCTGCGGTAACCAATCTTCCCATGTATATTGCAAATCACACACAATCGGGCGAAGTATCTCCAGGATCTTGCGATTGGTTCTCTCAACAAGGCCATTAGCCTGCGCAGGATAAGCTGTCACAAAACTTTGCTTAATTCCATATTGTGCACATATTTGCGCTACTAGCTCATTCTTGAACTCTGTCCCATTGTCAGAGAGAAGAACTTTAGGCATAGTATATGGACATATAAGATTCGTCACTAATGCATAGGCCACCGAATCGGCCGTTTTATCGTTTAGTGGGACCAAGGCCACGAATCTAGAAAAATGATCCACACACACACTAAGACATTCGCTGATCCCTGATGACTCCTCGGGAGTTGTACCAAGTCAATAGCGACTGCGTCAAACGGACGGTCTGGTGTAGGATATTGTAGAATCGGGGCCGGTGATCCTGTAGAACCTTTATGTTGAGCACATGCCAAACATTTAGCGATGTGTAATTCTATGTCTTTCTTCATTGTGTTCCAGACATACTTCTTTCTTAATTCCGCCAAGCATTTATCACGACCCTGGTGACCTCCCTGTGGAACATCATGGAACAATGTTATAATCGTTTCACACAACGTGTCAGGTACGACTATTTGAGAAACAATACCCTCTGTCGTCTTTTCCCACCTATGGAGTATGTTATGTCGCAATTCAAACTGACTTAAGGAAAGAATTAATTTGGGGAGTTTAACATCCTCTCCCGATTCTAGAGCAAAAACGACTGCTGACCATAATGGGTCGCGCCGTTGCTCCTCCTCCAATTGCGAGAGAGTGAACGTTGAAACAGGCATCACTGGTGCTATATTTCTTGACAAAGCGTCGGCGACAACATTCACCCTTCCCTGATGATGATCGATCACCTTAACATGTCCAATTCACTACAGGGAGATACGTCCACAGTAGATAAGATGCCGCTGACCTAAGACGAATCAGGTTCATTCTGCTGCTGATACGATGTTGCCTCTGCCGTGTGCCACTTCTGCAGTCTCGTATATATCGAGAACTGTCTGATGACACCGGAAATACTGCAATCAACGCTCGCGAAACCACACAACCGTCCAGCTACTTGTGAAATGTCTGCTTGTTAGTAAAGTTTATGAGAATGTCTTCAACACTGTACTGTAGACCACACATCGGAATATCGCTGACAGTATGCTTTCTTGGGGGCCACCCTTGTTACTAACAGGGATTTCACCAGGCTGTATTATTTAGTAACTCAGTTGCGGTTATTTTTTTAATAATTCTGCACCTCATCTTGGCCACAGAATGAGAAGCACTCACGAAATATCCTCTCAATACTCGGATTCGTTATGCAACACTTCACTGTTTTTTGTTTTTCTTGTTTCACAAAACACTGACGCCTTGGTATGTAGATTGATAAGCATCCTTCACCTCCCACCGCTGCCACCAATGAACCGGTTGGTTAATTCCCAGTTAACCAGGTTGGTTCACATATATTATATTGGGCTTTAGTAACGAAACCTAATTGAAGTTTCTTGTTTTATTAAAAAATATTATGTATATAATTCCTGAGTGTAGATCAACCGTAAGTTCCACTATTTATGAGTGTGGTGAGAAAGGGACGGCGTCTATGTAGACGTGAATCAACGTCCCTTCGATATTAAGTCGTGAGCGAGACTGAGTAATGGGGGCCGGCTTAACCGCGCCCAAACAATTGCTGACCTACAGTCAAAGGAGCCAAGGAATCTTCCATTCAAGTGTTCTGTTCATGACTTCCTCATAGTTAGTGGAAATTTACAGGGGATGAATTTGAATATATATCAAATGTAAAGAACCCATTTATATATTACTTCTGTTGATGAGACAGGGGCCATTACATCTGTAAGAACAGTTATTTTATAAAAAAAAATTGTTTCTAAACTTCTTCTGTGCCCTAACAACAGCTAATGTCTCTAAATGCGTTACTGAATAACGTGTTTCGGCATCATTAAGTTTACGACTTGCAAAATCAATTACCCTAAATTTCCTCTTGAGTCCAACTGCATAAGTACAGCTTCGATTCCTTGTCCTGAGACGTCGGTATACAGAGTAAATTCTTGAGAAACTATCCTCACGTTGAGCATTTCATACAAACATTCCATCCTTCCTAAGTAACTTAGTCAAGGGTGAAGCTAATGTCGCATAGCCTCTAATAAAAGAACGATAATATCCAGATAAACCAAGAAAACTACACACCTTATCAACGGTTGTAGGATGTGGAAACTGAGCAGCAGTCTTAACTTTATTATCAACTGTATAAATACCGTCACCGTCAACTACATGACCAAGGAAATGGATTCTGGATTTTAAAAACTCACATTTAGAAAGTGTGACTTTAATTCCTGCTGTAGAAAGTTTTTGGAAAATTTCACGGAGATTCGCAATATGAGTATTGTTACGCCGTCTCTTAATTTACTTTAATATCCAGGTTCTAGGCATAACCAAACAAAAAGAAAAGGGAAGTAAATCAAAAGGGAATAAAAATGAATAAAGTAAACCTTTAAGAATTTAATTAAATAAAATACTAACACAATAAAGAGCCTTGTAGGCTGTCACAACAAATTGATTCACTATCGAAACCCTTAAGACACAAATGATACTAAAACATTGAAACATCAAAAGAATGAAAGTAAAGCATTAGATTACGTTAACACTGCATAAACATATAAAATAACTAACACTGAAATTAACTATCGTCAAACAACACTGAATTACTTAAATGTAACTAAGCAAGCACTGATGGACACATAAGAGACATGAATAGGTACTCACATATATATACCACATTGGTGGCGACAGGAACAAAACAGAAATAAAATAAGTATGAGCAACAGGCGACGGGTGTCACTCAAAACAACGTGAACTGAATGACAAGAGTACTGGACTCTACTCCGCCTCCTGGTGGGGTACTATATACTGTATAGGGTTGGCTCCCCCCAATGCGACACGCAGGTGAAAATTGGGTCATTTATCGATGCAGATGGTCGTTAGAGAAACAAAGAATGCTTGTTACAATACTAAATGAAGAAATAAGATGGGCTTGAACAAATAATAACAGTTAAAACCTTAACAGCACAGGGTAAGGTGACTAGATTATATAATAGTAAATATAACACAACATTACAGGAATAATATGGAACAACATGGAAGCAAGTTATAAAAACATTATAGAAAAATACGACACGGTCGTAACACTTCCCCCCATAAAATAAAATTTTTGTTTGCACAAATTTTGATATGACATAAGTGTTTATTCTGTGGGTCTAGATAACAGATCAGCCAGCACATTGTCTGAACCCTTAGCATGTGTTACATGTAAATTATAGTTCTGAAGGAACAAACTCCAGCGAATTAATCTCTGGTTTTTTAACTTGAATGTTTTGAGAAACTGCAATGGTTTGTGATCTGTATAAATTACAATAGGCCTACTTGGTAATAAATAATAACTGAAATGTTGCAAAGCTAGGATAATTGACAGCAATTCTTTTTCCACTGTTGCATAGTGGGTTCGAGCTGGATTGAATTTCTTACTATAAAATGCCACTGGGTGGTCGATACTGTCATCATCCTCTTGCAACAGGGCAGAACCTGCAGCAAGATCATTAGCATCACAGGCTAGCTTGAAAGGCTTAGAAAAATTAGGGGCTCTCAAAATAGGATATGAGCATAATACATTTTTCAAGTTTTGAAAAGAATCCTGACACCTTGAAGTCCAACAAAAAATATTACCCTTCTTCAACAAATCAGTAAGGGGTAGTGCCAACTCGGCAAAATTACAAATATATCTCCGGAAATAACTCACACAACCCAAAAATCTGCGGACTTGTCGTTTGTTACATGGAACAGGCATCTGAGAAATAGTGTCACACCTTGCTGTGGGAGGAGCAAGTTTCCCCAACCCAATTACATGTCCCAGATACAAAAGTTGAGCACAAACAAATTCTGACTTAGCAAAGTTTATAACAAGTCCTACAATTTCTAACTCAGTGAAGCCAGCGTCTAGCTGACATAAATGGCCTGACCAAGTGTCAGAAAGAGTTACAACATCATCTAAATATACTACACAACCAGGCAAATTGGCCGTGACTTGTGACATCAGCCTTTGAAAGGTGGCAGGGGCATTGCAAAGCCAGAAAGGCATAACATTAAATTTATAGGTCTTACCTAATGTCACAAAACTGGAGATGTCATTAGCAAGACGGGTCAATGGTACTTGCCAAAACCCTCGAAGTCAATCAATCTTAGAGAGGAACTTGGCGTTCTCGATTGCTTCGATGCAGCCGTCGACTCTTGGTAGAGGGAAGCTGTCCTTGCTGGTGACAGCGTTGACCTTGCGGAAGTCGATGCAGAATCGAAGAGTGCCGTCCTTCTTCGGTACAAGAGTGACTGGTGAGCACCACTCGCTAGTAGGGAGCCAGCTTGATAGGCTTAGCAGAACCAACGTCAATATCATGCACCATGGCAGTGGTACAGCCAGGCCTGTCTTGGAAGACAAGAGGATGTTGTTGGATGGTGGTGGCCAGCACGTCAGCTCTCTGGTGTTCCGGTAGACGCTGTAGCTTCTCCTGCAACTCCATGGAGTTGGACTGCCAAACCCTGACTGATGACAGGGCGAGTGGTATTGCCCCTTCCTTTTCCTCTTCTTTCTCACCGTCTACCAAGAAAGTGTCAACGGCACACACGGGAACTGGATCATCAGCAACAGATGGGGATGCTGGGCGTGTGTGGTACAGCTTGATGGTGTTGACGTGACATAAGCGCTGTCGTCGGCGCCTGTCAGGGGTAGAGAAAATATAATTTGTGGGGTTTACCTTCTTCACCACTCTATATGGCCCACTGAACTTCGCATGGAGTGGCTGTCCATGTCTCGGCAAGAGAATGAGAACTTGATCTCCTATCTGGAACTCTCTCTGTCTGGTACGCTTACAATGTCTCACTGTACTGCTATAAGGGGCTCAGGTACGTGAGGTACTCTTACAAGTGGAAAAGGTGGAATAGCCTGATTGACTTTGCCTACCTTTTGACAAAAATGACAGTACTTACAATATTTAGTGACATTTTTCCTCATACCTGGCCAATAGAACTTTCTGGCCAGCCTGTTGAACGTCTTTCGGACACCTTGATGTCCAGAAAAGCGACCGTCATGGGTCAGAGCGAGAACATGTTGTCTGTAAGTGTGTGGGAGAACTATTTGAGTGACAGACGCCCAGTCCGCGTCTTCCTCTGACATAGTCGGTGGGAGCCAGCGGCGGCACAAAGCACCGTCTTGACTGAAATTTCTCGTGGTAGGGCCTGAATCATTGGCAGAATCGGACACCTGGTCAAACAAGAGCCGTAATGAATCGTCTTGCTCTTGCGCAGCTATTAAAGCAACTCTCCTGGTCACAGCATAAACTGCGAAAGAAATGTCTTATGAAGCAATTGGGTTAGCAAAAAGTCCTTCTAAGGAAAGTGAGTCAGAACGAGTCACAGCACCGGCCATATCATCTTCAAGTTGTTGCAGCTCTGCGGTAGACTCTGGTCTTTCCCGCAGCACAGGAGGTGGGGTTACGTTCCCCATTTGACCTCCCACCAAATTGTTACCGAGTATGAGGTCCACTCCAGCACCAGGCAGCTCGTGCACGCAGGCTACGTTAGCTATCCCTGAAAAACAAGAAGACTTGACACATACTAAAAGCAAAGGAGCTACACCTTGACCCCAAAGGATCCCAAAACGACGTAATTGTCAGTCTTCCTCGCCGCAACAACACCCTCTTTGATGAGAGTTTGGAGACAACCCGTGCCTTGTGCCTTGTGACAAAAAGGGACGAAAGGTACCAACGTCTGGGTCCTTCGCAAAACTCTCCTGGAAAGGATCAAAGTCTCGTGAGGCGAGAACCGAATCTGCACTCTCTCGTGCTTCACCTTTTGTGGAAATCAACCCTATTGGCATCACTCCGAGTGGTGACATATTAGTCTCTTCAGTAACAATCACAGCTGGTTTGCCCGTATTTAGCTGCAGCCTTGTCCAGCAAAAGTCTGCTTTATGACCTGGCTTTCCACAGAAACTACAAGCGCTAGTAGAAAATTTGGACGCCCCTTTAGGTGGCGAACACGTCCAGCTCCTCCTGTCACGCACAAAATTACCATTGTTAGTATTCCCTTGTCTCGCTCTGTGAAGAGATGGATTAAAAGTCCTTTGAACCTGTGGGGGTATAACATCATTGTTAGTCCTACCATGCCTCAAAACATATCCATCAGCATGCTTAGCAGCCTCTTCGATAGTACTAAATTCCCTATCTAACAAGTATAAGGGAACCTCTTCGTCGATGGTTCTCAAAAAGTCCTCTGTGAGCATTAACTCAATCAGGGAGTCAAACTCACTCACTTCCTTGGAGTGTAACCACTTTGAGAATACCTCTCTTTTACTCCTAGCAAATTCAAGGTGGGTCTGCTCTGCCTGCTTACGGAGGCCATGAAAGCGTTGTCTGTACGCTTCAGGAACAAGGGGATAAGCCTTCAAAATTTCCTCCTTAACGCATAAATAATCATTTGCGTCACTGTCTGTAGGAGACGAAAAAACACACAGAGCCTTACCTGCAAACGCTTGTTGAAGCAAAATGGGCCATAACTCTATAGGCCACTTTAAAGTGGTAGCAAGTCTCTTGAAAGCAATGAAAAACTCATCAACTCTTTCCTCTGAAAACGTGGGCATTAGCCTAGCAGCACGTGCTGGATCAAAATGAGAAAAACTAGATCTGGGGGTGAGGCCATTGGTGTTAGAAGGGTTACTCTGACCTAGCTGTATACGCAGTCACAAGTTTTCTGAATCTGCTTCTTTCGCTTTAGCCTCAGCTACTTTCGCTTTAGCTTCAGCTTCCGCCTGACGTATCCCAACTTCTTTTGCTATAGCTTCAGCTTCTTTCAATTTTATTTGCGCCTTGAGAAGGCGTAATTCATCATTCACTGAACGTGACTCAGCTATGTTAACTTAACTAGCTTCACCGTGGTCTTCTCTTAAGCCAACATCAACACTATCTCCAAACATGATGGCTAGTTAAGAAATAATAAAAAAAAAAACACAAAAAGAATATCACAAGTGTCAAAAGGTCGTTAGCGAATCCTGGCAAGGTCGCCAAAACTGTTACGAGGTCTCTTAATTTACTTTAATATCCAGGTTCTAGGCGTAACCAAACAAAAAGAAAAGTGAAGTAAATCAAAAGGGTATAAAAATAAATCAAGTAAACCTTTAAGAATTTAATTAAATAAAATACTAACACAATAAAGAGCCTTGTAGGCTGTCACAACAAATTGATTCACTATCGAAACCTTTAAGACACAAATGATACTAAAACATCGAAACATCAAAAGAATAAAAATAAAGCATTGGATTACGTTAACACTGCATAAACATATATAATAACTAACACTAAAATAAACTATCGTCAAACAACACTGAATTACTTAAATGTAACTAAACAAGCACTGATGGACACATATGAGACATGAATAGGTACTCACATAGATATACCACATTGGTGGCGACAGGAACAACACAGAAATAAAATAGTATAAGTAACAGGTGACGGGTGTCGCTCAAAACAAGGTGAACTGAATGACAAGAGGACTGGACTCTACTCAGCCTCCTGGTGGGGTACTATATACTGTATAGGGTCGGCTCCCTCCAATGCGACACGCCTGTGAAAATTGGGTCATTTAACGATGCAGATGGTCGTTAGAGAAACAAAAAATGCTTGTTACAATACTAAATGAAGAAATAAGATGGGCTTGAACAAATAATAACAGTTAAAACCTTAACAGCACAGGGTAAGGTGACTAGAATATATAATAGTAAATATAACACATCAATACAGGAATATATGGAACAACATGGAAGCATGTGATAAAAAGTAATAGAAAAATACGACACGGTCATAACAGTATCTACAGCCTTACTGACTACTATGAGATCATATAAGTAGGCACATACTGTGGTACCTATCATCCCAGCAAACAAGGGGTTGATTATCCTTTGAAAAGTCAGTGGGGCATTTCTGAGGCCGAAAGGCATCTACAGAAATTCAAAATGGCTCAAGGGAGTACTAAAATCAGTAACCTCTTCGCGATTCTTCATCGAGCGATATTTGCCAATATCCGCTAAGCAAATCTAAATTGCTAAAAACAGCGTTATCCTTACATAAGGAATGTAAAATATCACTCAAGACAGGCATAAGGTACCTGTTATTGCCGCTGGCTTCAACTACAGTGCTGGCGTCAGTGCTGGCGTTTGCTGCCTTACCGGAACAAACATTAAGGGGGGAGGGGCGGTGTTTACAGACAAGAGGTCTTGATTATGCTGACTGTATGGCTTAGAGTAGAGGATGGCGTGGCCCGCATGACGCAGATCACCCTCTCCAGTGATGACCCCCCCCCCCCACGCGACCTGTGACCTCGCCAGATGTGGCGGCTGGTGGGGGGGGGGGGTCGGTGTTTACAGGCGATTGGTCCTTTAGAGGGTGGCGTGGCAGCCTAGCCTCCATGATTCAGATCGCCCTCTCGGGTGATGGTGTGAGGTCCAGCCCTCTGCTAGCAGTGGTGAACACCGACTCCCAATCCTGGCCGAGTTTTGTGCTGGAACAATTTACACAGTACTATTTTCCCTTGGAACACCATACTGGTTCGCAGTGATCAGCACTTGTAAGTACAGCCAAAGTAATGACATACCCCTCAGTACTGAAATATTGTGGACTAATTATGCCTACTCGTTCCTGCCTTATCTGGAGCAATAAGACAACTCGGAATGAAGTGTAACTAAGATTAATAGAGTTATGAACGATGTATCATGTCACTAAGCTCAATAATCAATTATAATTAAGATAAATTGTGTGAGACTAACTAATTATGTATCAGATAGATCACCGTGTAATACTGTTGAACGCTTTGTTCTCTGCAGGTTTTGACCACATCAATAAATATTGAATGTGTCAAAAGGCGGACTTGCCCGTCACCTGAACGTCCTTAACCAAGGCGTTTACAGTCAAAACAAGGACGGGAGGGCGTCGAAGGGAATTCTTGACCGCCAGGGGGACCACAGGACGACTTGACGCCGTCTCCGCCGGGAGTGCAACGTGGGACGTTGGCTAGCCTCCCACTGTGGGAGCAGCGTGGAGTCCACCCACAGTGGGTGCGACGTGGAAACGGATACGTAATGCGAGTGTTGTGTGTTTGAGTGAAGTGTTTAAATTACCCGGACAGTGTCGTAAAGCTTCGGTCTGTGCGTATGGGGCTGTGAGCTTTCCTTTCGGACAGCGAGCCCGCGCACCCAGTGAGCGAAGGTTTCAGAACACCCGGACAGTGTCGTAATATTTCAGCCCGGGCGGACGGGCTGTTAGTGTTCTCTCGGACACGCACTTCCACACCTCTCTTGTGAATACAAATGTCTGTCTCTATGCCAGTGATTATAACGAACAGCTGATCCGCCTACACTAGTGACGTACCGTGGTTGCACTGATGAAGCATGCAGAACACCTACAGTACATAGTACAGGTACGTATATCATATATAAAGTAAAATATGTTCTTTTTCTAAAAAAAGGTGTTGTCAAGCCTTATAAACACCTAAAAAAACCTATGCTTAAATTAAAATATCTTACCTCAGATCATTTGCAATCTAGAAATATTTACTTATATTGAAATTCGGCTCTCCGAGAATTTGTAGAATTCTTATTGACATTGATATTGATATTGAAAGTTCATTTAGTCAGAAGAACACAGATAAAAAAATCAATAATAATAATACCAACACAAATAGTAATAATAATATAATAATAATAATAAAGGACCATGAAGAACTACATAATTGAAAAGGACCCTCCTTTGAACATTTTCACCCAACTGACAGTCCCTAGCATATCTCGGGGACCAAACGGGGTGACAGTACTCCAGATGGGGAAGCACTTCACTTCTGTTGAACGACCTTCTTATAAGACCTAATAATTTATTTGCCTGATTTACCTTCAGCTCACAATGGCCCGAGAACTTCAGCTCATTGTCAACATACACACCTAGGTCCCTCTCACTTTGTCTTAAATAATGCAGATTCTTCATCCCGTTGCGACATATGATACTCCTCCTTACCGTTGGTACACCCCAGGTGCATCCTCTTACACTTCGTGACATTGAATCTCAATAGCCATTTCTTCGACCATTCCTGGAGCTCACAGAGATCCTTCTGCAGCTCTTCACAGTCCGCTTGGTTCTTGATATCCCGAAATAACTTGGCGTCATCAGCAAACATTTGTATGGAGGAGTATACAACGTCAAGCATGTCATTTATGAAACAAACAAACAACAGGGGGCCCAATACACTGCCCTGTGGTACCCCGTTTGTGAGAGGTACAGATGATGATTTCGTGCCATTAATCACCGCACACTGCTTGCGGTCTTGTAGAAAGTCTTGTATCCACGCTAGGACATTTCCCGAATTCTGTACCCTTCCAGTTTGAATTTTAGCCTTTCGTGGGGGTACACTGTTGTAAGCCTTGGCAAAATCTTGGCACATATTGTCAAGATTACCACCCTGTTCCAGAGTATAGCTGCCTACTACCTACTACCTAACAACAACTCTTAGGAAACATAATATCACCGTTTCACATAAGACTTCAAGCTTATTAGAAGAAAGGGACTGGTAACAACTGTAGCACCATCTGTAGCACCATCACATAATGGGAACACCACAGCTGATTACAATGCCAAAACGTGGTAACAATACGTTATATCCACGATAATATTAAATGGGGGGCGCTGGTGGGGCGGTACCGCTCTTGCCTCGCAAGCAAGATGTCACGGGTTCAGTTCCCGGGCCGGCGGAAGTTGTTTGGACACTCTTCCTAGTACCCCTGGTCCCTGTTCACCTAGCAGCAAAGTAGGTACCTGCTGTAAATCGAAAGTTGCTAATTCGTATTCAGGAACAAGTTGTTGGCGATTCCAATAACTTGCTTCGACATAAACCATTGACTCTTCAGGCTTCTACGCCCTTAGCTCATGAGACTTAAGGCAAGCATGAACTTAGCATGTTTCCCTGGTGTTCGCTGTAAAACGCTTCTGCGCTTCACCTTACACAAGGATGTAGGGGGGGGGGGGGTTTGGTTCCCGATAAAAACAATAATAATATAAATATTAAATTACGACATTCGCTCAAAGGTTATTGAGGATTTACAGTTAGCATACGAAGACTATTTCTCTGTTTCCTTAATTAGTTTCACCTTAGAAAGGGACGCTTTGCATCAACAGTGGACGTCAGAAGTGACAACACTTCCATTGCTAATGTCCAAAACATTTATATTTTGCATCTCCCTCTTCATTTAAACGCGAATATCAGGTTTATAAAATTGCTGACTCTTTTGGGGTGTAAATATACCGCCAGTCTCCACGATTTACTGTTTAGTTCGAATCGTTTCTTTATTTCCCTACACACTACCACTAGAAATCTCTGCACCACATCTTCGTCAGAGTTCATGCTTATCTTATAATGCTCTAGCCTTTGGAAGGTGGCATGTAATTGCGATCCCGAATATATCTGATTGACTGGTACATATAGGGAATCATCGATTGGATCAATACCATGCATTTGGAGTTTGACACACTATATAAATGGCAAAAGAAGTTTAGCAATAACAGATGCAGTTGACATATACTTTACGGATTAAATGCAAAGTTGGGGCTTTATACTCTGGAAAATCAAGTTTATTGTGTTGAGTTGCGGCAATATGTAATTCAAAATTCAAGTAGCAAAACACAAGTCTCTCCTCAATTACCCTGATGTGGAAATACAGTTTGAAGGGGTTGCAACTGTTCGAGCATTCTTGCAACAGCTTCATGGAGTGACAACCACCTCTCGGCACAGGCATGAAATATTTGTGTGGTTTGAGTTGACAAAACCCTGGAATTCCTAAACTCGCATTTCCTTTTGGCACTATGGGAAAGGTAAATGTACACATTTCTCAACACATCTTCACGAGTACGTGGCCATGTCTTTGCTGCTTCGCTGGCACAGAGATGCATACTATGTACAACACGTTTAAATATGGTAATGCCAAGCATTTGAACTTTCATTCTGCTAGTTACACATTTATATTCGCCTGTAATGTTTGATGCCCCATCTGCAGCAGACCCAATGAAGTTGTTCAATGGTATATCATGTGTAGTGAGGCACTGTAACAGCATGTTATATATTTTCACCAGTCGAACCCTGATTACCCTCAAATATGTTAATCAAATCCAGCATCGCGATTTTGTCATTATCTCTCCGGATCAAAATATTTCACTATCATTGCACGTGATTTACTTACTGAACAGTCGGTACTTTCGTCAATAATTACACTAAATTTATTTGTAGTTTCCTAACCAAGTTTTGAGTTCTACATTCCCCTGAAGCAGTGGTTCTTAACCTAGGGGGCGCGCCCCCGGGGGGCACCAGTAATTTCCAGGGGGGGCGCAAGCCCTTGGGAAAAAGTAGGAATTTCTCTAATTATAATTATAGTTTTTATTCTCTTAACAAGAGCGTGGGCTAATATTGAGAAGTTTATGAAAAAATGCAAAAGTATCGCCTTATAACTTTAGTTTTCTATAGGCTACTTTTTTGACTTAGGGCTTACCATTTTCTGTACTTATTGACCCCCTCCCTCTATGTTTGTCTTTGATACCCCCAAAATGTATCCCTCCTCCTAGTCACAGGCCTGGCATTTGACATTATTAGGGACCTGCCACTCTTTGCCATAAACAGATAAAATGTACCAGGGAACTTTCTCCCCACACACTCATCATTCTCTCACTTTATGTAACTTGACAGAACCTATGACCCTTCAGGCTTTTACGCCCTTAATGTACGAGTCATAAAGGCAAGTATGAACTTTTCATACTTCCCTGTTGGGCGCTGTAAACGCTTCTGCGCTTCACCTTGCACAGGATGTAAGGGGGTGCCCAATAAACTAGCCCCCTCGGGGGCAAATCTGAAATCTGAAATCTGAACCCCCAAAATGTTCTACACTACTGAGGGTATACACAAACACTTGTTATCTTGAAAATAGGTTCTTATTCTCGTACGGGAGATATACAGAGGTACAATAGACAGTCTGCTTCCACACCATAAGGACTAACGATCTCGACTCTCTGTATCACTCCGCACTGGCATGTACAGATGCCAGCATTCACAAGCTGAATACATAATATGTAAATATGATAATTCACATACATAACATGGTGCATAATAAATGGAAATATTACATAGGATTAATACATGTTCTGTAATACTTTACTATACATAATTAATAGAGTAATATAAGAATACACAGCTTAAGGTACTACTTCGTGTCCATATTATACACTCCCTACCCCTTGAAACCTATGGGGGGGGGGGGGGGGGTTAACTCGTCTGGACCTGTACACTGCTCGTTGGTGACTGGTGAGCCCCGTTCTCTCCCAGTCTTCTGCACACGTCCGTGGCAATATTTCCTCTCTCTCACATTTATTCAGTTAAGGCTGTTGAGGTATGTTTTATCCCAGTTGTTATATTTACCTAAAAATAGTAAGCAGCCATAAGTTTATTGGTTAATTGTGAACACGCATGTGTTGCTCTGTTTGTTATTCTCAAGTTTTGAATTCCGTTTGTATTTTATCAGAAGTTGGTGGTGCTTAAAATCATGTGGTGGTAACAGGTGGTTATGGTAAAGTTGTATTTATGATGATATTGATTTGTTTCTTAATAGTCATGTGTTTATGATCATGATGTGTTTACTATAATGTTGTGGTGTTTGTTAATATTTACTTAATAATTATATGGTGGTGTTTATGATCATGTAGTGGTGCTTATGATCATGTTGTGATCATTGATGTTTGTTAATAATCATGTGGTGTTTATGATCATGTGATGTTTGTTAATGATATGGTGGTGTTTATGATCATGTATGATTGTAGTCATTTGTAGTGTTAACGAACTTTACGATCATATGTTTGTTATTGATCATGTGGTTGTATCATGATGTTGTGGTGTTCATGAGCACGTGGTGATGTTTATCTTACCTTACACGTGCCTTATGTTTTGTTCACAGATTTGTGTTGTCCACTGCACATCAAATAATTCGCAATGAGTGCAAAGAAGCGGAAGTATCTTGACGAATATATTCGATTTGGATTCGTGTCTCTCCAAAAGGGTGACACAGAGGTCCCCCAGTGTGTGATATGTTACTAGACTCTGAGAAATGATGGAATGCGGCCCTCACGCTTGGAACGCCACTTGAGGACAACACATCCTGCTCTAGCTGACAAGCGCAATGCATTCTTTGAAACAAAAAGACACTCCTTGAAGTAAGTTAAGTTGGACGGCAGTGGGGCATTTCGGCAACAAACTTCAAAGGTTGTTGAGGCTTCCTATGAGATCGCCATGTTGATTGCAAAGAGCAAGAAGAGCCATAACATCGGAGAGTTTCTCATAAAACCAAGCATACTCCGTGCAGCAGAACTCGTTCTCGGGAAAGATAGTGCAAACAAGCTTTCCCAAATTTTACTATCAAACTATACAGTCAAGGGAAGGATCGATGAATTGTCTCAAGACATCAAAGATCAAATTCTCGACCAAGTAAGAGATTCTCCAGTTTTTGCCATCCAGTGTGACGAAACGACTGACATCGCTCAGTGTTCTCAGCTACTGATGTATGCTCGTCTCGTGTCAGGCAACAGTGTAAAAGAGGAAATGCTGTTCTGTCATCCCATGTAAAGTTGTACAACAGCAGCAGCTATTTTTCATGATGTATCAAACTTCTTTCAGGAAAACCAACTTTCGTGGGACTCGCTGGTAGGGGTGTGCACTGATGGAGCTCCAGCCATGCTTGGTTTGCAGTCTGGATTCATTACAATGGTGAAAGAAAAAAATCCGTCTGTTGTAGGTACACACTGCATACTTCATCGTGAATCCTTAGTATCCAGAACTTTACCTGCTGAAATGTGGGATGTCCTGAACGTGGCTATCAAGGTAGTCAACTTTATCAAAGCTGGAGCCTTAAACAGTCGTCTCTTCAAACTGCTGTGTAAGGATATGGAAACTGAACATGAAACCTTGCTTTTTCACACGAACGTACGATGGATATCAAAGAGGAACATGCTTGGACGGCTTCATGAACTACGAGAAGAAGTAAAAAATATTTCTAGATTCGAAGCAGAAGGCAGATCTCCATGACAAGTTCCAGTCTGAAGGCTTTCAGCTATCTCTAGCTTACCTGGTGGACATCTTCGAAGCGTTGAATACTCTCAACCTTAAACTACAAGGGAAAAACATCAACATCATCATGCACCACGACACCATTCGAACCTTCATGGCCAAACTCGACCTCTGGAAGTGTCGAATTCAGCAGGGAAATACAGCCAGTTTTAGTAACTTGGATTCTGCTTTCATTCACGGTAACCTTGATTCTGAGTTACAGAAACAAATAATCACTCATCTAACTGACTTGAAAACAGAATTCATCAGATACTTCCCAGAGATAGATGAGAAGCGTGAAGCCTGGAAATTCATCAGAAACCCATTTCAATGTGAAATAGCTGATATTTCGGGTGAAGTGCAAGAGGATTTTCTTGAGTTGAAGTTCAACTCCACAGCTAAGGAGGACTTCAAAGAACTGGATCTTGAGACGTTCTGGGTCAAGTACCTTCCTGTTTACCCTCTGATCTCACATCAGGTTCTTCGGATTCTAACTATGTTCGGATCCACGTATCTTTGTGAAGCTGCATTTTCCGCACTCGTTACTGTCAAGACCAAGTACAGAAACAGGCTGAACGTTGAAGGGGATTTAAGTTGTGCACTCTCTGGCATTCAACCACGCCTTCAAGATCTAGTAGCTGAGAAGCAGTGTCAAGTATCTCACTAATTTATACTCAATAAAAAGACTAAAAACACAATATTTTTCATTTTTCTTTAAAATCTGGGAGAGAATTTTATTCATGGATGCAAGGGGGGCGTGGAGGGAAGGACCAATTCCTAGAGGGGGCGTGGTAGTAAAAAGGTTAAGAACCACTGGTGTAAAGCTGGCACGACGACCTTGCACCTGATCCGTTTCGTTGCCGTTTGAGCGGCTGTCTTGGAATCGGGAACATTCGCTAATTGAGGTCGCCAAGGTGGTCACATAAGCTAAAGGGAATATTAAATTTATTTGGCTATACTTGCAACTGAAGATTGTGAGATCACATGCTGCTAAATGAGTAACGTTTCTACCACCCTCACTTGGGACAGATTATCACGACCACTTATTGAGCAGCGCCATTACATTTTGGGTTAATATACAAGAGGAAACAAACACTAAATCACCTGAATGGCATCATGTTCTGCCAAAACGCTGCAAATAGGACAGTTGCCTTCGCCGCGGCACTCAATGTGGCCCCAGCAGGGTGAAGACGTGTCAGGTTGATCAAAGGCACCGCCGCCAGGCTGACCACAATGAGCAAACGTGCCACCCGGAGCAGAGGTGCTAGCTTTGAGGAGTTCTTCCATACCCGTATGCTGTCTTGAGGTATGGTGGCGTTTCAACGATGATGTCTCGGCATTTAAGTATTTATGGCAAACCTGACGATATGCCTTGGTCGGAGTTCCTGGTACTCAAACTAGTCAAGAGCAAAAACATCCTTCGCTAGCCAATCTTCTTGGAAATGGGGATGAGGAGGCATAACCTGGAGATGTCAGTTGTTGAGAATTTGTTAGACAATGACTCTCACAAGCATTAAATAATCTCCGTGCACCCATGTTGTATGCATAGGATTTCACCAAATATAGCGGTATTGCAGAAAACCTCTAGTTGAACATAAGTTTACTTGCACATACATGTAATCCACATAAAAGATATTAGTTACGTTTATTGAGTATGTAATAACGACAGTAAATACACCAATTACCAAGACAGACTGATGACTACATGAATCAGAGCCTCTTAATTCATAAGCAACACCAAAGATGTTAATGAACAGGAATCCTAAAAGAAGATTGCACTATGAGATTCAATACACAGACAATTTAGTCGGAGTTAATTTGTTACAGTTTGACATAACCGTGACCCAAGGTCGTAAATATAGACGTATTAAGAAATATTAAGTAGATTATCTTGAACGATACCAGTTTCCGTTTTCTATGTATGAAAAGGCACGAAACTGGTTCATGGAACACTTATCCAAAGGTAGTAAATAAACTAATTCCTCATAACAAATACAATTAGACCGAATGTGAGACGATACTCGCCGATGATATAAGGAGCCTTACATAGTGGTTGCCAGACGAAAACCTCAGAAGTATTAATCAGTGTACAATCCTTCTGCTTTCACTACACGATGGTACCAGAATGACCATATCCGTTGACCTGTCAACCTCATCGCCTTTTCTACTGCATCAGCAACGAATTATTATGTTACTAACCTTACGTAAAATAAGGAAATCATCGAATGATATCTGAATTTCATGTCCTCCTTTCGTATTGCATACTTGTACCCTTAAATTGGAAAACATACATTACAGCAGCAACCACAGGTTGCGAGTGTTCCTTTTCATACAGGCAGAGCTGCCGCCAGCTACTGGGGTTATGAAGGAAAGGAAAATTGATTCATTACCACCGGTTTTAAGGTAACAAATAATCAACTCAACGAAGTACACGGTAAGCGTGATTAAATTTACTTGTAACACCGTAAGCAACCGGCAGTGAAATGTCACTTCTAATACCATAAACAACCGGAAGTGAAATATCACTTGTAGCACCGTAAGCAACCAGCAGTGAAGTGCCACTTGTAACACCACAAGCAACCAGCAGTGACCTACTATCATCAAACATAAATACAAGCAGCGAGCTACACCACCAAATACAGGCGGTGAGCAGTGGTTCATCGAACAAACTTTGACACCTAACCGGAGCTGTAAATGAATGTCAATAACAGGACATGAGGGTGTGGAAATGGATCCAGAGCAACGAAAGGGAAGGGTGAACATGGACGAAAGGGACCGAGACCCAGAATGCTCAGCACCGGACCAAAATCCTGGGTCTAACATGATGGCAGAAGTGTGACGAACTGTGACTGAAAGGGGGAAGAAAGGGAAGCAGCACGACGTTTGGAGTTTGGGAATGGCAAATCTGAACAGTCAGAAAGGCTCTCAGAGCAATTGTGGGGAAACAAGTCCTGGATGAATATCGACTGCAGATCCTATTTTGTGAAGTGGAAGCGATCATAAGTAGTCGACCCATCACACCTGCCTCGAGCGACGTGAGAGACCTGGAAGTGCTTACACTAGCCCACGTCCTCCATGGTGGCCCACACGCTGATCTGTCACTGGGAGGATGTCTTCTGAAGGACCGCTTCTGGAAACCCTGGGTGAGGGAGTACCTTCCACTACTCCGCGAAAGACAAAGGTACATAGAACCAACCCAGAATCTCCAGTAAGGTGACCTTGTCCTCGTCACTAGAGAAAATCTTCCTCGCAACACATGGTCATTGGGCAGGGTCACGGCAGTGGTCCCAGGAACTGACGATCTGGTGCGCCAGGTGCGGGTGCAAACCGTATCTGGGGAGTTCCGAAGGCCAGTGACCCGCGTATGCCTTCTTGAACACGCCACACCGTAAACCTTGGGCGATTACCCAACGCCGGGAGTGATATCGCCACTGCTGGCGTCAGTGCTGGCGTTTGCTGCCTTACCCGAACAATCATTAAGGGGGGGGGGGGGTGGTGTTATGCTGAATGTATGCTTTAGAGGGTGGCGTGGCCCCCATGATGCAGATCGCCCTCTAGAGTGATGGCCCCCCCCCCCTTCCACGTGACCTGTGACCTCGCCAGATGCGGCGGCAGGGGGGGGGGGGGGGGCGGGCGGTGTTTACAGGCGAGAGGTCCTGGTTCTGCTTGAGTGTATGGTTTCAGGGTGGTGTGGCCGCCTGGCCTCCATGATTCAGATCACCCTCTGGAGTGATGCTGTGAGGACTAGCCCTTTGCTAACTGTGGTGAACATCGACTCCCAATACTGGCCGAGTTTTGTGCTGGAACAATTTACACAGTACTATTTTCCCTTGGAACACCATACTGGTTCGCAGTGATCAGCACTTGTAAGTATAGCCAAAGTGATGACATACCCCTCAGTACTGAAATATTGTGGACTAATTATGCCTACTCGTTCCTGCCTTATCTGGAGCAATAAGACAACTCGGAATGAAGTGTAACTAAGATTATTAGAGTTATGAACTTTGTGTCATGTCACTATGCTCAATAATCAATTATAATTAAGATTAATTGTGTGAGACTAACTAATTATGTATCAGATAGATCACCATGTAATACTGTTGAACGCCTTGTTCTCTGCAGGTTTTGACCACATCAATAAATATTTAATGCGTCAAAAGGCGGGTTTCAATCATTCCCTTCGACTTGCCCGTCACCTGAACGTCCTTAACCAAGGCGTTTACAGTACCTATCTGGGATAGTATTTTCATTGACGCGCCTAAAATCAATAAATGGGCGCCAACCGCCATCCTTCTTTGGGACTAAAAGCAAAGGGCTATTGAAAGGAGATTTAGAATATGTGGTAACCTTCTCATCAAAGATTCCCTGAACCATGTCCTGAACTACTATACAGTGCGCTGACTATGTGGTAGTCGGCAAGCTGGTGCGTAAATTGGATTCGTGCCCTCTTTTTTAAGGATATGTGATGTGAGGTTAGAACTGCGTGCCCTAAATGTTCCCCTGGCAAAGCTACAATGTTTCTGTAGTCGGCAAGCAACTCCAAGAGTCTAGTCTTGCTTTGAGGATGATCAATTACCTTAACATGTGGTGATATTTGATCTATCCTCTCCTGTCTGGTTTGTTTAAGTGGAGAAGAAACACTACCAATTGGGAATTGCTTAGGCTGCTGTGCAACATGGTTATGATAAACTAGAAAATCACACAAATAACAACCCTCTTTCAATATTCTACGAGCGCCTGTTCTGTTACGAACTAGAACGTCTGTTAAGCCACCAGGTCGAATCGTGCTCAATGTAGATTCACACGATAAGCCTTTAACTTTACATGTTTCCGTAAGACATACTACATCAATCCCCGTGTACTCGTCAGGTAAAACAACAGTGGCTGTTGTGATTTTCTCATTTTGAAAGTGGAGAGTACCTGTTAACACTGCAGGTATAATCTTCCAACTTTTGCTACTATAGTAACGCTGGGAAAGTGACTTTGTGAAGTCTTGAACTCGCTTTGATTCGTTATCCGCCTTCCTCGTAGTAGGCATGGTAGATAACACTTTCATCCCTGCGGAGAGCATCGGTACAGAATTGAGCATAGCATTGTAGGAAACACCGTTAATTGTAATAGAATTATTACTTGGATGAAAATCTATCAAATTAATTCTGAGAGTTGATTGACCTATTAACCCGTCAGCTGGTAAATTAAAATCTTGGACTACATAAAATTCTGCATAAAAGGAAACACTACGGTAATGTTACCATCCCTGCAATGTTCAGCTGCGTACTGGAAACTCCTTCGAGATCGGTGTCAGTAGGTCGAAATGAAAAATCTCGGTGAGGGATCTACATTGTAACTCTTGATAGGATGCCAAAGCTAATACATTTGCACTTGTACCCGTATCAATATCCAGAGCCAACTTGACTGACCCAACTCTCGCTGGAATGGACAACATCTCCGCTTTGTTGAGTGCCGCTATTAACGAGGCTGCAACAGAAGTGCTGTTGTGCGTAACTATTCTTCGTCATTCTGGTACTGGCGCTGGTCTTCCCCCGACTTCTTGTAATAATAACGACGCGCTGTACGCTGCTGTGTTGCCTGGGGTGAGCCTGAGTCTATGTTCCGAAGTCTTTGCATAATCGAACAATCATCTGTGTTGTGAAAAGCAAACCGATGGTACTCACACCACATATCAACTTTATGTACTGTCACAGACGTAGTGTTTGCAGCCTCTGAATACGTCTTGGGTAGTCCATATCTCTGCCGTGGGTCGGTGGTTGGAGGGTAGGGTGTGTCAATTTAGGGGGTGAACTGGCTAAATTGAAAATCGAGTAATTTGGTAGCAATTTATTGTAGTCTTTAAGCATGCAAAACAATATTCTGGCATAAATTTTTTTTTATAATAAGTCCTACCTACATCAAATGGATTTTTAAATGTACATATTTGTGAATTTATAACATAACCAGCGTTTGCACACATGTTACTGTTTCAAGTTTCAAATTATTATATTTTATTATCCGTAGTCTATTTGAAAGTAACCAATGCCTTCATACTCTCTTTGCTTTGGTTTCTTGTCATCAGTAGCCTGCTTGCTATTTGTGCTTTGATGTAACCTTCTCGCCTCTCGTGGCTGTAAACATGGCCCGCTGCGTCTGTGACCATTTTCACACATCTCTCCACACTTTGAGTGTGGGAAGGCCACTTCGGCACCTGCATTGGAGTCTCTTTAAGGTTTCTCAATTCTTGGCTAGTTAGACTTGTTGTCAATGGTGGCTCTAAGACTTCCAAGCTCAAGTCAACCAATTCTGACAATTTGGTGGCATTGACGTTTATTGGGGGAACTTTTCTTGAATGAAACGAGCAGTCTCCCAACTGGTCGTCATCTATTAGCGTTCCTCTAATCTTTAGAATGACTTCTACAGCCTCGGTTCGGAGATTGGTACATTGACTGCAAAGCATTGCTTGCAAAACTGCTTCTGATCGAGCATACCAAGCGGACCTTCTTGCCACAGGTAACACGATGTCCCTCACTACCTTTCTCTGTGTTCTTACTAGCTGCAATTGAAACAAAAGGTGATTGGGCCCATCCACCCACATAGGATTAAGTTTCACTCTAAACCACTGGGGAAGATAAACTCCAATAATAAATTCAACAATTAACCTCAAATTCTTCAGCACTTTGCCTTTCAATTCGTGTTTGGAAATCCAAATCCTGCAGAAACGAAGAGCTGTAGTTAACCAACGGCTGTGACTGACAGGTCCAATCTCCAAGAGAGCCAATGACTGAGGCACTTCTCCTGATCTTATTGCTTGGGCAATACGATAAGCATAGGATTGATCTGTGCTGAGATCTTTGATGACTCCTTCAGACAACGCCGGAAGGGGAGGGCCAACTTCGACCTTTGGAAAGGTTGTATTTATTTCTAGTTGTGTTGCTTCATCCAGCATGATGCCAAGGGGACCTGACCACTTGTTGTTGCTCTTTGTAGGACCATCAAGTTCCTGGATGAGATGACGAAGAGGTAGCTCGCCTGTATGTAAATCACATACAATCCAAACAAGTCTTCTTCCTAGTTTTTTCTCTAACTGCGTCATTACACCCCCCTGCCATCCGGTGTTCACTGCAGTTGAATCTCCACCAACAGCCTGCAGTGAACTGCCAAGTCCTCTCTCCTGAACCCAACATAAAATATGATCAGCAATGACCTCTGCATGTTTCTTCCCTTCTACTTCAGTTTCGGGAGCAAAGTGAAACAAAAACCGACCACCAGGCTCAGAACAGACAGAGTAGTGTTCTTCTTTGATGAGACCTGGAAACTTTCTGTTCACTCCCTCTACTTCTAGCAAAACTTTTGTGTCATCTATTCTTCCATCAAACAAAAGACAGGAGAGCCCTCCCTCGCTTAAATCTTTTTCATGCTGATCAGATATTTCCTTCATTATTTTTTCTTGCGCTCTTCTAATTTTATTATGATCTATCACCAAAGATACATCCTCTCGGCTGATGAGGCCTGCATCTATCCAAGCGGCAGTTGCAATTTCTGCAGCCTCACGAAGTCCAGCATGGTGGCGAATACAAGCTAAAGCAATGTTTGAAATATTTCTTGTGTTGTATTTCATTTTCTTTGGTAAAGGTTCAGATGGCTCTTTGGAACTATCATCTGATGTTGCTTCCTGTTCATCAGAAGAACTATCAAAGAAGTGATAAACATCTTGACACAGCTCTTCCTCTCTTTGGATGGCTTCTTCACTCTTCATTTTCTTCTTTTGTTCCCTCTCTCGGATTTGTTCTCTCTTCTTGGCATTAGCAATCTGCTTCTTTGTTTCTGAATAATCTATTGAACCCATTTGCATACTTCCTTGGCCTTCTGCCTTTGTCCTCTGTGCCTTTATAAATTCAAGCTCTAAAACAGGAATCTTCTTTTCACGAGGACAACCACAATCAATGTGGGAATTATTTTCTCTCTTACCTGAGTGAGAACAGTTGGATTCAGAACATAATTGTATGGAGCACTTGCAGGTCAAAATGTCAAACAGAGTATCAAGTGTGTGCAGAAATTCATTTTTCCTGGCCAAGTTTCCTTTACCAAGTGATGTTTCAACTGCTTTGTGCCATAATTTCGTTAGTTTTAGCTCAATAGTTCGACACCGATTAATCACAGGTGGTTTGAATAGTGCATTAGGTTTTGTCCATTGATGCAGAAGAGGGACTATCATGTCATTTATGAGTTCTTTATCTGTATAGTTCCTTCTGTCTCTCACTGTTGGAAGTTCTGATACAGGAAGCTCCTTCCCTTTACCAACTAGCAGGCTCAAGTGGGTTGACAACTGACTTCTTGTCTTCAATTTTGACATCTTCACACTATCTGACGAATAGAAAAATATTTCAATGTTTCATAATTCAAGTGTTGTTTCAAAAAATATCAATTTGTTTATCAAAAATGCTGTAACAGAAATAACATAATAATTTCTTAGAACAAAATGTTTTATACAATGATATAAGTAACTGCGACAATCAATATGCCCTACTTACAATAATTAAAATGTAGAATTCGTCTGGTAGAGTAGGTGCAAGTGCAATGAGAGCAAACCACCGTCTATGATATCTAGAAGGAGAGTGAGCTGGGCGCCTTATCCTCACGCTTGGTACAAGTCAAAACAAGAATTAAACTGTCCCACACGGAGAGCCTGTTCATGTTCATGTTCTGACATGCATATTGTACACAAGCTATAGAACCATAAAATACTCCATAATCCATATGCTTACATGAGATTAGTTAATATCAAGTGAATAATTCTAATCAAGTCTCATTAATTTGTTGAAATACTGATATTTGAAACTTTAAGGTATAATTGATGTAGGTGAGGGTTATTTCAATTCATTTTTGTTTGCTAATCTCAAGTTTAGACATAAAGAGGCACAATATTTTGACTACCAAATTTGATTTTTAACATGTTCACAAAATTGACACACCCTATTGGAGGGGTCTCTTCCTTAATCTTGACACCACCACGCCGGAGCTGGTAACAAAAGTCAGCTGTATGGCCTTTCTTCTTGCAATGGGTACATACTTAAGTTTTCTTAACTTTGTTACCTGAGTTCTCAGAAACTCGTTGTCGCATTGGTGCTACAGGTATTTTTGTCCTAGCTAGTGGAGTAAGGGCTGCCTTAGGAGCAATTTTATTTGCGTACTCTATGATCAAATAAGTTGGTGCATACTCATTGTCCTGTGCACGACAATATGTAGAGTCACAGACTGTCACAAGAAAACTAATTAGTTCAATCAATTTCGCAAGATTTTGTTTAGACAGATTGTCATTATCATCAAACCAGGGCGCTCCACCAAAATTAGCAAGATTGTCTTGACAGACATCACCAGCAATGGCGACACTCTTCACCGGACTTTCTGCGCGAACCACACGTGTCATACGGCCAATCCACCTAAACATCCAAGGTATATGTCCTTGCTGTGTTCCAGAATCAAAAATACCAATTAGTGCCTTTTTTAACTTTTCATACCTAAGGTCAGGAAGACCTTAGGTCTAAATGCTCACTTGTAAAGCTACCTTGTTTGATATGAGTGCAGACAAAAGCTTTCCTCTCATCATCACCTGTTATCTGAAAATTTTTCATAGTATCCTCACATGCTCTTATAAATGTAATCACACGGTATTCATCTTCCGCCGTAAAAGCGCGAACTTGGTCGCCACGCAGTAACGCCTGAATAACGTTAGAAGGGTTAGTTGACATGCCGGTGTTAAAAGTAACGATGTTATACAACTTAGGCCTTAACTGAAGGATCAGTTAATGTGGGAGGTAATGAAAAATTTCCTGACACACTGTCTTTCTGTGCAGGAAAACGGAGAGCCTGCTCGTAGTCAGGTGACGTATTGTACTTATTACCTGACCTTTGGGTTCTATGGTTTAAATCGTCAAATGATCGATCTATTAAATCTTCATTACTCCTGACAGCAATGTCTAGCTGGGACTGCGCCTGTGTTTCGTGCGAATCTGATAAATCTATTTGTTCAGTAGTGACATTAATACCATCAGCAATATCTGAATCGTTTTTATAACGCTTCGCCAATTTGGTAATATCTGAACACGATAATTTAAAAAGATTATCCACTAATACTTAAATGGATAGGATCAAAATTTATATAATAAAATACTCTTGCCTTCCATTTACAGTAAATAAATTTACTAGTAAAATGAATAAATTATCAATAAATGAACAAGAGAAAATTAATACTGGACTGTAATTACTTCAGTATCTATATAATTAATATTTTTTTTTTAAGGGAATTAGCCCACCCAGGCACAGGTCAAACGACCCATCACGGGGCCTAGGGGGCGTAGTAAGACACTTATAAAAAGAAAATAACCTACACGATGACTAACGTATGAAGATATGCAGTAGAAAATATCAATGTGGGTATAAATATAATGAATACCTAAGAAATACCTATAAATGTAGTCTTGAGTCGACGCAGAAGAACTGTAGCCATCAGTTGGAATAGTCCCTCACGCAATCACAGTTGATGCCAAGGTCTGTTTCAGTGGGTCAATGTCATTCGTGTTGATGGCAGATCAGATGATGTCTTCGTTGCGTAGCAACTGATTGAAGCTTCAAAATGGCAACGGTTGAGTCCACTTCGACGACGGGGAGTCTACTATCCATCAAGATGCTGAATAATCACTGGCGAATCGCTGGGTTCACTGGGAACGTCTACCACAAATGAGAGTCAGTTTGCTTCTGTGTGATACAGACCTGTGGTTGCCCTGTATATAAGGAACTTATTGGATACTCACGGGAAGTACACAGTCTTCAGCCACGAACAGCCAAAACACTCTTTTTAAGCAACTTTTGATGTCTAAATGGTGTAAGGTCTTAATGTTGCATTACCTTGAAACACTCAAGTATGTGTCAATACTGTAAGAACCAATGGGGCTGTCAGTAGGGGTATGTTCCTTCTGCTTACAGGATGTTGAATGCTGATCCAAAAAATTCTTTTGTCACACCACGACTGGTTTGCAGTGTGGTGGTGGTGAAGTCATGAGTTATGAGGTGAAAGAAGATTATTAGGGGTTGAAGAAAAAGTGGTGAAACTGATATACAGTAGGAGTAGAAAGAATCTGGGCTCAACCAGATCGCTTCATCTTTCCTATTGGTGTTTTATCTTTGTTTTGCTCCCTTGGGTCGTCAGACCTTTGTATTAATATTGGTTTATTTATATAGTGCTGCTTATTATATATATATATATATATATATATATATATATATATATATATATATATATATATATATATATATATATATATATATATATGTATACAGTCAATCCTCATATTACGCGGTCCCGCATTCCGCGTTTCACCGTTAACACGTGCCTTGCCAGAACCTAACATTCTTACATTCCGCGGTCGTGAACGCCATTACACGGAGAGTGTCAGGCGCGACGCTATATTTAGATTTGTCCCACGCTCCACCCGCCCGCCTGCCTGCCTCTCCCTCCTCCTCCCTCCGCTTGGGCAAGCGGCGCGGGTAAGGTTGCGCAGTGTGTGTCTTTGTTGCGTTATCACTGACGTCATATGACGTATCAGACCTGTGATTGGCCATGCATCCCTACCCCCCTCTGCTGCTAGCTGTAATGGGCTTAAAGTATTATGAGGTGTCCACCCCGGGGAGGGAGGGAGGGAGGGAGGAGAGACGACGCTTGACCTAGCCGCGGCAGTTTCATCCCTCCAGGCCACTCCGTGTAAACGCGCATCCATTGTTCCGTAAAATGGCTTCCGCTGGACCACCACCCCCAGAGAAAAACCTTTCCTTACCTGGACCCAGCGGCACTAAACCAAAGAAGACACGACGTTCCTTAAGCTACGAGGTGAAGTATACCATCATCCAAGAGTTGGAGAAAGGAACAAGGCAGGTTGATTTGGCGCTCCAGCATGGCGTGAACGAATCTACGATCCGGACTATAAAGAAGGATTCAGCCAAGATAAAGGAGCACATGAAGATCACAAAGTCTACAGGTGCTTCTATGATCAAGTATTTTCACAACCAGGTGCTTCTCAAGACAGAAAAATTACTTGTGAGGTACTTGGTGCGTCAGGCGCGACGGAACATGGCGGTCGACACGCGCTCTGTGAAGGACTACGCACGTGAACTGTACATGGCAGTGGCACGAAAGATGGGAATTACAGAGCCCAAACCCTTTAATGCTTCCTCTGGGTGGTTACAGAGGTTTAAGATCCGGAACAAGATCACCAATATAAACATTGGTGGTGAAGAAGCGAGTGCTGATCGTGCTGCGGCTCGGGAATTTCCTCCGTTTTTACGTGAGATTATGGAGGAAGGACAGTACAGTGACGACCAGGTGTTTAACATGGACGAATCTGGTCTTTTCTGGAGAAAACTACCTTCCAAGTCCTACGTTGTGAAGAATGCCAGCAGGATTCGGGGCCGGAAAATGCAGAAGGAACGCATCACCGTCCTGTTTACCACCAATGCCTCCGGTACCTGTAAGCTCAAGTTATCGGTGATCCACACAGCCCGCAAGCCGCACGCCTACAAGAGCATGGACATGACCAAGCTAAATGTCCACTGGCTGACAGCACGTAAGGCATGGATGTTCTCTACACTGTCCCTCTCCTGGTTTGATGACTGTTTTGTTCCCGATGTAAAGAAATTCTGTGAGCAACAGAATGTCCCATTTAATATTTTGTTGCTGCTGGACAACGCACCAGGACACTCGCCCCTACTGTTAGATCGTCACCCCAACGTAAAAGTGGTCTTCCTTCCTCCCAACACTACGTCTTTAATCCAGCCCATGGACCAGGAGTTGATTTGCAATGTGAAAGCTGCATTCTCAACAAAAAAATTCCAGCTCCTGAACGACTACACCAACACCAGGGAAGAGTTGCGTGACCTGAGTGACACCACCACCGATAGCAAGAGCGACGAAGATGAGGAACAACGGTTAGAACAGCAAAAAATACTCTTCAAACAATTCTGGAGAGTATTTAACATCAAGAAAGCTGTGGACATCTTGGTGGAGTCATGGGATCAGCTGTCTATTGCTACAATTCGTCACGCATGGAGACATGTGTTGCATGGAATACCAGGTGAGAGGAGGAGTCAATCTGTGACTGGTGAGGTTCAGACTGTTGCAGTAGCAGTGGACCTTGCCAGAGAAGCTGCGCAGACTGTTACAGTTCCAGGCTTCTCCGAGACCACCAACGACGACATCCTGGAGGTGATCAGAAATCCTGAAGTGACTGCCGACGAGATGTTGGAAGAAGAACACGTCAGTGAAGAGGAGGAAGAAGGTGCGTCATTCTCCGAAGAACACAATTTAACTCATAGTGATATTAAGGGTGCCATGGAGTGTGCAGAGAAGATGAAGTCCTTCCTTTCCCGCGACAATGACGATGACCGCTATGAAGTCTTCCATAACCGGCTGGTGCAGGCTATGGAGCCGTACATCAAGGTGTATCACGACAACATCAACGCCAGCCGTCAGCAAAGCATAACAGATTTCTTCACCCGCAACCCACCACAGCCAGCCCAAGCCAGTGATAGTGACAGTGAAGTTGACTTTGAGGGATTTGTCAGGGAAGCCCTGACAACTGTAAGTGCCAGTGATGATGATTCACCTAGTAATGGTGATTCACCTGAGGGCCAGTAATCTGCCCTCTGCCTCGGAACCAGCCTCCATCCCCGTATGCCGACCCATCTCTTCTACTACCGTAAGTGTTCCACCTAACTTTTAGTTTCTCTAAGGTAACCTTCATTTTTCCTATGTTAACCTTTATCTTTCCTAACCTAACCTCTTCTATATTACTTGTTTTTTCATACCATCATAAAGTTAAGATAAAATTTTTACTACAACATAGTTGTGTGTCGTCAAAAAGTGGAGTTTGGGGATCGGCCTGGACTCCATTTCAATTAATCCCATATGTTATGTTGTTCACTTTACGTGTTCCTCACTTTCCGCGGGACCCTCCGGGTTACATTAACCGCGTAATATGAGGATTGACTGTATTATTATATATATATATATATTATATATATATATATATTATATATATATATATAAATATATATATATATAATATATATTATATATATATATATATATATTATATATATATATATATATGCTGATAACCACCAGGAAAGAAGAAAACACGAAGTTCCCAAGCGCTTTCGTGTAATTCACATCTTCAGGGGTGAGTACAGACTAGAGAGAGTAGTGCAAAACAAGATGAATATATACAGAGGAGGGTGAGACCAGGTCCACAATGGTCAGGTAATTAGGTAATGACCCTACTAATCTTTAAATGGCACACAACGGTTGGTGGTTGGGTCAGATGGGACAGTGACCCGCCCTCTCACCTGATCACAAATCTTCTTAATTACAAAGTTGTCCAGCTTGTACATGCCGTTTTTAAATGCCACATTGACGTTCCAAGATTTTAGCTGTGCCGGAATGTGTGAGAAATTTTTGTGAAATGGTAATATTAAGATATTCTTATGGTCATGGGTGGGCTTGGGATCAGTTCTATAAAAAGTTTTCTTAGTAATGTTTAAGCATTTGTCTATGAAAGATCTAGGGTATTTAAGGTTTGAGCCAATATTATATATATATTTGTATACCTCATCGATGAATTCCGGACTGCAAATTCTCAAGGCACGTAAAAACATTGCTGTAAATACTGACTGTTTGACTTTATTATGGTGGGCAGAATAATAATGAATGTATATATATATATATATATATATATATATATATATATATATATATATATAAATAAGAAAAATAAATAAAAAAAATAAATGAAAAAAAAGTTTCCCTAAAATATATCAATACTAATGTAGAATGTTAAGGTTACATCACACTGCAGATGACCTGTTGCTGGAGGTGAGTGTGTTACTCTGGTAGGTATGTATGCCAGTGTGTTTAAAAATCAGTGTTTTACTTATATGGAATTCTTTCCTCCACGTTTGGTGTGTTGTCTGACTCATTACCCGTGTTCTATCACCTTCCTCCCTACAAGATCAATAATGTGATTTAACAAAATCCAATAACAATAAAAAGCTGAATAGGAGATTAGCCCCAGAGTGTGATCACCCACTTTGTGAATGACGGCCAATTTCCTAGCAGCAGCCCCTCCTCGACAATACAAACCTCGTGTTTGTAACAGAGCAGGGAGGGTGCCCAGGCTCCCAGCCTCGATCCCCTACATTAAATCCACTCCTGAGAGCCTCGCTAAATCCTTTATCAAAGACGCCGAGAAGCACCCTGTGTTTATATACCTCCCTCCGCCTCCCTTTCCTTCCTTCCCCATCTCCCTCCCCCTCTCTCTACAACATTAATTTCCTCCTCATAATTCAAACCTCTTCAAGAATTTAGTTATTATTAATTATTAACTTCATTAAAGTGAATAGAGTGTTCATGAAAGTTCTTTATATGTTTTCTGTAGCAATAGATTGTGGCCTCTTCCATTAGAGCAATGGCATCACTAGTATTCAACAGCGTGTATAGTTACCCTTCAATGGCAGTTGTACTCGTTTTATATGGTCGAAATCTTTTACACTTTTATGCAATGGGGCCTCTCGAGTTCTCAATTGGATATTCAAAATTTTTCTTTGCAACACCAGTTAACAACGTCTTCAGAAAAGTTCTCATTGGAACTATAGCTGGATGTTGGTAAAGCGTTCGCTTCGCAAGCCAATGTTCAATGTATCGATTCTCGACCGGAATGGAAGAATAGCTCTCCTCCGTGCACGCTAGCCCTTGTGTGCTCTTAAATATATATATATATATATATATATATATATATATATATATATATATATATATATATATATATATATATATATATATGTCTTGAATAAAGACGAAAGCTAGAAAGCTAAGGTGCTCCATTGTTTCCCTTTTTCCTGTGTGATTTTATCAAGATTTATCTTATCCACGTTCCCATTGTGGATCTACATGAAATATAAATACATAAACATAATATATATTATATATATTATATATTATATATATATATATATATATATATATATACTGTGTGTGTGTGTGTGGAAATCAATAGTTGTAAAGCAACAAAATAGATCTAGTGACAAAACAAATATCAACTATTGACAGCTGTCAACATCTCGGGTGACGACTTTACTGCTATCAAAAAGTGATGAATTATCGGAGCTGCCAGGCGTATCATACGGGGGTTCGATAATGAAGGTCTCGCCAACCTGTTTGTTTTTCTGCACCGCCTGAGATCAAACGCCTCCAGTAGTGGCTGATGTGATCCTCTTCTCTCACCCTGGAACCTCTAGTGTCACGCTAGAACATCTAGATTCTAGTGTGACCCTGGAATATCTAGTGTGATGCTGGGACCTCTAGTGCAAACTTTGGAACTTCTGTGACCCTGGGATCTCAGTGTAAACCTGGGACCTCTAATATGGCCCTGGATCTTTAGTCTAGTGTTACCCTGGGACCTCTAGTGCGACCCTTGTAATGGGCCCCTGTCTCATCAACAGAACATATTATATAAATGGGTCAATACATCTGATATTATATTCAGATTCACCACCCTGTAACTTTCCACTGTCTATGAGTAAGAGGGAAGAAACCCATAGTCAGTATATTTATGTAAGCCCGCACTGCGAGGCCCTTACCCCTTAGTCACTCACGGCAACTTATATCGTTTGGAAGTGACCAACGTTTATATTACATAAAAACGTCCCTTTCTCATTCACTCATATATAGTGGGCGAGATTTAATTCTGCCATTTAATTTTGGTAGAATATTTTTGTTTGTGATTTAAGTCATTATCTTCCAAGTTGGCCATTGTACATAATATACTTTCCCATAAGGCATTTCAGACTAGGGTTTGAGTAGCTGTTCAACCCAGGTGTCAGCTTCCCCAGGTTAGTGTTAAAACAAATATGCATGTTACATGGTTCGGGTTTTTCTGGGGGATCAGTTAAATCCTCGTGGAGCTTGGAAGGAGTGACCGAGCAATGTAATAGCTCCTGTCTCATTGTTGACATTAATATTTTGTAAAGGTGGGTTAATTACATTAATTTTATATCACTCCATCACCCACGGTAACTTTCCATGAGCAGTGAGATGTCATGCGGTGATTATGTGATCCTTTTCACTGGAGGGCGCATCTCTATTTAGACCTATGGTCAGCTATAAGAAGCCAGGTATTTGCCCCCAATGATCACTCAGTTGATACTCAACCCTCACAAGAAACAGACGTATTGATAAACAAGCTTGCCGTCTAATGATTCTAACATCCATAGCTCAATTGAGATAGGTGCTGTGATATCCTTTTTGAAAGTGTACATAGAAACCTTTTATAATAAATTAAAGAAAAGGAACATATTGGGTTTCACTGTAGAAAACCCAATAAACTTTTACATGTTCCAGCTCCATTAACTCATCAAGAATCAATGGTTAAGGGCCAGAACAGGATATATGAGCGATAGGGGTTGGGTGTAAATGGGACTGCCCAGTGTGAGCCAATAAGCCAGCTGCAATTTCCTCCATTCTTATGTTCTTATGTTCTTCGGAGTGTGTTATCCTGAGTGTTATAGTCCGAGTGTGATCTACAGACTCGGCCGACTCTAGTGTGGTGACGTTGAGCTGTGTGTTGATACTGTACCTGCCAGCAGTGGCGTATATATTTTTATGGAAAGAGGGGGAGGGGGGGGGCAAGTTTCATGAGTCTCAAGATAAGGCTATTTTCCATTCACTTTTTTTTAGCAAGCATGTTCTATTTACATAACAGTAAACTAAGCAGATATCCAGTAGGTTTAATTTGCATTTGCATTTTTGGAAACTGTTATAAAACAAATTATACAGTTATTATTTATAGAACACAAAAGTTCCTAAGTAAAAATATACATGATAAAAGAAAACACATTTTTCTCTTTTAGGATTGTTGCAAGATTAAGTACTTGGCAATGGCGTTGATAGATAGATAGATAGATAGATAGATTACTAGCTTACTTGTGATGAGAGAGAGAGAGTACTAACTTACTTGTGAAGAGAGAGAGAGAGAGAACAGTCCTAGCTTGCTTGTGATTGAGAGAGAGAGAGAGAGAGAGTAACAGCTTACTTGTGAAGTCCAAAGTCAAGTAATCTGTTCTTACGACCAAATTCATTGATGACCTCATCGCAATCCAGTTCCATATCTTTGTGGACAAACAGTATAGCTAGTCCATTCAGTGTTTGTTCTGACATAGTGGAATGCAGGTACGACCTCAGATACTTTAGGCAGCTGAATAAGCTTTCACTTGTAGCAGTTGTAGCAGGAAGTGTTGCAAGAATATGCATCAGAGTTTGGATTTTTTGGTTTGTGCCAAATTCTCTGTAAACTTTTAGTGAGGCAACAGCCGTTTTTGGTCTGTCTTTCTCTTCATGTCTTTTTCAAGTGTTCTACCATCTTGCAAATTCTGCCTGTACATCTTCCATATTACCATCAAAGCTTACTCTAAATCACAACTGCCTCACTTATTTCTGAGAACATCCTACTTAGAACTGAAACGGTCTTTCAGTTGCAGCATAACTGTGTCAATGAAAGGCATAAAAGCAGCGCGCCTGTAGTAGGAGTATGCGTCATCAGCTGGGGGGTTAGAACTGGGTCTGTTGTCGCCCTTCACTTCTTGTGGTTTTAATTTTTGTCCCACAGTTTTTTTTCTGCATTTTAAAATAGTCTTCTGAATGTATCACCATTCCTGTATCAGATCCATCTCAACACCTTGCAGTTTCTGAGATAGTGGTCTTGTAACATTTGAAATAGCTGATAGAACCTCCATACTTACAAGGAAAGAATCTGATGCCATACTTTTTAAGATAGCTAGAGATTTCCCCACCAAAGTTGAGTCTTTTGATGCAGAGAAGTCTTCTAGTGCTTTGACAACTGCTGGACACAACGCTTTGAAGTTTTGAGTAGACTCTTTGAACTCTTGAGACTCAACCCATCTTGTGGGGCAGTGCGCTTTCAGTCTACTATGAGAGTCAGAAGGACAACTCTCGGTTATCTTACTGTGCAAATGTGCTGTACGCTTGTTCGATTCCCTGAAGAATGTGATTATCTTTCTCATGACAGTTAGCGCAAACTAAATTTCTCTTACATTTGTTGCTTTCTCTAAGCAAAGGTTAAGGCTATGAGACATACAATGTACGTAGGTAGCCGTGGGACACTTATCTATTATATGCTTTTGTACACCACTGAATTCACCAGACATCGCAGCAGCACCATCATGCCCTTGCCCTATCATGAACTCTGTGTTGATGTGTGATTTGTGAAGAATGTTTAACAGTGTAGTAGCTAAGCCATGACATGTCATATCTAAAACTAAAGAGAAGCAGAGCAAACTTTCCTGCACTGAGCATGACGGAGTAACAAATCTCACACAAACAATTAACTGTTCCTGTCCGCTAACATCTGTGCACATCCATCGTTCAAGAAAAGAAGTTGCAAAGGAGTAGTAGTAGTAAGAAAAGGGGGGCCATGCCGAGTGCCCCCCCCCCCCTATATACGCCACTACCTGCCAGCCTGTGTGTGTTAAGTCATCTTGTATGTATCATTGCGGATGGGTTATCAAGAATACTGTATAACCGTATAGATTACTACAGACAGGATGAGTGTTTGTTATTGATGTTAAGTGAAGCAGCTGCACTCATAGCTGATATTTGATGTTGTGTATTTCTCCATGTACGATAATTAATTATTAATGTGATTTATAGCCCAGGTGCTTAACGTTGCTATACGTAATAACACTACTGTGTGTGTTATTGGAATGTGCATGGAGTGACCGCCATTGTGGTGTCACTAAGTATAATATATGTATCATCCTTCATCCCTTCTCTCAATTAGTTTAGAACTCACGAGCCATGCTACCCAAGTATTTATGGGGTTAATGATACAGTATATTGTATTTTGATTAAATATGTGGGTAGTGGCAGCATTGATACTTAAATAGTTGAAAAAAATGTGTACTAAGGTACAGTGACATGGTTTTCCCCTGATAAACTCAGATAACAGAATTTAAATAAATAAAGTGGAACTGATAATAAAATAGGCTGATGACAGTAAAACTATACTTTCCCCTTTATATAAACACTGGACAGGGAGGCCTCTTAAGAGTTACTTGCGGTTCTTCCCTGGAGAGGATGCACATAATATCCTCTCAGATCTTACCAGTGTTTTCAGTGTACATAATGTGTATAACCAATAAATTCATTAAAGACCAAGAAGTGTTTATCTCAAGAATCCACCACATAAGCGTTCCAAAATTTAACTACAATAATTTGATGTGATAGCCAGACACTATCACAGTATTGGTGGTGGTGTTGTAGTGTTGATTAAGATGTGATAGTGTTGGCGGAGGTGTTATAGTGTAGGACTTTGAGGTCCCAGAGTCACACTAGAGGTCCCAGGGTGAATCGGCTGGATTGTCCAATTAGCCAGGCCGTTCACATATATTTATTATTTGGGTTTAAGTAACGAAACCCAAACTGTAGTTCCTTGTTTTATTATAAAATGATTGTGTCTATAATTCCTGAGTGTAGATCGACCTTAAGTTCCACTATATATGAGTGAATGAGAAAGGGATGGCGTTTATGTAATATAAACGTTGGTCACGTCCAAACGATATAAGTTGCCGTGAGTGACTAAGGAGTAAGGGCCTCGCAATGCGGGCTTACATAGATATGCTGACTAGGGGTTTCTTCCCTCTTGGGAGAGTTGCCCTCTCACATGTACAACTCATGTCTTACTCATAGACAGTGGAAAGTTACAGGGTGGTGAATCTGAATATATTATCAGCTGTATTGACCCATTTATATAATATGTTCTGTTCATGAGACAGGGGCCCATTACATAACTCGGTCACCTACCAGCCGAGCTCCGTGAGGCCTAAATAACTCACAGAGTACAGTACATGCTAGACAACCCTAACCATGTTATAAACAGATATGTAGACACTAAGCTGGAGACTCAACTACTGTAGGGGTATTAGCTACAACAGTGGACCTATACTTTAGTCTCTTATGGGTTAGTATGTTATGAACAATGTTGAATTTGGATGACACTGCCTTGTAATAAGAGAACAGGAACATAATTGCCAGTATTAACAAATTAGAGGGAATTGTAAGGCTTGGTATTGCAAATTCCCGTGACAGACAAAATGGCAAGTTATTTTTCTAATCAGCAAAATGTGTCTCGTTCAGGAAAGCTAAAACTTTTAATTTCTCGGAAACTATTTGAAAATCCTTAATAGTAAAATTCATTATAGGCAGTTGAATTAAAGCAGACTTGAGTTTAAGATTTAAAGCAAAATGCTGATGAGTAGGCAAGGTCCGAAATATACCACAAGATATTTCAGAGTAATCAGGAGCCTTGTAGTGCCCTTTCACAACTAACTGCTTAACACCATCATGGCATTTTAATATAACAGTAGTGAGATTTGGAAAGAACAAATACTGAACATTGTGCAGATGAGCGTGAAACATAGCTTTAACACTAACTGGCCTATAGCTGCATTGCACAAGTGCTGTGCATACATTTGTTTGTATGACCGCCAATTCACATATTCCCTCTGCAGCAGGAATAAATGCAAAGATGTAGGCTGGACATACGTCTTACACCGTGACACTACCTCAGATTCCTCTATTGATAACAAAGAATAATCTTCATCTACTAAGAATAGTTCTTTAGGCCTATCCAGATTATACAGGGTGTCGTTTACAAACCAGGGAAGGGTTCTAAATGCCATGCATTAAACTCATGTTGCCCTCGCATAGGAATGTGGATAAGAATTGCATTGTGCGTGAGGGTTGACTCCAGCAGTGGGTAATAATATTGAACCTCATTGTCATTAAAAATAGGAGTTAAATGATATTGCAACTTGGCTATCTTTAAAGCTTCAAGAAGCGTCTGCACAGGCAAAAGCTTCGCGTCCACACGTCCTATCCCGGCATCTACAATGCTGTCTATTAGTTCATTTTTAGAGGTTACAATTTTATGAACCGAAATTTCCGCAGCATGCAAATATTCTGTGAAATAAAGGAGCCACTCTAACGTCGGGATTGCGTTCTGTAACCTAGTAACAATCCTCGAAACTTGGTTACACTTTGCTATTATTGCATTAACCTTTGATTCTAGAGCAGTAATTGCGTGAAAGGTTTGATAAATAACACGATTCTCTTGAGATACAGCCTGAACGACAACGTTCATTGGGTCCCCCAATTTTTCATCGTGCCTGAGAATGCACTTCTTTAGCAAGATCAGCTTGAGACGCCGGTAAATTCTTCCCAACATCGACGAGAAGCTCGCGAAGGTTCTGGAGACGAAAGTGTGGAAGGTCTATAGTTTGTGAAACTATTGTCGAATTATTAGAAGCTGAGCTGAGACCATGAAGGATGTTCAATGCTGATTGTAGTTGGCCGTCGACGTTTTCCATCTGACGCGGAAGTTGGAGTAGTGGATGGAGTTCATACTTGATGTTCACCACGTCCTCAACTATGAGAACGCGTCCGAGAGGTGCCACTAGTGCACCCGGTTTGAGGACTGATGTGGACATGTCTGTCAACACAACGGTGCAACAACAGAGTAGAAGCAACACACTGATGATCCAAGCCATTCTGTAAGGAATTACAAACGATTTAACGTCTACTTGCAGAACGAAGTTTCATACAATAGTCATTTGGGACACTCTGCTTCTGTACAATCTGAAAGGAGGTGTCAATCACATCATCATCAACTGGAGGTAATACATTTATCTGGGTCTTCTTCGGACGATCCGCGTGCACGACATCTGCAATCTGTGCATTAGGCTTCCAAATTTTAAATTTGTTGCCTGATTCTTTTGAGATTATGCGGAATGGACCAAAAAAAATTGCCGAAAGTTTGGAGTTCCTTTGAGGTTCTCTTAACATAACAGCGTTCCCAACGTTTAATGCGACAGGTTTAGCATGTTTATGTTGCTTGATGATCATTTCGGCGCGTGACGCCGCTAGATGTGATCGTACTTGGGCATGAATATCTGTAAAGACATGAATTTGTTTTGCCGCGAAATCATCCTTATTATAAACCGGGTATGGCGCATCTGTAATGATGTCGTAAGGTAGACTTTTATCTGTACCATAGACAATGTAGTAGGGTGTTTTGCCCGTAGAGCTATTAACTGACCTATTTATAGACGCTGCAACCTGCGGTAACCAATCCTCCCATGCGTATTGAAAACTACTGACAATTGGACGCAGTATTTCTAGGATTTTACGATTGGTTCTCTCAACAAGGCCATTAGCCTGTGGATGATAAGCTGTCACAAAAGTTTGTTTAATACCATATTGTGCACATATATGCGCTACTAGCTGATTCTTGAACTCTGTGCCATTGTCAGAGAGCAGAACTTTAGGCGTAGTATATGGACATATAAGATTCATCACTAATGCATAAGGCTACTGCTTCGGCTGTTTTGCTTTTTAGTGGGACCAAGACCACGAACCTTGAAAAATGATCCACACACACTAAGACGTACGCTGATCCCTGATGACTCATTGGGAGCTGTAACAAGTCAATAGCGACTGTGTCAAACGGACGGTCTGGTGTAGGATATTGTAGAATCGGGGCTGGTGATTCTGTTGAGCCTTTATGTTGAGCACACGCCAAACAATTAGCTATGTGTAATTCTATGTCTTTCTTCATAGTGTTCCAGAAATACTTCTTTTGTAAATCCGCTTAGCATTTATCACGACCTTGGTGACCTGCCTGTGGAACACCATGGAACAATGTTATTACTGCTTTGCACAACGTGTCAGGTACGACTATTTGAGACACATTACCCTCAGGTGATTTTCTCGACCTATGGAGTATGTTATGTCGTAATTCAAACTGACTTAAGGGAAGAATTCACTTGGGGAGTTTAACATCCTCACCCGATTCGAGAGCAAAAATAACAGCTGACCAATATGGGTCGCGTCGTTGCTCATCTTCCAGTTGCGAAAGAGTGAATGTTGATACAGGCATGACTGGTGCTATATATCTTGCCAGAGCGTCCGACAACATTCGCCTTCCCAGGTAAATACCTAAATTCGGGGTCAAACTCTTGAATTGTCAGATACCAGCGTGCCAATCTGCCTGATAAGTTTCTGCCATGGAACAGCTCAGTTACTGCCGCATGATCAGTAAAAACAGTTATCTTGTAGCCAAAGATAATGTCTTTGAACTTCTTAAGTGCCCACACAACGGCTAACGTTTCTAAATGCGTTACCGAATAACGTATTTCAGCCAATTAGTTTGCGATTTGCAAATGCTATCACTCTAAACTTCCTACGCGTATCCTCTTGCATGAGCACTGCTCCGACTCCAATTCCGGAAGCGTCAGTACAGAGAGTGAAAGGTTGAGTGTAGTCTGGGAATGCTAGAACCGGGGCATTGGTAAGCGCTATCTTCGATGCCGTAAAACTATCTTCGTGATTAGCGTCCCATATAAACATTGCTTCTTTTTTGAGCAACCTTGTTATGGGCGATGCTAATGTTGCATAGTTCTTGATAAAGGAACGATAATATCCAGATAAGCCAAGAAAGCTACTCACATGACCCTTTGAGGTAGGACGCGGGAACTGAGCTACAGCTTTGACTTTATCATTAACTGTATGTATGCCTTCACCGTCAACTACATGACCAACGAAATGGATTCTGGATTTTAAAAACTCACATTTCGAGAGTTTTATTTTGAGGCCTGCTGTGGAAAGTTTGTGCAACACTTCACGCAGTTTAATCAGATGGGAACCGACGTCCTTACTGACTACTATTAGATCATCCAAACAAGCACAGACTGTGGCACCAATCAATCCGGCAAACAGGGTGTTGCTCATTCTTTGAAATGTTAGTGGGGCATTTCTGAGACCAAATGGCATCCGTAGAAACTCAAAGTGGCCTAGAGGCGTGCTAAATGCCGTGATTTCTCGTGATTTCTCATCGAGTGGTATTTGCCAATACCCACTAAGCAAATCTAAGTTGCTAAATACCGCATTATCCTAGCCTAAGGATTGCAATATGTCGCTCAAGACAGGCATAGGGTACCTGTCAGGGATCGTTTGATCATTGACGCGCCTGATATCAATAACAGGGCGCCATCCACCATCCTTTTTCGGGACGAGGAATAATGGGCTATTAAAGGGGGATTTTGAGTTTCTAATAACATTCTCATCTAACAAACCCTGTACCATATCTTGTACTACAGCGCGCTGGCTATGAGGTAGTCTATAAGCTGGTACGTAAATAGGGTTGGTTCCCTCCTTTAAGGCTATATGATGGGATGTTAAATCTGTCTGACCTAGCGTTTCCCCTGGCAAGGCTACTATATTTCTATAGTCGGCAAGCAGCTCTAAAAGGCGTGTCTTGCCCTGGGGATGATCGATCACCTTAACATGTGGCGCTATTTGATCTATCCTGGCCAGTCGAGTCTGTTGGCATTTCGCAACAATACCTCGAAATGGGAATTTTGTAGGCTGTACTTCCACATTGTTGTGATATACAAGAAAATCACACCAGGGCGTATAGTGCTCAGGGTAAATTCACATGACAGCCCTTTTACCATGCACATTTTTGGGAGACACGCTACATCAGTGCCCGTGTACACGTTGGGTAGTTCGACAGTTGCTTTGGTGATTTCCTCATTCTGGTAATGGAGAGTACTCTTTAACACTGCAGAAACGATCGTCCAACTCTTGCTGATGTATCACGCTGGGAAAGTTTGGTGTTGAGGTCAAGAGGTATCTCTGACGCACGATCTGCCTTCCTCTTAATAGGATTGGTAGACAACACTTTCTCTCTAGCTGTGAGCATAGGTTCAGAATGACTCATCTCTTTGTAGGAAACACCATTAAACGTAACCGTATTATTACGTGGAAGAACATCTATCGTGTTCTTTCGAAGAGTTGGTCGACCAAATAACCCGTCGGCTGGCAAATTAAACTGCTGGACTATATAAAAGTCCACGTAGAAGGGAGTACAACGTCACCATTCCTTTGATGCTCAGCTGAGTACCTGAAACTCCTTCGAGCTAAGCGTTACCAGGCCTCCAATTGAAGTTGCGGTGAGGGAATTTACGTTGTAACTCGTGATATGATGTCAAGGCCAATACATTAGAGCACCTGTGTCTATATCAAGAGCCAATCTGGTATTATCCACTCTCACCAGCACTGACAACACTTCCACTTTGCTAAGCGCCGCTACTAACGAGGCCGCTACAGAAGTGCTGTGAGGAGGGGCGGGAATTACCCTATCTACCCTCTCCTTGGTGTGGTGTGTGCTGGTCTTCCCCCGACGACTTGGTGTGGTGTGTGCTGGTCTTCCCCCGACGACTTGTCCTGGGGACGCTTCAGCTTACGCCTATACCACACTTCCGTTTCACTAAGGTCCACACCCCTAGCCTTTATTAGCATATTGCACTCATTTGAACTAGGAGATGTCGATTTGTGAAGCGCGCACCATTTGTGTGACTTCTGGATAGGAGGAGGTATCTTCTTAGCTGCTTCCGAAAATGACCTTGAGGAGTGCTTGGCACTGTTACCTTGGAGCTGATAACAATCTTCTATTACGTGGCCACGTTTATTACAGTGTGCGCATCGTAAAGGAGTTCTTTATTTATAAGTCCGGTGGGGAGGTGCAATCGGAGCTAAGTGTGTTGTATAAGGAGTCTGGGAGGGAGTCATGTGCGCCACCTGAGGTATCTGGGGTTGCACCATAGACGTCAAGGGCTTCGACGTCGTTACTGAGGGATGCGCCATTAAGGAATGTGCCATTAAGGGGCCCGTAGCCTGGGGACAGAGTTTATTTGTGTACTCCATCATATCCAGGGGTGGTTCATACTGTACTTCTTGTGCCTGACTATATTGAGGACGACGGACGGAAAGCAGAAAGCTTACTAGCTCTATCAGCGTTTCTACATTGTCCGCTGACATTTTACCCTGCGTGTCTTACCAATCTGAGGTCCGGAATGTCGCTTGCATGTCCTAGCGAACCTCGCCTGCGATGTCGACAGCGTCGACAGGCGTTTGATTGCGTATCCCTGGTGTACAACGATCTATCCATCTGAAGATCCATTGAAGCTGGCCCAGCTGTGACCCAACCTCAAAGATCCCAATTAACGTTCACTTAAATTTCTCATAATTAGGGCTCTGCAAACCAAACGCATTTAAACGACTACCGGCATAAGAACCCTGCGTAATGTGGGAACGTATATATGCCTTTTTGTCTTCGTCAGTCGTTATTTGTCCAGTGCGCATGTTATCTTCACATGAACGAATGAAATGCGCGACCCGATAATCATCTTGGCCCGTAAAATTTCGATTATCACCACGCTGCATAATATGAATAACTCTATCAGGTTGAGTTGACGCGGTAGTAGCATTGACGTGAGGGCTTGTGGAAGTCATTATAGTGTTAGTATTAGTTAAGTTAGTATTCTTACTCCTAACTGAGGACTGGGTTAATATGGGTCTTACTTCTCACGAAACAGACACACTGTCACCTGAATTAGTTTCTGTATATTGAGGTGAAATACTATATGTATTACCAGATCGTAAGGTACGACGGTTTAAGTCGTCAAATGATTCCTCAATTACTTTCTCACTACTTCCTACCGAATCGTCTAACTGCGTTCCCGACTCAACTGCAATGTCAGTCTCTGTTTGATTATCTACGAGTTGGTGATAAGCAAATAGTTGCGCTTGGCATGCAATGTCATCATCACTAGACATTGGAAACTTAGAAAATTATCTATTAGTCTCTTGTGGGTCAATGAATAATTAACAGTAAAAGCAAATTACTTGCCTCTCATTTACAAGCTAAATGAATATTAATTGTAGTTAATAATTAAACTATCAATAAGTAAACAGACACTTATGAACCACTGTAAATCATAGAATTTCAATACATTAATTTTACATTCGACAATTTATCATTGAAATAATCCAATCTGACGAACCTATCTGTGTGAAGATATCCCTCGAACGTGTTCATGTGTGTATAATTATGTAATTTAAAAACCTATTTATACAGGGTGTGACGTCTGTATAGAAAACGTGATCCTTCTAGATGAGTTTTGAGTCGAGTGTTGTGGTGAGAGTGGGCGGGGCCTCTTCCTGGTGATGCACGAGCTGCTCTTGGTTTCCTTGGCAATGAAGAGACGCTACTACCTTGGCAAGAGACGAGTCCACTTCAAAATAGGGGAGTACCTTCACAGTCGATCAGAAACTGCTGATGATTGGATTTCGGTCTGTTCGTTGCTAGGTCACTGGCGTGACTGCTGTGTGCCAACTCTTCACAGTCTACATATATATGGAGATCTGTATGATGACACCGGAACTTCGTGATCGACGCTCGCGAAACAACAAAACTGTTCAGCTACTTGTGAAATATCAATTGTTAGTCCAAGTTATGAAACCTTTCTTCAACACTGCAACACTGTATCAGGAAAATGCTGAAAGTGGGGTCTTCTTCAACCAGCACAAGCTGGATATTCACCAACAGGTTGTAATATATATATTACGAATTTTGTACGTTTTGTATGTGACAGATATAAGGTTACAAGTTGGGGATTTAGAATATAGTTAAAAGTCTACCCAGATCCCAACAGGCAACAACAATAAAAAATCAAAGACAATCAGACTATAAAAGGGTAGACAATGGATGAGAGTTTTTGTTGTGTATAATAAAGTACCATAAATTCCTTAAGAAAATATTCATCTTTCTATAATTTACCCTTAACCATACTTAACCTAAACATTCACAGTATATACATATTTATACAACATACAACAACTTTGAAGCAAGTGGACGTGGGGAGGCAATATAAGGTTTACAATACTTAAGTACAGTGCTGAGATGGCTGACGAGTAATGCTGAGTATTGTAGAAGACGGTAGGTAGTCACTGTGCCGTAGGTTTCCAGGATAGGTGATCCTGTGGTAACTAAGAGTAGTCATATTTGGGTTTCGTCCCTAGATGGCGTTGCTCGTGGTGCCGGGTAGGTAGATCAGGACACTAGATGGCGTGGTTTGGAGTGCTGGGTTGGTAGATCATGACAATTGGTGGCGTGGTTCGTAACACACCCCCCCCCCCTCCAAAGACCTCCATAGCCCAGGTGCGAAGGAGGTGATCACCTGGTGCGTCTGGAGAGTAGCTGCTGCATTTCCACTGGAGCTCGGGATAAGGAGTCCGCAATCAGGTTGTCCACCCCCTTTATGTGCCGGACTTGTAGATTAAAGGGCTGGATGAGGAGAGCCCAGCGGAGGATTCGCTGGTTGGAGGTCTTGTTGGTTTGGAGGAACGTCAGTGGGTTATGGTCGGTGAAGACTAGGGTTGTTTGTGGGCAAGACTGGAGGCAACATTCAAACTTCTTTATTGCCAACACCAGAGCCAGGGCCTCCTTCTCTATGGTCGAGTAGTTGGTCTGATGTTTTTCCACTTGACCGAGTAGTATGCCACAGGGTGAAGGACATCAGTGGTTGGGTCGGGTTGCAGGAGCACAGCCCCCACTCCGACACAGCTCGCGTCGATTTGCAGATGGAAGGGCAAGGTGTAGTCAGAGGGGTGGACTACAGGCTTGGAGGCAAGGAAGGCTTTGAGGCGGCGGAAAGACTGGTCGCACCTCTGGTTCCAGATGTAAGGGACCGCAGAACTGGTAAGGTCTGTGAGGGGTCCGGCCACACTGGAGAAGTTACTGCAGAACCGACGGTAGTAGCCGCACATCCCCAGGAAGCGCACGAGTTCCTTCCTCGTCCTTGGAGTGGGGAAGGACAAGATGGCTTTAACGTTTGCGTCCTTGGGTCTCACCATACCATGCCCAACGATATGTCCCAGGAAAATCACTGACGCCCGGCCAAAAGCAGATTTAGCCAGGTTTATGGTGAATCCAGTCTCTTGCAGTCGTGCAAACAGTATCTCCAAACGCACCAGATGTTCGTCCCAGCCGTCCGACACCACCACCAGGTCATCCAGGAAGGCGAACGTCCCACCTAGGTCCTGAATCAGGTAATTGATGGCCCTCTGGAACGTGGCCGGAGCATTAGAAAAGCCAAACGCCATAACCAAATATTGAAAAAGACCAAATGGAGTAATAAATTTTGCACAGCCTATGCTGTCTATTATATCTTCAATCAAAGGTAAAGGGTAGGAGTCTGGGACAGTGACCTGGTTCACTTTACGATAATCGGTACAGAAACGAAAAGTGCTATCGGGTTTTGGAATGAGAAGGCAGGGTGAAGCCCAGGGGGAGGTACTAGGCTCAGCTAAGTTATGTTTTAACAAAAAATCTACCTCCTTTTTCATAATCTCTCTTTTTTGTGGATTTAGTCGATATGCCGATTGCCTAATGGGTTGTACATCATCTGAGATTAGCTTAATATCATGTTTAAGTATATTGCAAAACCCTGGGAGGTCTGACGTGACTTTAGGAAATGTTGATAATAACTTAGTGAGATCTTTTGCTTGAGATGGATTCAAAACCGAAAAATACTCATCCAAGTTGTTGAGTATGTGACTGTTAGCAGGGTTTTCTTTAGGTAGAGGGAAGTCTAAATTCTCCAATAGGTCCATGTCATCTGTCTCCGGCTCCGGCCCTGACAAAACCGTATGCAATACAGGTAGGCTTATAGCCTCTGGGATGTCTTCCTCTGACTGCCTGGAATGGTAAAGTTTCATGAGATTAATGTGAACAAGTTGTGAATCTTTTCTGCGATCAGGAGTATGGACTATATAGTTGAGGGGAGATAGTTTATTAGCATTGATTTGGAAGTTTTGATGGAACCGTTCCAATCAACCTTGGGATTGTGGGTGGTAAGCCGAAGATGTACAATGTTCCACACTGAGGTCTTTCACATTCAAAGATGGATCAGATTGTTGGGCTTTAATGAGCTCATCCTTACTAATGGTCTTATTGTACAGATCTTCTGTGGGTAGGAAGATATTGGAGGTGGTTTTAGATGAAGAGGGCCCATTTCGCACACTCTGTGACCGGGTGACAGCACAAGATGTGAAAAGGTGAGGAATAGTTCTTCAAGGTCAGTGGTGGAGTTGACAGGTAAGGGAGAGTCGACTGTCTTTATGTTGGGAACCACTAGATCTCCTATCAAGTCATTACCCAATAATAAATGAATGCCGCTCACTGGCATTGGATCTTTCCTAATGGCTATTTGCCCTTCCCCAGTAATCAAGGGACATTGGAGGTGCACTTTAGCTAAGGGATAGGAAGAATGGGATGAGAGATCTGAAATTAGAACACTCTCATTAGTAAATGTGGTAGATATATCAGGAATGACGTTAAACAGGAGGATAGATTGTGCTGCGCCCGTATCACGTAGTATACGAATAGGGAAAGAACGAGACCCTCGATGATTGAAATTTTTCTCTCATAGGTGAATGAAGAGAAGAGATCCTGATGGGGCCTTTCCACATTGGTGGTTGCTATTGGTTTTTATTTGGGATCCAGGGAACTGCTTTTAGCAGTTCGACACCTTGGGTGTTTACAAGACTGGATCGTATGGCCTGGGTTTTTACAGTAAGAACAATAAACTTGGTTGCATCAGGGGGGGGGGGGGGTAAGTGTGGGACCTTTCGACCTACCACTGACGTCCCCAAGGTTATCATCAGAGCAGGACCTAACATGCCGGAAAGTACCACGTTCCCTACGGCACAGTGACTCCACCAGCAAGGCGCACGCATCAGCCAGCTCAGCCGCACGCCCTAAATTAACCTCTCCACGCTCCTCCACTTGCTTCAAGATGGGAAATGGTATCTTGCTCTTCCACTCCTCCAGGACTACCAAGTTTAACAAATCCTGAAGTGGCCATTGCTAAGAAAACCTTGATAAATTAATTAATGGTCAAAAGATAAGATAAGTGGATTACCCTAGAAAATATCACGGCAGTGGATAACGAGAAAGTCCCGGAAACTACCCAAGTTATACCTAGGGAAATTACACTTATGAATATTGTTCTTCTGATAAGATCCTTAGATAAGGATAAGAGACTTGAAAGAGGACGGGCATATTACGGCATTAATATAAAGATCCGGATTAACAACCCTGAGTAAACAGGAAGGGCGTATTATGGCATTAATATAAAGATCCGGATTAACAACCCTTAGATACTTGAAACAGGAAGGCCGTATTATGGCATTAATATAAAGATCCGGATTAACAACCCTTAGATACTTGAAACAGGAAGGGCGTATTACGGCATTTATATAAAGATCCGGATTAACAACCCTTGAGTAAACAGGTAGGGCGTATTATGGCATTAATATAAATATCCGGATTAACAACCCTTAGATACTTGAAACAGGAAGGGCGTATTACGGCATTTATATAAAGATCCGGATTAACAACCCCTGAGTAAACAGGAAGGGCGTATTATGGCATTAACATAAAGATCCAGATTAACAGCCCTTAGATACTTGAAACAGGAAGGGTGTATTACGGCATTTATATAAAGATCTGGATTAACAACCCTTGAGTAAACAGGAAGGGCGTATTACGGCATTAATATAAAGATCCGGATTAACAACCCTTGAGTAAACAGGAAGGGCGTATTATGGCATTAATATAAAGATCCGGATTAACAACCCTTAGATACTTGAAACAGGAAGGGTGTATTACGGCATTTATATAAAGATCCGGATTAACAACCCTTGAGTAAACAGGAAGGGCGTATTACGGCATTAATATAAAGATCCGGATTAACAACCCTTGAGTAAACAGGAAGGGCGTATTATGGCATTAATATAAAGATCCGGATTAACAACCCTTAGATATTTGAAACAGGAAGGGCGTATTACGGCATTAATATAAAGATCCGGATTAACAACCCTTGAGTAAACAGGAAGGGCGTATTATGGCATTAATATAAAGATCCGGATTAACAACCCTTAGATACTTGAAACAGGAAGGGTGTATTACGGCATTTATATAAAGATCCGGATTAACAACCCTTGAGTAAACAGGAAGGGCGTATTATGGCATTAATATAAAGATCCGGATTAACAACCCTTAGATATTTGAAACAGGAAGGGCGTATTACGGCATTAATATAAAGATCCGGATTAACAACCCTTGAGTAAACAGGAAGGGCGTATTATGGCATTAATATAAAGATCCGGATTAACAACCCTTAGATACTTGAAACAGGAAGGGTGTATTACGGCATTTATATAAAGATCCGGATTAACAACCCTTGAGTAAACAGGAAGGGCGTATTACGGCATTAATATAAAGATCCGGATTAACAACCCTTGAGTAAACAGGAAGGGCGTATTATGGCATTAATATAAAGATCCGGATTAACAACCCTTAGATACTTGAAACAGGAAGGCCGTATTACGGCATTTATATAAAGATCCGGATTAACAACCCTTGAGTAAACAGGAAGGGCGTATTATGGCATTAATATAAAGATCCGGATTAACAACCCTTAGATACTTGAAACAGGAAGGGCGTATTACGGCATTTATATAAAGATCCGGATTAACAACCCTTGAGTTACTTGATTATTGACCCCGAATGAGATAATGAGAAGAACAATAATTGAGGCTTTATAATTATGGGGTCCTGGTAGAGAGGGGCGTCCCAAGATATCACTTCACCCTAAACTAGTGACTATGGAACAGCCTACTCTGGAGTGAGGGTACGGCATTAAACAGATCCGGATTCTTCCCTACACTCGATAAGACTTACTACACGAGTGCCACTTGTAATAACAGGTAAGCCTTATGACACTTGGAACCTAATATCCTACGTCTGTCACTCTTACTGTACGATAATACCAATATATGCACACACATATGAAGGAAACCTTAAACCACCGGAAAGCAATTGTGAACAGAAGTGACTGGGAGGAATAATTAACAAGAAGTAACAAAGGGGGAAGGAATATGGCACTTAATGTTGGGTCCTGTCACGGTCGCCATTTGTTACGAGTTGGGGATTTAGAATATAGTTAAAAGTCTACCCAGATCCCAACAGGCAACAACAATAAAAAAACAAAGACGATCGGACTATAAAAGGGTAGACAAAGGATGCGAGTTTTTGTTGTGTATAATAAAGTACCATAAATTCCTTAACAAAATATTCAGCTTTCTTTAATTTACCCTTAACCATACTTAACCTAAACATTAACAGTATATACATATTTATACAACATACAACAACTTTGAAGCAAGTGGACGTGGGGAGGCAATATAAAGTTTACAATACTTAACTGCAGTGCTGAGATGGCTGAGGAGTAATGCTGAGTATTGTAGAAGACGGAAGGTAGTCACTGTGCCGTAGGTTTCCAGGATAGGTGATCCTGTGGTTTCAAAGTAATCTGTAAAGATGACTTTGACTCAGACAAAATCCTTTCAAAAGAAGCCAGAGATGTATTTTACAATGAAGGCCTTGTTGTTGTCATGCCACCAAATCAAAAAGCAAAAAGATCAGTTTTCGTTCGTCAAGTCGACCAAGAGATCGGGAGGAAGACATCTGAAGATCTGAAAGATGAACTGGAACGCCAAAACAGGTGGATGAAGATCGAGGAAGTCATCAAGATAAAAGACTATACTCATGTTTTCAAGATTACCTTCGAAGAAGTTTCAATGGCTGAAAAAGTTTTACAACAGGGCTTTCTAATATTTAACATGTCAGTAACACCTCATCGAATAAAGAATGAAACATTCATCAGTCTGCAAACTTGCTTTTCCTGTTACAAATATGAAGAACACACAACGAGAGACTGTCCAGAAAAAGAAAAAAAGTACTGCTCAGATTGTGCAGGCGACTACCATACCTACACTGAATGTAAGAACACACATGTTGGCTGTCTCAACTGTAAGAGAAACGGGAATGCATACATAGGACACAGGACGTTAGCAATGGCATGCCCAATAAAAAAACACATGATAAAGTACAAGGAACAAGAAACAAGGAAAAAGGAACAAGACAAGAAGGATACGACATACGTCGAAATAGCCAAGAGAGCGGTCCAAGAGGCTCACAGACCAGAATCCACCATATCAAACTTAAGTGAACCAATACATGACAAGGTAATGATTAGTATGATCCATGCACATCTGCACAATATCATTGCACCCGGATCATACAATGAGGAGTTAAGGAAAATGTTTAAATTGAATAACCTACCAGAGATGATATTCCCAGAGAATCCTGAATCCGAAAAATTATTTCAGGCAACATACTCAAGCGAACTGAGAGAAAGACTACAGCTAGACAAACAAAGGTTTGAGCAAGGAGCAACAGCTGATACACAAGGAACACAAGCGACTGACAGAGATCCCAGACAAATGACTAGAAGTGACAAAGAGAAGATAGAAATAACAAAAGGACAGACTACAAGACAAAGGATAAGGAGGAGAGAAGATAAGATGGAAACTGATCACAATATACAACCTGAATCTGCTGAAGATATTGGATTAAAAGTTATCACTACAACAAAACATGGAATCCCAACATCGAGACCAACAGGAGGGACAATAGCAAAAAACTGTGAAGGGGGGATATACAAGTGGACATATCAAGAAAAATCCCTAAGTGAAGATTACGTCTGGTCACTAATTACTACGGACAAACTAAAGATTACGACCAATGACTTTAAAATAGTAGACCCGTCAGAGTTTAGAAGAGTCAGAGGCGGGAAACAGGACGATAGGTCTCCACTCCAACTGCCACAATCCAAGTATAAGAAATAATGGACAACAGACAAACAGTAAGAACTTTAAGAATAATACAACACAACGTAAGAAACTGGAAGACCGAGAGAATTAACCTAAGTAATATATATCAAGAAATTGACCCTGACATTATACTAATAAACAGTCAAGGTGAGACAGAAAACAACAACATAAAACTCTTTAACTATTATGTAAACCAAAGAAATAAATCGGGCGAGAAAAATGACGGAGTAGCTATAGCGGTTAAAAGAAACTTAAAATTTAAACTAATCGATGACTTCCAGGATGAATTTCTCGCAATAAAAATAAATACAACTCAAGGAGACGTAATCATTGCTACTACTCCTGCCACCGAGATGACCCTACTTACCTTTAGAAGACCTATTAAAATTGGCTAACAATAGTCATCCGATGTACATCTTAGAAGACTTTATCGCCAGACACAGGATTTTTGACAATACAAATAATAACGCCGTGGGAAACGCCCTTAATCAATTAATAAATCTAGGGAAATCAATCATCTAGGTCTTAACTTTCCAACCTGGAGAAATCACAATACACAATCGACACCAGACAAAATTTTTACCAACAACAAAGCCTTTTTCAATCACCATATAATACAAGGACCTCTCACAGGCAGTGACCATCTGCCAATTATACTAACACTGTCAACAAGCCCCATACAGATACCAATAAAATAGAGACTGAAAATGAGTAAAACAGACTGGGACAGCTTCAAAGTCGACCTAGGTAATCACCACTCGATTAACCTACAAGGGAAAACAACAGAAGACAAACTCAGAAATGGACAGACTGCACTCAGCAATAAAAGCATCTGTAACCAAACACACTCCTACTTCACACTTTAGAACATTACCCAACAACAGACTACCAGAAGAAGTTAAATTAATCCAGACCCATTACAATGAAATAAACAGGTATATGGAAAGACACGGCAGTAACAGATGGCTATATACGACACAGACAGCACTACAGATAAAATTAAGAGACGCATGTAAGGAAGCAAACAATAAAAAATGGAATGATATTATAATGGCGGCTGACATGACTAAAGACACAAAAACATTTTGGACTTCCATAAACAAGATGATGGGACACAACAAGCAAAAAACACCATACATTAAAGACCAAAATGGAACAAAACTGCACGAGGAAAATGAACAAGAGTCAGCATTCAAAAGGGAATGGGTAAAAGTTCTTAAAATATCAGATGAGGAAAATGAAGATTTTGATAGTGAACACGAAGAAAGGATAGAAGACGAAATGGGAAGACATATACATAGAATCACCCCAAAGCAATATATAGACTATAACTTATTACCTAATAATCAAATAATAACCATGGGAGAAATAATGCACTGTCTGAGGAAGTTTAAGGAAAAAGCCCCCGGGCTCACAGGTATTACACGAAATATGATCATGAATCTACCTGAAAACATCTTAAAAACACTATTAAACATTTATAACATTTATAACATGCTTAATAACCGGTTACTTTCCAGACAAACTAAAATATGCTAAAATGATATTTATTCCCAAGGAGGGTAAGGACAATAAGGAAATATTAAACTACAGGCCAATATCTTTATTAGAAATTACCGGGAAACTATTGGAAAAAAATTTAAATTCAAGACTTATAACCTTTCTAACACAACATGGGAAAACTAACAATAGACAACATGGATTTATGCCCAATAGAAATACCCTAACTGCAATAGCTACAATAACGGAAATAATTGCAATAGAAAAAAGCAAGGGTAACCAGATCAATATAATTTTAAGGGACGTTTCTAAGGCTTTTGATAAAGTTTGGCATTTAGGCTTAAAATATAAAATATTAAAACTGGGACTTAACGAACACTTGCTAAGAATATTGTGTAACTATTTAGATGATAGGAGAGCACAAATTTAAATTGGAAACTTTATGGGAACTATGTTTAATCTTGAGAGTGGAGTACCTCAAGGAGGATGCCTTTTCCTCCATCACTATATACAATTTATACCTCAGACACACCTCAACCTACCCCCTTTAGCGAATATGTAATGTTTGCTGATGATATTACTCAAATAGTATCATACCCAGGAAAATCAACCCAATTTATGGCACTCTACACGGTAAGAGCGATAAAAAATATAAATGATTTTGAGAAAAAATGGAAAATCAGGACAAATAAGAACAAATTCAAGATAATACCAATAGCCAAGATCAAAACAAGTCCAGTAATAGTCGACCAGGAACTATACCCATACGACACTGAAGGCAGGATGCTGGGACTAAAACTAACAAAAAGAGGATATATAACATACTTAAAAGATAAAGAACGACAGGCAAGAATAAGATTATCAAAAATAAAACGCTTTAAGAACCTTAGCATAAATAACAAAAGAAAGATTTATATTGCCCTTGTCAAATCAATTATGAACTACCCACCCATCCCATTGAACACCCTTAGTAAAACGAGCATTAAAAGGTTACAAACAGTACAAATATAGCCCTCAGATTTATATATAACATAAAATATACAGACCACATCAACAGTGAACAGCTACACAAGAGAGCAAACCTCCTAGCAATCAATGTAGAAATACACAACAAAGCTGCAAATATTTGGAAAAAAGTGACTGAACTTAACACAGAAACATATCAAAACTGGATAAATAATATAGACAACGAAGAATTCCAAGAACACAGTTGGTTTAAATCAGCCAGGAAGAAAGTAATTGAACCATCTCCTGCCCCAATATACACATAAAACATTAATGGAGAGATTAAAAGATGAGCGTGACCTACCAGCTCCACTAAGAACCTGGCAGGCCTCTCCATACAGTGTACCTTTAGACTAACATAACTAACACTTAACATTTAACATTTAACATTGAACTAACATCTTAGCAAAAAAAAAAAAAAAAAAAAAAAATGTGTCCACCCTCCCAGCCACACAAGGACCTGGGCGGGCTCACTAACTCCATCGGAAAAAAAAAAAAAATAATAATAATAATAATAATAATAATGTGATTACCCTCCCAGCTACATCAGCCAGGAAGAAGTAATTGAACCACCTCCTGCCCCAATATACACATATGCACATAAAACATTAATAGAGAAAATATAAGATGAGAGTGACCTACCAGCTCCACTAAGAACCTGGCAGGCCTCTCCATACAGTGTACCTTTAGAAGTTTAGACTAACATAGCTAACATTTAACATTTAACTAACATCTTAGCAAAAAAAAAAAAAAAAAAAAAAAATGTGACTACCCTCCCAGCTACACAAGGACCTGGGCGGCCTCACTAACTCCATCGAAAAAAAAAAAAAATAATAATAATAATAACAATAATGTGATTACCCTCCCAGCTACTTCAGCCAGGAAGAAGTAATTGAACCACCTCCTGCCCCAATATACACATATACACATAAAACATAAACAGAGAAAATAAGAGATGAGAGTGACCTACCAGCTCCACTAAGAACCTGGCAGGCCTCTCCATACAGTGTACCTTTAGACTAACATAACTAACATTTAACATTTAACATTAAACATTGAACTAACATCTTAGCAAAAAAAAAAAAAAAAAAAAAAAAATGTGTCTACCCTCCCAGCCACACAAGGACCTGGGCGGGCTCACTAACTCCATCGGAAAAAAAAAAATAATAATAATAATAATGTGATTACCCCCCCAGCTACATCAGCCAGGAAGAAGTAATTGAACCACCTCCTGCCCCAATATACACATATACACATAAAACATTAATAGAGAAAATAAAAGATGAGAGTGACCTACCAGCTCCACTAAGAACCTGGCAGGCCTCTCCATACAGTGTACCTTTAGACTAACACAACTAACACTTAACGAACACCTCAGAAAAAAAAAAAAAAAAAAATGTGACTGCCCTCCCAGTTACACAAGGACCTGGGCGGGCTCACTAACTCCAACAATAATAAAAATGATAATAATAAGCAGCATTATATAAATAAACCAATATTAATACAATGGTCTGACGACCCAAGGGAGCAGAACAAAGATAAAACACCAAAAGGAAAGATGAAGCAATCTGGTTGAGCCCAGATTCTTTCTACTCCTGCTGTATTTCAGTTTCACCACTTTTCCTTCAACCCCTAATAATCTTCTTTCACCTCATAACTAAAGACTCCGTACCGTACCTCTGACATTGGCATTCGGATTATTATTGTAACAGGGAAGGAGCCGACATATCCTTCCCAGAGGGAGACATCCCTCCCCAGTACCGAGTCCCCAGCTAGCAGTCTTCCATTAGTGGGGCAGCTAAATACCATTTTTCAAGAGAATCATGCAAATGGTGATACAAGCACCAAATTTGGCATGGTAATTTTCTAATGGTTACTAGTCAAGTCTGCCTAATTGGCCATTTGAAAATCCAAGATGTGGGCCATTTTCAAGATGGCCGCCATATTGACCTTCAAAGGTTGATTTTTCTTATAGAAATTAATGCAGTTGGTCAATCTGAGTGAACTTGGTGTTGATATGTATGTTTTCAAGCATGCTCAGATGATTTGTTTATAGTTTTAAGTCCATTGTAACATTTTTATCCACACAAAATAACACTTAGTAAAAAATATAACAAAAAAGAACTTATTAAAAAAAAAGTACTCACTATTAGCACTGGTTCCTGTGACTTCTCCTGACAGTACATCTTTGTGCATTTACTGCTGTTCACATATGCAGCTTCAAAGTGCTGTGCAGGGAAGTCCAGAGCGAAAGCATTTGCATCTCTGGTTGCAGTCTTTCTTGCAGGAACATTTGGTCTGCTCCTGACTGCATGTTGCAATCGGGGGAAGAGTCGTCCAACAAATCTGCCATGCCTCTCCCTTCTGTTTCCATCCCCAGTTGAGTCAACTGGGGATGGAAACAGAAGCTTGCAAAAGAAGCAGTAGACCCGCCCATTTGAGGGGGAGAAACAAAGCCAAGAACGCTTTACAACTTCCACATTTTGATTCCTTCGCTCAAACTTGGCTGGTGTGCATTTGCGACTGACATTGTTTGCATCGTTTTGTACTGCTGATTTTTTTGTACTGCTGATTTTGCATCCAAAAATTTAGCATCACGGTGGTGGAGACTCAGAACCGTTCGCAGCCCAATAATCAATAAATTGTTTTGTCAAATGTTCTGACCATAAGCTAATGTCAATGTCATAATTTTGTGTAGTTGCCATTTGCACTTCAGGAGGCACATGCTTTGATTCAATTTCAATCTCCTCAGCCGGCTGGTCATTTCCCCCTGTAGATAGGCTAGAGCTGCCATATAAAGAGGAAGCTGATGCATCACATGCAGGTACTTGTTCTGGTTGCCTTAAAGATGAGCTTGCAGAAGCACTGACTAGATGTTCTGAAACTGATGGGCGAGTGAAGAATTCAGTCAGTTGACGTGTTTTTGTAAATTCTTTAGCTTCTCCCTCAGCACATTCTTTAGATGTCTTTCTCTTTGCAACACCACTTTCGAAACGTTGTACACTTTTGTGTCTGTTTATTCCACTCATTTCTGCAACAATAATTTTCTGTCAATAAAGACGGATACCTAATTTTTCGTTATAATTAAAAACGTAACACAAATTGGCCGTTTGCTTTTTGCTACTTTATGGAGAGGTTAATTGATTACTTAACTCCCTGGAACATTTGGAGGCCAGCATATTTTTAAAATTTGGAATTTTGGGTAAGATTATGACCTCTCCCTCTGACTTCTCCCAGTCCCACCCCTAAAGCTCGCCGTCGGTTCGCCTCCTTTTCACCATTGACTATGCTGTGTTATACTGTATATACTGAGCGTGGAATTGACGGAAACCGTCATTGACATAGTTAATGTATTCAAAATACATAAAAATTACTCAACTTACTTGCAGCCAATCGACCTGTAGTATCTTAAAGCACAATTATATATGTGAACGTATATTCTAGAGCACACCCACCCACACTCAAGCACAAGCATCAATCGACTCTCTCTCACTCACACTCTCACTGTACATTTGCAAGACATGTTCTTGGAAATGATAACTGACAAGATCATTCATCACTGAGCGGCGACGACTTTACTCAACAAGCACACATGACAATTCTCTCTCTCATTTTACATCTGCAAGATATGTTTATGTCTACTCTTGGGAAGTTCACGAATCATGGGCGACGCAAGTTTCCTCTTTAATCCACAGACACATGACAACCGATGTGCAGATACTACATGACCCAACCCCCTCCGACCGACTGTCAACAAACACAGCGCCCTGATGGCATTCGTAATGGAAGTGATAATGAAAAAAATATTTTATTTGTTTTTTTTTTATCTCAATTTCGTTATTCCACGTAGTTCATTTTTAATCAATATATGTTTGTGGAATTCTAAATATATTATTAGCAACACAAACAATAGCATTCATTAAAAATATACTGTTCATAGGAAAACCAGGTAGTCATGAATTTCAAGGAATAGTTAGCCTAATTTCTATCATGCTTCTTGCTGAACATAGTTTTACGTGATGGAATAGATAAACATGAATTTTAAGGAATGAAAATAAAATTAATCCGAATGAATAAACAAATAAATAAAATATTGTGATGTGTGGAGGCCCCTGGGCAGCTGCCCACTTTGACACTCCTGAATCCGACCCTGCAGTTGACAGGACTGCTGGTTTCTGGATTGGAGATTGTTACTTGGCCCCAGATGATACCAGTCTGGTAGGCAGTCCGCTTTGCATGTTCCTTGAGGGCTTCCCGGGTTGGTGGAATGGAGTCATATAGTCTCTGCTTGCGGGAAAAGAGATTTAGCCTTGCCTCATCTACACCAGTGGCTGCACTAGATCTGTCGTACATGAATGACAACAAATCTTTCCAGCTTCTGCAGGTCAACATCAGTAACTGGTGTTGGACATTGGCTTAGTTTGGTGAATGTTTCTGAAACTTCATCACAGACATTCCATGTCTGCCATGTAGATTTCTTTCCTTTCCCACGAAAGCCAGACACAACGTCACAGCCAGTGAAAGCATGAAAGTATAGGATCCCACTAGCTTTCTTAGGCCCTATCGCAGAAACTACATCATGAACTGGAATCCATCGATGACTGGCTCCTTGGCCAAAGGCAATCCACATGTTATCAAGACCAAGCTCCTGTAGTGATGGCAATACAGATACTGCTATGACGACCACGTCAGTGTCATTGGCTTTGATGATGAGGGACTTGCTACCTTTCATTGCTGCATCCCTAGCATGCACAAATATTCATGTGTCTGCTTCCTCATGACAGCATGGAGCCACAGCTTCTTGGGACTTCTCTGTGTTGCTAATGGCATCTTCTGCCTTTGTCACAACCACGTTGCTTGTCGTCTGTGCTTCACATATTTTCTCCGCGAGAAAATGGAATAGTTCTGTCTTGTTTTTGTCATCTCGCAGAAGGCTTCTCCAGTTTTGGGGAGTCTTACTGGTTCCTGTAACTCTTCTCCTGATCCCCTGTCCTTGTTTCGACCTGGCTTCAGACTTCAGACTTGACTTTTTGTACACATCAAACACTACATCCACCCTATTGTATTTGGCACCATAGAATTCCACTTTGGGCAGGATGTCTTCTCTGGCATAGGCATCAAAAGTCTTTGAGGTGCGTGGAGGCAGGGCATTGATCAGTGCTGAGCCATCTATGATGATAGCCAGCTGTGACTTCTGATATGTATGAAGCTTGCCATTGTCACTGAGGGAGGCAGGAGCTGACTGGTTCTTATGCTTGAAGAATTCTTGCAAGTCATACTGTCTGTTCTGACTGGAGATGAAGAGTCGCGAGAACAGCTGACAGTCATCTTTCAGTACCTTCTCTTTGGAACTGCTAACAACGTGGTCATGTTTGAAGAAGGAGGATCTGTTTTTCTTGATTGGATGGTAGAACAGACATTTACCTTCATTCTTTAGTCCCTCTCAGAATGAGTGGAATTGCTCTTTTCCTCTCTCATGGTGTGTACCAACCATTTTAGCAATATCTGGATCTACAATGTTCTTTGTGTCTAACACCAGAAGGTCAGATGACTCTTCTTGGAAAGGGTTGCCCATCTCCTGCAGCACCTTGGAATGTGCTTCCACCTTCTCAAAGAAAGATTTCTGTGCACTCAGGGTCTGCTCATGATGTCGGCTGCTGGTGGTGGTTCCATCTTTTGCACCTGACGCAGCTTCATATCCAGCAACAAGACGACTCACTTCAGGTCCAGCCACCATCCACCTACGAAGTGCTGCTGGGTCAATCCAATTGCTCCTCCATCGCCTTTAATCACTGCATTGTTTTGTTCATGGGCTTGATCAATAGCAATGGCAGAGAACTCTCTTCCTGACTTGTGGACAGCAAAGTTCCTATTGTAGAACTCCCTCGCTACCTCTGGATGTTGTTGCTCAAGGCACATCATGTTTCGAAGGTGAATTGGAAGCCATCGGGCATAATTAACATTGTTGTTCGCAAAGAAGTAGGGAATCAGCTCTGAGAGTGTTTCAAGGTAGAGTTTGAAATTGCCTTCCCTGAATGAGCGGATCAACATGAAAATGGTGAGCTCCATGTCCAGCACAAGGCTCCAGAATTGGAACTGTGAACTCTCAAGCCTCCGTTGTTTACACCAGTCTTCAGAGCTCAAAGTTGACCTTTCAGACTCATCAGAGCAATAGTCCTGGTATGCTTCCTTCATCAGTTTGTACAAGCTGCATGCTGTGACTTAATGTGCTATTCTTCTCTTAATTAAACTTGACACAGACAAAAAAGACTCTGCTGTACCAGATGAAGCCACTCCTGCTTCAACAAAGGAACCGGTCCAACCACTGTCTTGTAGTAGCTCTTTTAACCGTCATCTCCTTTTTTGGCAGGATTTACATGTGGAAACTTAAGATCTTCATTCTTATCCTGTTGACAAAGACAACCCTTTCCCAGTCAGTGAGGAATGATTTTTGGTAGGTTTTGTGTTCATAACTATTTTTGATCTTCAGGGCCGAGGGTTTATCCTTTTACCACCCTGATGAGCACTTTCTTGTATGGGATACAACTAGGTTCATGCCTTTTGCTCTACACCTAGTCCGATCGTTCATCCAGTGTCATTAGTCCCGTGCGATCTGTACACCATTCAGATAACTAAAACCCCGTTATCCTTGGCTTGGCTCTCCCGCGCTGGCCCATCCTGCCAATTCAGGTGCGGCTGCTTAACTGATTTGGAGTTGGTTAAGCAGCATTTTGGACACTAAGCTGTTGCAGTATGATATGCTTTTTCTTAGCTGGCACTGATCCCCATGCTGGGTTGCACAGCAGTGATGTCACCAGTTTGCCCTGGTAGTGTCCGTCAATCACTCCCTCACATGCAGAGACCCTCTGCATGCTACCCTCATCTAGGTGGAAAAAACATAAAACCAATACATAAAACCAGTCATAAGTAAGATAAATATACATCTGAGAGTATCAGAAATAGAAAAAATCATCTGAGCATGCTGGAAAACATACATATCGACACTAAGATTATTTAGATTGACCAACTACATCAATTTCTATAAAAAAAATAATCTTTCGAAGGTCAATTTGGCAGCCATCTTGAAAAATGGCCGCCATCTTGGATTTCCATATGGCCAATCAGGCATACTTGACAAGTAGCCCCGAGGGTATGATCATGCCAAATTTCATGCTTGTATCACCATTTGCACGATTTTTACATTATCCGCTCTACTATATACTGGACAGACCTTCCACCAATACCAGCGAGGTGCCAAGAACTGACCAAGTTATTGCAAAAAAGACTGTGGACAGCAATGTAAATGTATCTTCTCTGGTCTCATTTGCATAGCTCTGTGTAGATGCACATGCCAGCAGCTGTAAATATGAGGAGGTGACAAGGCCAATATTAACACATCTATTTCAGTATAGGCTGCAACTCGATTGAAGAAAACTGTAAACTCGAGTGAATAGGTACCTGCACAAAAGAGCTCCTTACTGCCTGAGCCGTGCATGGCACCCTGAGTTAGATTCAGGTGGTCATTCTTCCTGGCCTCACTGCTGTAGGTAGACGTTTCCAGACTCTTCTCCTACTTCAGCTTCTTCGCATTATGGTTTGTGTCTGTTGTTCTTCACACCATAGGCGCTTTGTTTAGTCAGCAGTTTGCCAGGATGTTTTCTTTTCTTAGTTATTTAGGAGGGGGAGTGTTGTTTTGCTAGTTCCGGTTGTATAGGCTTGTGCCTGTGTCCTCCTTGTTTCAGCCATTTTCAGGCTTTTTGCTTTTCCCTGTTTACGGGTCTTAGCCTCCTTCCCCCCCCCTTTTTTTCTTCCTGTGTGGTGCTTCACGCCAAGGGTATCGCTTCGTTTTTTGATTTTCCCCCCGTGAGTGGCCTTCTTTTTCCACCCTCTGTTTGTGTCTTCTCTCATCCAGGTCCATGCACTGAATCGTTACTCAGTTTCGTTGTCTGGCTCGGGTTTTGGAGGCAGAGAGAGACGTCTGTAGTCCCTTCTTCTTCTCTGCTCCATTATTGTATTTCTCCTTTTTGTTTTTACATCCCCAGCTCCAGAAGGTGCCCTGCTCGTCCCCGAGGTATTCGGCCAGGTTCCAACAGAATGGCCACTCCGCCTGTTCAACCCACACCCAGTGCATGGAGGATGACAAGTTCGACCCGAGTCACTGTACTGTGTTCTCTAAGTGGGTGGCATGGCTTCCCGCGACGCCGACAAAGATGTAGACACCTCCCACATTTTCTGGCAACAGCTTCGGCACTGTTGGGCGGCAGCCTCCAATTCCGCCAGACTCTGGGGCTCCCCTCTCTCCTGGAGAGACCAGGATCTCTGTTCTCGGTTGAGGATGTGCTGCCACCGAGGCCCCTCGGGTAGAGAACACTCTACCAAGGACCCCAGACCTAGCTCCCCTTCTCCGGCTTCCCAGTCGGCCACTGGGGAGCTCACCTCTCCCCGCCCTGGGGCTTCAGGCTCACCATAGCTCGCCCCCTTGCCCTTCCGGAAGTCGAGTGCTTACTCCTCCTCCTCCTCCAGTCGCCACCGCCACTGCCACTGCTCCATGAGTCCCGCTAGTCCTTCTATAACAGGCACCACCGCCCCAAGTCGCCTAGGACAGCAGCCAACGGGAAGCAGGCTTGCTTGGAGGAAGTAGCAATCCTCGAACCCCGCGACTCCACCAGAGCCCCAGCTGGGTTGTCCCAGCAGCGCAGAGTGTTCTTGGAAAGGCGGTCCTCATCCCCCTCCGGACCTCCACCTTCACCAGCCCTCGCCAGGTGGCTCGGCTAGGACGGACCCTTCCTCCCTACAGACTTCCTATGGCACCCTCCCCCCGGGCCAGGTGACCTCCCACGGCGCCGCCAGGTAGGACGGCCCCTCTACCTACTCCATCGCTCCGTCTAGGCCGGTCCCCAGCAGTCCAGATGTCATAGCTGGAGATGCTGGCCACACCGGGTAGTGCACCCACACCTCCCAGCCCTGCCACTGAAAATGTTGGAGGCTCTGTCTTCCTGGTTCGGGGAGCAGCAGCAATAGTAGCAGGAGCGGCAGCAGCAACACCAATAGCAGCGGCAGCAGCAGCAGGCCCATGCCCCCTCCACCCAACATCTTGTAGCACGGAGATCCTGCCCTGAATCGGCTGCTTGTGCAATTAACCAGGCCGTTCAGATATATTCATTATTTGGGTTTAAGTAACGAAACCCAAACGGTAGTTCTTTGTTTTATTATAAAAGGGTTGTATATATAATTCCTGAGTGTAGATCGACCGTAAGTTCCACTGTTTAAGAGTGAATGAGAAAGGGACGGCGTTTATGTATTATAAACGTTAGGTCTCGTCCTTTCGATATAAGTTGATGTGAACGACTCATGAGTAGTGACCCATCGAGGGAGAACGGTATGGGTACGTCGTTCCCCCTCGAGGGAAGACGGAGCCATCCACTGCGGCTCTCAAATAACGTCTTCCTCTAGTCAAGGATATCAAACTACTGCTCGCTTCAGGTGGCCAGAGAGCCGGCTACTTATGCCTTTTCTCAGCATAGTATGACGCAGCTTCCCGTGGGCACACCTTATCACATGCATTGAACATGTCACCTCATAGCCAGTGGAAAGTTACAGGGTGGTGGATCTGAATATAATATCAGATGTATTGACCCATTTATATAATATGTTCTGTTGATGAGACAGGGGCCCATTACAGCCCTCGCTCACCCTCCCCGGACCCATTAGTGTTCTCGGAGTCCAGTTCCGAGCCGAAGGGGGCCAGGTCCTCACAGGGGCTGTCTGACTACTCAGACTCGGACCAGGAGCCGGTCTCAGCAACCTCTTCAGCCTTACAAGGCCCAGGCCTTCATCAGAAGAAGGAACCCCCCCCCCACCCATCCCCCCCCCCCCCGGGACAGGAGACCCTCCATGGTGCCGCCGGGGGGGGGGGGGGGGAACGGCCTCTCTAACTGCTCCTACACTCCGTCTGGGCCGGCCCCAGCCACCCAAACATTGCAGCCGGAGACGCTCCCCCCGACCCCCTCCCGGGCAGTGCACCCACCCTCCTAGCCTTGCCACTGGAGATGTTGGAAACTCTGTCTTCCTGGTTCTGGGTACAGCAGCTGCAGCAGTAGCAGGCCTAGGTCACCTTCAACTAACCTCCTGTGGTACGGGGATCCCACCCTCGCCCCCACTCCCGGGCCCTTCAGTGTTCTCGGAGTCCGGTTCCAAGCCAAAGAGGGCCGGGTCCTCACAGGGGCTACCTGACTAATCCGACTCGGACCAGGTGCCGGTCTCAGCAACATCTCCAGTCCTTACAAGGCCCAGGCCTTAGTCAGGTGGAGGGAACTTTCCCTCAACTATGGGCGCTCCCCTCTCTTTTAACCTTATGCCCCGGGTGACGTTCCAGAACGTCCGCCTATTCTACAAGGCTGGTTAGAAGGAATATTCATCTGCAGCCGCAGGAAATACCTGTTCTTTGTTTAATTGATTGTTTTGTTTTAAGTAATTGTTTGACTCCAGTGCTATTATTTATTATTTGTGTGAGTGGTGTCAGGAGTTAGCTTTTTGTGATTATTTTCTTAGTAAAGAGATGTCAATCTCTAACGGTTGTTTATTACCCCTTGGGAACCCATGGTTCTTGATTTTCCTTTTTATAAGATCCCAAAGGCCAGGCCTTTATAAGTGGCGACCTTGCCAGGATAGTCTCTTACCTTGGTTTCTGAGGGTTAATATTCGTTACCTGGGATTGTTCTAAGTCGCCGTGTGCGCACCTCTTGCTGTCTGAGGCCCTGAAGTAAGTGTTGTGTGGTGTTCATCCCTTCCTTCTGTTGTACTAATTTTGTTGTTCTACCTCATACTAGAGAAGTCAATTAGTGTTGGTTGGGGTGCACTGTGGCTGCCATAGCATTTTGTTGTTGATTCACCTGGTGTGGTTTTATTCCCTGAGGTGATTTAATTGGGCTGGGTGTGAAACAAGGTTTCCTCCAGCCGCATCGAAGCATTTAATGGTATGATTGAGCCACTAAGTAGTTACTTTTGGCTATTTGCTGGGTAAGTTGTTTAATTTGTCACTTTGGCTCTTGGCCTTTGGTATCATTATGTCTAGTTTTGAGGATTTGAAAGATCGAGCGGTGGCCCTGGGTCTGAGAGGTGCGGAAGTTGGTCGATATGTGATTTCTCAACAAACTGCCGAGAGAGAGGAGCGCAACAGAGATAGAGAGGAATGCAAAAGAGAGAGAGATAGAGAGGAATGCAACAGAGAGAGAGATAGAGAGGAATGCAACAGAGAGAGAGAGAGAAAGAGAGAGAGTTAGAGTTAGCTAAGTTGCAGGCAGAAAAGGAAATAGAACTAGCTACGATTAATGCTCAAAGTAGACCAGAATCCTCTGGCCCTATGCAAGATAATGTTGTAAAACCTAGTTTGCCTGTTTATCATGACGGGGAAGACATCGCCACTTACCTTGTTAGGTTTGAACGGGTAGCTGAGCTGCTTGGTGTGGACAAAGATAGCTATGCTGTAAGATTAGGTAGCTTACTGAATGGAAAGCCGGTGCATATTTATACGTCCTTGTCTTCCGACATCACTAGAGATTACTCTTTGTTGAAGCAAGCTCTCTTGCGAGGTTTTAACAAGACTTCTGATGGTTATCGTGTTAATTTCTGCACAGCAAAGATTAGGGCAGGGGAAACTTACCAGCAATTTTCAATCCACCTATGTCGTTTGTTTCAACAATGGCTAGAGGCGTCAGAGGTTGATGAAACCTTTGTGTCTCACACGAACTTTATGATATTGGATCAGTTTCATCAAGGAACGCAGGCCACCATCGCTAGGAGAAGCTGCTCAACTTGCTGACAACTGGGCGTCCGCTCGCAACGTCTACCTCAAGTCTCCAACTCCTCCAGTGAAGATCACGAAGCCTCCGGCCTCCAAGGAACCATTCCCAAGAGTAGAGAGGAGACGTTTACCTGCCGTGCTGTGCCACAACTGTGGAGAAGAAGGGCACATCCCTTCTTGCTGTCCCAGGAATCCCCGCGCCTTCAAATCTACCAACATTCCTCAGCCCAGTTACAAGGTGGGATCTGTTTCGAAGACAGGAGCTGTCCTCGTTATTTTGTCAGCGGAACGATAAATGGGTCTTGGGCATCTACTATAATCAGGGACACCAGTTGCTTATGCATTATTGTCTGTGAGGAAGCCTTGCCTGACGCTGACGTATCCAGCTGCTCGAAGGTTAGTGTCGCCAATTACTTAGGCCGTGTTGACCAGTTCCCTGTTGTTAGGTGCTACCTGCGTTGCCCCTATTTCATTGGTCTGATGTGGTACGAGCGCCCATTAAATTCGCTGGTGTTCCCATTGGTAATGTTCCCGGAGTTCGTGACCCTAATGACCCGGAACCCTTAAAACTCTCCTCGCCACTAGGGCAAGTCTCCTCACCACCTGCCGACGTCGCCTCGCCACCGGCACACGCCACCTCCACCTCCAGCAAAATCCCAAGCTGTGGAGACACGGTTGGCGAAGGTGAAACGACTGCATCCCCTTGTTCTGCCGAAATTGCAGCCACTGACTGTGACACCCAAGGAGTTTGCCAAGCTTCAAGCCTCGTGTACCACTCTGACAGGGGTGAGGGAGAAGGTGACTTCTGGGGAGGACGATCAGGCTAGAGATGGGTCTGTCCACAAGTTTGTTTGTATTGATGGTCTGTTGCATAGTTCTAAGTAGGTCAGGTTTTCCTGGTTGTTTCTGTTAATTGTCATAACATCATACTCTCTGTAGCTCACGAGATCCCCCTAGCAGGACACTTTTCTCATAGGAAAGCTTATATGAAGGTTTCCGATCAATTTTACTAGCCAGGTATGGGAGCGGATATTAGAGCCTTTTGTAGGAGTTGTGATCGGTGCCAGCGTTTGTCCGCCAAGGGTCGAGTCCGTCTTGTTCCTCTTAAACCTTTACCCATCATTAAAGAGCCATTTTCTCGGGTAGCCATAGATTTTGTTGGACAGCTCTCACCCCTTCCTCTAAGAAGCCTAAATTATATCAAGCTAATTTGTTAAAGAAATATCATCACAGGGCACCACATTAACTTTGCTCGTGTCCTTGACGACATTTCCAAGCTGGAGTCAGTCGAGGCACTACCCTGGGAGAGTTCGTCTGAAGTTCAGGCGCCAGACTCGGATGATCTCGGTTGCCAGTTATCGATTACACCAGATGGTATAGAAGAATCCTCTACAACTGGCAATGGCCCCAAACTTGAACCTGGACTAAAATGGATCCCACGTGCAGTTCCTTGATACGGACTTACGATATTTGGATATCATGTTACCACTATTTTAATGTGACCTTTCTCTATTTTTATTTTGCTCTGTATATTTAACCATTTGTTGCAGGATTGTTATATGATTTATTGGTACTAATCTTAAGTTTAATCTACCTTATACTAGATTTTTGTTGGAGGAGCTGTGTAAGGGCTGCAATGAGTGGAATGGTTGTCCACCGCTCGTTTGCTTGTTCTCAGCCTCACTAGTGGGGGAGACGGAGGTGAGAAGGTCGCTGCTGCCTCGTCGCACGAAGACACGATCCAGCCTTCACCACAGCTGTTACTTCAACCCGCTGTTCGATTCCAACTCTGGTTGTGTACTCATCTGAGATACCTAGGGCTCGTGGGATGATTCCCCAGTCCTTCACTATTCTGCTGTCAACTCCAGTCACCTATTCCAGCTACGGCCACGGCTGCCACGTGATCGCCACTTCCTCCACGTCCTATCCACCATCCGTGCCCTGGCGTCTCTCTTGTGTGGCAAGACATCGCCTACTAACGCCGGCGCCAGGTGAGGAAGCGGCCCTGGACCTTCCCCCTGAGAGCGGATCACTGCGTTACCAGAACATTTTACAGGGCTGGTTAGAAGGAAGATTCATCTGCAGCCGTAGGAAATACCTGTTCTTTGTTTTATTGATTGTTTTGTTTAAAGTAATTGTTTGACTCCAGTGCTGTTATTTAATATTTGTGTGAGTGGTGTCAAGATATAACTTTTTGTGATTATGTTTTTAGTAAAGAGATTTCAATCTCTAACGGTTGTTTATTACCCCTTGGAAACCCATGGTTCTTGACTTTCCTTTTTTATAAGATCCTGATTAGGCTGGCAAGGAATTTATATCCCAAAGGCCAGGCCCTTACACTCACCTCACTAAATTGGGGGCTTTGAAGCTTACTGAAAAGTCTATTTTCAGTGAGTGAGCAAAGGTAGTCCATGCACTTATCCCGCCCTTCCTTCAGCTCTATCCCCCTGCTATTCCTGATGTAGGTTTTGGAAAGTAATGACCACCTGAATCTAACTCAGATACGCCGTGCACGGCGCAGGCAGTAAGTAGATCTTCTGCGCAGGTACCCATTGTCTCAAGTTTACAGTTTTCTTCAAGCTAGTAGCAGCTTAAAGTGATTTAGATGTGTTAATATTGGCCTTGTCACCTCCTAAAATAGTAAGTGCAATAGCTTCGCTCACTCACCGTAAAAAAGGCTTTCCAGCAAGCTTCAAAGCCCCTATTATAACAATATCTCCCAAGGATATAAGCAAAATCTAAACATGTTTCTCATTGTTTAACTAAGAATCGCTTACACTTAAAGAGGTAAAAGTATGTGCAGAACCGTTACTTTGTGCATAGAATACATATCTGAGGGTTCTAAAACAAGTATAATCTGTTCCAGCAGAGATTGCACAGATTGCCCAATAATAAATCATTATAAGTAAAATATGTTTTCGGTTAGGAAAATTTGACAACCATCTTGGAAAATGGCCGCCATCGTAGAATTTTTAATGTCCAATCGGATAGATTTGGTAAGTACCCCAAATTGAATGTCCATACCAATTTCCATGCTCGCATAATCATTTGCATGATTGTACCTGTTAACTGCTCGGCAATACCCCCACTTCTACCACACCACTAACCCCGTCACTACCACACCACTACCCTCGCCACTGCCATACCACTAACCCCTCCACTACTACACCACTAACCCCGTCACTACCATACCAATACCGCCACCACTATCACACCAATACCGCCACCACTACCACATCAGCAACACCACTATCCCCGCCACTACCACATCACCAACATCATTACCCCCACCACAAGCACTCCTCCAACACCATTATTACACCACTACCCCCACCCCTACCACACCAACATCACCACCAATACCACTACCCCCACTACTACCACACCACCATCACTACCATTCCCACCACTACCACACCACCATTACCACTACCACAAAAGCAACACCACTACACTCAACCACTACCACACCAGCAACACCACTACCCCCCACCACCACCACACCAGCAACATCATCTCCACACCAGCAGTACCACTACCATACCAGCAATACCACTACCACACCAACATCACTACCCCTGCTTCTACCACACCACACCTCCTGCAGCCCTATTACACGATCACGACCATTCCCCTTTTGCTACACAGACAGCGCGACACACACACACACACACACACACACACACACACACGTACATGGGATGGCAATTTCCAGGGGCCTTTGAAGCCCTCAACTCATCTCAGGTGTTTTATCCGAGCGCTTTGATGATGCTGGTCTCTCTCTCTCTCTCTCTCTCTCTCTCTCTCTCTCTCTCTCTCTCTCTCTCTCTCTCTCTTTGGTTGGTTGTTCAAGGGACCCATAGTCTCAGAGATGAAAATAATTGCGTATAAGTATTATATTTTACTGCCACTTCATCATTATTTTCATTAACCAGAGTTGCAAAATAGGGCCTTGAAATTACATAATGAAATACCAAACACTTTCTGAACCCTTGAAGTGCTACACTACCTTCACTGACTGCACTATAGGGAAGGTAAGTTGTAGCTTAAGTAGAAGTGCATATGTAATACCACACAAACTATGGGTCTGAAAAGGTGGAGTCTGCTATATGTTAGATAACGAGCAGTGGCAAGACTACTCTCAATAAGACGACTTTCTTGTTTCTCTAGAGTGACTAGACTGTAGAGTCTAACTCTAGTTTAACCACAGTTTAGGGTGAGTTGGCTTATCGTTTCTTTTCTGAATATACGTTTATATTTCTTGTGGAGAGAAATAGGGTGACAAAGAGCTCTACTAGTACGAAGGGCTTGTGGTTTGAGTTTAATGCTTTCTTCTCAGAGAACGGAATAGGGTCATAGCTCAAGGTTCAAGAAGCCACAAGTCCAGAAAACAGTGAGGCAAACTTTTTCGGAGTGAGAATTGTGAACTCTTGGAACAACCTGCCACCAGAAAGTTTTGCGACGGCACCAAGCGTGAGCTCTTTCAAAACCAGGCTTCACCAATATTGGAACAGGCTCGAACAGGCTCAGATACATTCAGGAGCCAGTCCACTCCCAGTACTTGCCAACAGTGCGTAACTACTACCTACTACCTACTATCAGTAGGTAGTAGGCAACTACCAAACAGGGAGGTACTACCGCCTGGGAAGATATTGGAAGCATAATCTATTGTCTAATGCTAGACCATGCTGCCATCTGGCATCACGAAAATTGTGACCAAGTCCCAGGTTGCTGATCTGACTTTCTGCCTCATTTACACACAATTGCAGGGTATCAATTGTTTCTCTTACCATTGACAACACAACATACATATATTGTTTCTCACTTTTGATCTTTTTTTTAATTTTTTTAATTCTTTATTATATTATTATTATTATTATTATTATTTTTTTTTTTTTTTTTTTTTTATTACATTTTCGCCCCCCAGGCCCCGATGTGGGTCAGTGACCTGTGCCCGGGTAGGCTAATCCCCGTAAAAAAAAAAAAAAAAAAAAAAAGAGACGTTCCCGACCGCCCAAGCGGCTAACAATTTGATTCATCCTTAAATTTATATTATGTGATTTTCACTTTGTGACGATTATATTTTCCAATATGTTCAGCGAATTGCTTTGAATTAAGATTATTAGCCACATTACATGGGAATCTGTGAACCTGTTTAAGATTTTTTGGATCAAATTCATTATCAGTTCCACTCTTTCACTCTTTGGTCGCCTCTAGTATTCTTATTGTACAGTCCCTTTAAGAATTTCGTGATACGCTGGCGGTGGAAGGTGCATAGCCTGTTGCACCCTTCGTGGACATCTGGTTACTACATCCGGGAACCAGCAGACGGGAGGACCAGCTATCAATTCCTGAACCATGTCCACGCCCAGTGGGAACTCTGCAGGCATAGGCCAGAGTTTATTCGTGATGTTGTATCTGCTAAGCCAGATAGGTTGCATGCAGTTATTGAGAAGGGGGGGAAGCTGGGCGAGGTATTAAATAATAATGTGAAAATCTATTTCATTTGTCCTTCTAAAGTGTGAGTATTTCATTATTGTTAAATAGACATTAGTAACTAATAATACGCAGACTAAAATTTATTCATACACAGGCCTGTTCCAGCTCCATCTCTAACGCCAATGAGAAACATGATACTCTGAAGCTTGTGAACAAATTTTTCAGAAACTCATTTATATAGTGTTTGTCTTTTTAGAAATCGTACGCTACAATTAAATTAAATTTGAAAATAAAAACCAGTGAAAACGCTTTAGAATTGGGCAAAGTAACAATTTTCTATCACTATTACAACCAACACTAATACACCGAACGGATAATACAAGAGACTTGATAAGAAATGGAAACATGGGAAAATGGAAACAGGGAAAATATATACAGTATATGGCGACTCCTAGATCATTATGAGCAGTTAATGTCGTCTCCTAGATCATAATGAGTCGCTAATGTCATCTAGATCATTATGAGCAGTTAACGGCGTTTCCTAGGTCATTATGAGCGGTTAATGTCGCCTGCTAGATCACTATGAACAGTTAATGTCGTCTCCTATATCATTATGGGCGATTAATGTCGTCTCCTAGATAATTATGAGCATTGAATGGCGACTCCTAGAATATCATGAGCAGTGTATGTCGTCTCCTAGATCATTATGAGCGGTTAATGTCGTCTCCTAGATCATTATGAGTGGTAAATGTCGTCTCCTAGAACATCATGACAAATTTTTGGCGTCTCCTAGATCAATATGAGTGGTTACTGTTGTCTTCTAGCTCATTATGAGCGGGTAATGTCGCCTCCTACATCATTATGAGCAGTTAATGTCGTCTCCTAAAACATTACGAGCGGTTAATGGTGTTTCCCAAAACATCATGAGCGGTTAATGGTGTGTACAAAAACATCATGAGCGGTTAATGGTGTCTCCCAAAACATTATGAGCAGTAAATGACGTCTCGCAGAACTTTATGAACAGTTAATGGCGTCTCATAGAACCGGTTAATGGTGTCTCCCTGAACATTATGAGCGGTTAATGACGTCTCCTAGATCATTATCAACGGTTAATGTTGTCTCCCAAAACGTCATGAGCGGTTAATGGCATCTCCTAAAACGCCATGAACGGTTAATGGTGTCTCCCAAAACATTATGAGCAGTTAAGGGCGTCTCCTAGATCATTTTAACGGTTAATAGCGTGTCCCAGAACATTATGAGCGGTTAATGGCTTCTCCCAAAACATTACGAGCAGTTAATGGCGTCTCCTAGATCATTATGAGCAAATAACGTCGTCTCCTATATCATTATGGCCGGTTAACATCGTCTCCTATATCATTATGGCCAGTTAATGTCGTCTCCTAGATCATTTTCAGAATTTGTCCCGAAATGTCCCGCTTCATTAACGAAAGAATAAATTTTGACACAAGAATTCGAAACGTTTTTGAGAGAGGTTGACAGTGGCACAAAAAATAATGTTTGGCAACTTAGCCTTCCAAATTCGTATGATTCCTCTCCTGTTCCGGCTGCATGCATAGATGTCATACGTTACGTGATACATTTAATATTTTTCGTTCACATAAATGTAAAATTCTGTTTGTTGCCGTTTATAAAGGTCTTTACCGATATAAAAAGTGCATTGCAATGTCACAGTGGTTTTTGGACATCATATATTGCATTATAGTTCTCTATATATAATGTACAAACATAGAAAATGTATACCAACAAGAGAGGGAAATTTACGAAAATAGGCGGAAAACTGCAGCTGTAGGTTATGCTGCTCACTGAATCTCCAGTGTTGGTCAAACCGCTTGGAGCATTACATGCGTATGATGCACAGATAATTTGGAAAGTTATTTTTGTGTTGGACAGTTTTTCTTCAATTTGGTTGGGAAAATGCCCAAGTGAAAGTGTACTTATAATTTCTCCCTGCATTCAAAATACCCCTTTCTTAAAAAATCGAAGACAGAAAGTGGTGTACGGTGTATGAAATGTAACAGAGTTTAGAATTACACACGGTGGAGATAATGATATTGCTAAGCATCTGATCTCACAAAAACACAAACTGGTGATGTCAGTGCCTCGTCTGGCAAAACAGTCACTACATTTTTTTAAAAGAGTTACTAACATTTTCAGGACACTTAATACTTACTTAGGCAGAGAATTGATTGGTATTTGTTGTTGTGCCCACATTTTACACAATGCTTTGCAGACTGCCTGCGACTCTTTGCCAATTGGTGCGGAAACAGTTAGAGTAGAAGACTTGAAGGACTTCTGCGGTTTTGTGGAAATTGAATATAAACAGATACTGGGTACAGTTAAACAAGATGGTTAGCACTAATGCCTGCTGTTGAGAGAATTCTTGGAATGTTTCCTGGCTTAAAGTCGTATTTACTCAGTCAAAGCTTTTTGTCCTGTTGTCCTAAAGTAGAAGCTATGATTGCAATCAATGATTTTATGCAAAATCTGGAATCCAAGAAAGACAATGTATTTTTGCCACATTCAGTGAGGGTTCTAGCAAACAAACTCGACGATGGATTAATTGACTCATCGGCATTGAAGAAAACAGCTACAGATGACACATGTGTTCAATATTCAGGCCAGTGGTCAGGTCACTTGCAAGACTTTGCACATATTCAGTGGGCCTCATTAAAGCAAATACCCAAATGGCAAGATGTTGAGAAAACAATGGGTTTTGCTGCAGAAAAGAAATTATATGATTCAAGGTTTGATACTGAGTTATTTGACGAGTTTTGCTGTGTTACAAGTTATATTTCTCAGGAAAAAGTGTCAAAGTGGAATGTAGCTAAGTTACCTACAGACCAGCGCTGGGTAGAAACGTTCACTCATTTCAAGGACGGAGATATTACCCACCAGCACATGTTGAAATTGGTTCAGTTCATTCTGTCTTCCTGGAGCAAATTCATCTACCGAAGGTGTTTTTCTCTCAAATGAACAAACTGTGGACATTTGAAAAATCACATCTAAACGTCTCAACCCTCAAAGCCTTACTAGTCACGAAAGTTAACTTCAAGCAAACCTGCCTGGAATTCTACAATATCCTAAAATCAACTACAGGGATGTTAAAACAAATCTTATCCGGTGAAAAGCACGGTGAAAAGTACGAGCATTAGAAAATATGTAGGCAAATACCCTTATTATGTACAATTATTCTGGTTTTGGATCAAATATAACTTTATAATCGGTGTTGGTGTGTGGGTTGAAGGGTTTTTCTTTCATGATTTTTGGTATGTCCCGCTTTTAGCTCCAAGAAATATGGTCACTTTACCTCCCAGAACATTATGAGCGGTTAAAGGCGTCCCCTAAAACATCATGAGCGGTTAATGGTGTCTCCAAAAACATCATGGGCGGTTAATGGCATCTCCTAAAACATCATGAGCGGTTGATGGCACCTCACAGAACATTACGAGCGATTAATGGGCGTCTCCTAGATCCTTGTGAGCGGTTAATGGTGTCTCCCAGAACATTGTGAGCGGTTATTGATATCTCCTAGATTATTATGAGCGGTTAATGGCATCTCCTAGAACATCATGAGCGGTTAATAGCGTCTCCCAGAACATTATAAGCGGTTAATGGCGTCTCTCTGAAGATTAAGAGCAGATAATGGCGTCTCCCAAAACATTATGGGCGCTTAATGGCACCTCCTAGCTCGTTATGAGCTGTTATTAGCGTCTCCCAGAGCTGTATGAGTGGTTATTAACGTCTCCTATAACAACATGAGCGGTTAATGACGCCTCCAGTAACATCAAGAGCGGTTAAAGGCGTCTCCTAGAACATCATGAGAGGTTAAGGGCGTCTCCTAGAGCATTATGAGTGGTTAATGGCGTCTCCAAAAACATCATAAGCGGTTAATGGCGTCTCCTAGAACATCATGAGTCTTTTATGGTGTCTCCCAGAACGTTATGAGGGGTTATTGGCGTCTCCCTGAACACATTAATTCCCTTATCCTCCTCTTCTTCCTCACTCCCACATTCACTCCCTTTTCCTCCTCTCCCCCTCACTCCCACATTCACTACCTTATCCTCCTCTTCTCCCTCACTCCCACATTTACTCCTCTATCTCCTCTTCTCTCTTACTCTCACATTCAACCCCTTATCTTCCTCTTCTCCCTCACTCACACATTCACTCCCTTGTCTTCTTCTTCTCCCTCACGCATACATCTATTCCTTTATCCTCCTCTTCTCTCTCACTCATACATTCATTCCTTTATCTTCCACTTCTCCCTCACTCACACATTCACTCCCTTGTCTTCTTCTTCTCCCTCATGCATACATTTATTCCTTTATCCTCCTCTTCTCCCTCACTCCCACATTCACTCCCTTATCCTCCTCTTCTCCCTCACTCCCACATTCAATCCCCTGTCCTCCTCTCTCTCACTTCAACGTCGGCAGGATCGATGCCTTTACCAGGGCGCCTCACTTAGCATTCCAAATTGTCGTCCCTTTGATGTCTAGCCCGCGACTCTCTAGCCCCGGGCGGTGCACATGCGACCCCTGCTGTGTGGTGGTGCACTTGCGGCCCCCGCTATGTGGTGGTGTACATGTGACCCCTGCTGTGTGGTGGTACACATGCGGCCCCTTCTTTGTGGTGGTGTACATGTGACCCCTGCTATGTGGTGTACACATGCGGCCCCCGCTGTGTGGTGGTGTACATGTGACCCCTGCTATGTGGTGGTGCACATGCCGCCCCCGCTGTGTGGTGGTGCACATGTGGGTCCCGCTGTGAGGTGGTGCACATATGGCTCCGGTTGTGTGGTGGTACACATGTGTGCCCCACTGTGTGATCTTGCACATGTGGCCACTGCTGTGTGGTGGCACACCTGTGACCCACGCTGTGTGGTGTTGCACATGTGGCCCCCGCTGCGTGGTGGTGCATATGTGGTCACAGCTGTGTGGTGGTGCACATGTACACCCCACTATGTGGTGCTAGTGCACATGTGGTCCCCTCTATGTGGTGTTACACATGTTCCCCTCCCTGTGTGGTGTTACACATGTGACCCCCGCTGTGTTATAGTGCATATGTGATCCCCGCTGTGAGGTGGTGCACTTGTGACCTCTGTTATGTTGTAGTGCACATGTGACACCAGTGTGTGGTGGTGCACATGTGACCCACGCTGTGTGGTGGTGCTTATGTGACCCACGCTGGGTAGTAGAGCACATGTGACCCCCGCTTTGTGGTGGTGCACATGTGGCCCCCGCTATGAGGTTGTGCACATGTGCCCTCCACTGTGAGGTGATGCATATGTGCCCCCCGCTGTGAGGTGGTGCACATGTGCCCTCCACTGTGAGGTGATGCACATGTGCCCCCCGCTGTGAGGTGGTGCACATGTGCCCGCCACTGTGAGGTGATGCGCATGTTCCCCCCCGCTCTGGAGTGGTGCACAAATGACCCACGCTATGTTCTAGTGCACATGTGATTCCTGTTGTGAGGTGCAGCACATGTGGCCCCCGCTGTGTGGTTGTGCAAATGTGACCCATGCTGTATGGTGTTGCACATGCGACCCACGCTGGGTGGTAGTGCACATTTGACCCACGCTGGGTGGTAGTGCACATGTGGCCCCCGCTGTGAGGTGGCGCACATGTGGTCCCCGTTGTGTGATGGTGCACATTTGGTCCCTGTTGTGTGGTGGTACACATGTGGTCCCCGGTGTGTGATGATGCAAATGTGGCCACTGCTATATGGTGGTGCACATGTGGGTCCCGCTGTGTGGTGGTCCACATGTGGGTCCCGCTGGGTGGTGGTACACATGTGGTCCCCGTTGTGTGATGATGCAAATGTGGCCACTGCTGTGTGGTAGTACACATGTGGTTCCTGCTGTGTGGTGGTGCACATGTGGCGTCCGCTGTGTTGTAGTACACATATGGGTCCCGTTTTATAGTAGGGCACATGTGGTCTCCGCTGTATGGTGGTGCACATGTGGCGTCCGTTGTGTTTTAGTACACATGTGTGCCCCGCTGTGTGATATTGCACATGTGGCCCACTTTAAAGTGTGGTGCACATGTGGCCTCGCTTTATAAATTGGAATGACTTATTACATACATTGGTGGCTTAACAAACGCCTTCATTAGAGAAAGGTGAAGGAACATACAGTGAACATACAGATTAATGTTTACACACGTAGATCATGTAAGCTGAGGTGTTGAACAGCAGACACGTAGTGTAGTAACTCCCCCACAGATGGCGTTATGAGAGGCATCACGTGGAGTACTAGTTCCCTCACATGTGGTGTTATGAGGGGCTTGACGTGGTGTAGTAATTCCCTCACAGATGGTGTTACGAGGGGCCTGATGATGTAGTAGTTACCTCACAGATGGTGTATGAGGGGCCTGATGATGTAGTAATTCCCTCACAGATGGTGTTATGAGGGGCCTGAGGTGGTGTAGTAATTCCCTCACAGATAATGTATGAGGGGCCTGGTGTGGTGTAGTAATTCCCTCACAGATGGTGTTATGAGGGGCATCACATGGCGTAGTAATTCCCTCACAGATGGTGTTATGAGGGGGCATCACGTGGTGTAGTATTTCCCTCACAGAAGGTGTTATGAGGAACTTCACATGATGCTGTAGCAACTCATTCACTACATGGTGTCATAGCATCATGGGGACACCACGTGGTCTGAGGTGTGGTCCCATGCCTCTCTATCGTGGAGTCTCAGGGGAATTATCACTGGGTACCTGGGACCTCACTGTGTGAAGGTCAGCTTAGGTAAGACTCAACTGCCGAGTTGTTTTTCACTGACTTAAGCACTGTTCACCACTATTCAACACTGGTTCCATACCTTTCCCAAATGAAATAGTAACTTCTGGCGAGAACTTGTTGATATTCCGGTGGGGAGGAGGGTTCAGGGGAGGGAGTTGGTATGGGCCAACATAACAGTTGACATGGCTGCCGCTGAGCAGACCCAGGTGAGTCTGACCCGACTTGACCCGTCGGTGGTGGTATACATGTGACCCCATTGTATGGTGGTGCACATGTGGCCTCCGCTGTATGGTACAGTGGAGCATATGTGGCCCCTTCTGTGTTGTGGTTGTGGTGGTGGTGTACATGTGGCCCCCACTGTGTGGGAGTAGTAGTGGTATCCACTTGTCACCCGCTGTGTTGTGGTGGTGGTAGTGTGGTAGTGTACATGGGGACCCCATAGGACTTGGGTGTGTTTTCCTGGGGCTGGGATAGGGCATGTAGCTGAGAGGTTAGACAGGGTTTTGTCAGGGGAGGGTACCAATCCAGTAGTGTGTCTTAGTGTGGGAGGAAACGACATAGGAAAGGTTAGGAGTGAGGAACTTTTCAAGAGGTATAGGGAGGCTCTGGGGAAGATTAGAGATAGGGGAGGGATCCCGATAGTATGTGGTGTCTTGCCTAGAAGAGGGGTTGGTCGCGAATGGCTGTCCAGGGCAATTGCTATAAATTGCGGACTGGAAAAACATTGTGCAAACAATGGTTGGGCATTCATTGATAGCTGGCAACGATTCTATGGCAACGACTACCTGTACAGGCCCGACGGAGTACACTTGTCTCGTGAGGGGGTAAAGACGTTGTCTGCATCCCTGGAGCGTGAAATTGTCACTCCAAAGGGGGGGTTTCGCCAGTAGAGAAAGGTCGGGAAAAGTGGGAGTCAAAAAACAAGCAGGTCCTGGGAAGTAAAATTAGTTACTCAGGACAAGGGGTAAAACAGGTCAGGGAAGGGTAGGTTTAAATATATACTATACAAACAGTAGGAGCGCTAGAAATAAAATAGACTTGCTGAGAGCGGTTGTATGAATGTAGACGTCATAGCAATCACCGAAACTTGGATGAATCTGGCGAGCAAAAATTTTTTATCAGAGTACCACATAGAAGGGTACAACCTTTTTCACAAGGACAGGGAAGGTAGGAAGGGGGGAGGGGTCGCACTCTTCGTCAAGGATACATTAAAATGTTGTATCAATAATTCAATAAAGGGTGAAATAGGAACAGAGTCTGTATGGGTAGAAATCATGGACGGAAAAGAAAAACTAATTATGGGAGTGGTTTACAGGCCCCCAAGTCTTAGGAAAGAAGCAGCTCAGCCTATATGGCAGGAAATGAGTAGGGCAGCAAAATATAAGAACCTATGCATTATGGGGGATTTCAACTTCAGAAATATTGACTGGGACAACATTGTAGGTGACTATGAATCTGAAGACTTCCTAGATGCAGTACAGGACAATTTTTTGAAACAACTAATTACAGAACTTACTAGAGGTAACAATATATTAGACCTAGTATTAACAAATGAAGAAAATATTATCAGAGATATCACAGTAGGGGAAGAACTATGTAAAAGTGATCACAGAAAAATCAGGTTCACCCTAAATTGGGAAACAAAAAACAATGACAATATGGTCAGAGTCCCAAACTTTCGGTTGGTGGATTATCAGGGGTTAAGAAGGTACCTTGGTGAGGTCACCTAGGAACAGTCACGTCGGTCCCCATTAGGAAGGGATGAGGTCATAGATGACACAACAATTGATCATGACTATAATATATTCACTTGTATACTACATAAAGCACAAGAACAAAATATACCACACAGAAAAATTAGGTCAAATAAGAATGAGCCAAGGTAGATGACCAGAAAACTTAAACATGAAATAGGAATAAAGAAAGGAATATATAAGAAATTAAAGGGAGGGGAGGAGCAGCTCAGAAATAGGTTTAATGAACTATCTAGGAATGTTAAGAAAAATGAAAGGAAAGCAAAGAGAAACTATGAAATCAAAATAGCAAGAGAATCCAAGGCGAATCCCAAGGGATTTTTCCAGGTATATAGGACAAAGGTCAAGGACAAAGTTGGGCCTTTAAAGCCAGGGAGGGGAGAAGTGATAAATGGCAGTGAATAAATAAGCAAAGCATTGAACAGCTACCTCTTATCAGTTTTCACAGAAGAAATTTGGGATGAAATTCCAGAGGTGGAATTGATATTTAAGGGAAAGGAAGAAGAGAAATTAAAGAATATCACTATCAGAAAAGAGGATGCTCTCAAGAAAATAAATAAACTAAACAAAACAAAATCCCCAGGGCCGGATGAAATTTTCCCTCGAGTCTTGAAAGAGTGTAGGGAACAGATTAGCGGACCCCTCGTAAACTTATTTAAAAAATCATTAGACACCAGAGTTGTGCCAGAGTGGAAACAGGCAAATGTAGTACCCATATTCAAAAAGGGAGACAGAGCATCAGCGTCAAATTACCGGCCGATCAGTTTGACATCAGTAGTGGGGAAATTTCTTGAATCAATTATTGCAGATATCATTCGATCCCATCTAGAGAAAAGCAAATTAATCTACGGCTCTCAACATGGGTTTACAAAGGGAAAATCTTGTCTAACAAATCTGCTGACTTTTTTAGGAAAGTCTTCGAGGTGGTAGATAATGACGAAAATTATGATGTTATTTACTTTGACTTTAGCAAAGCATTTGACAGAGTACTGCATTAGAGGCTTCTGAGAAAAATTAAGGCTCCTGGTATCGAGGGGAAAGTTTTAAATTGGATAAAATCATGGCTCACCGATAGAACGCAGGGGGTCAGCGTAGATGGTGTTAAATCTGAGTGGGGCCGTGTAACCAGTGGGGTTCCCCAGGTGTCAGTACTAGGCCCACTCTTGTTCATAATCTACATAAACGATCTAGATACTGGGATCAGCAGTGACATAAGCAAGTTTGCGGATGACTCCAAAATAGGGCGGCAGATTAATTCAGGGCAGAATGCAAATGCATTACAGGAGGATCTAAATAAACTGCAGGGGTGGTCTGAAAAATGGCAAATGAAATTCAACACCAGCAAGTGCAGCGTACTTAATATTGGAAGAACAAATACTGATAATGTATACAGCCTTAACAACATCAACCTAGAGAAGTCGACTTGTGAAAGAGACCTAGGGGTACTTGTAAGCCCGGACCTATGGCCTAGAAAACAGTGTGATAATGTTCGAAATAAGGCAAACAGAGTATTGGGCTTTATATCTAGAAGTGTAAGTAAAAGGAGTGCAGAGGTCTTATTGCAACTATATCTTGCGCTTGTCAGGCCGCACCTCGATTATGTGGTTCAGTTCTGGTGCCCCTCTTATAGAATGGATATAAATTCACTAGAGTCGGTGCAGCGAAGAATGACAAAAATGATTCCGGGACTTAGAAACCTTTCATATCAGGATATGTTAAAGAAACTTAACTTGCATTCCCTAGAAAGACGAAGAGTGCGGGGAGATATGATAGAAGTATTTAAGTGGGTGAAAGGAATCAATAAAGGGGATATAGATAAAGTTCTTATAATATCCGAGCAGGATAGGACTCGGAGCAACGGATTCAAGTTGGATAAGTTTAGGTTTAGGAGGGAGATAGGAAGAAACTGGTTCACAAATACGGTGGTGGACGAGTGGAACAAGCTTAGCAACTTTGTAGTAAGTGTGGGAACTCTGGAAAGTTTCAAAAGGAGGCTAGATAGATTCATGGATGATAGAGTGTGGAAGTAACTCTCGACATGAGCTGCCATGCACAGGCAAACCGGCCTATTGCAGACTCCTTATTTTCTTATGTTCTTATGTTCTTATGTTCTTATGTATACACTTATCACGCGGTGTTGTGGTGGTGGTGGTAGTGTGGCAGTGTACATGTGGCCACCAAAGAAATGATTCGGGAGATGATTCGCCTCATGACTGATTACACTCAGGACCACTTCCTCGCCCCTTTAGCTCTTCAAATACTGGCATTAATACCATATCTATTTTGTCAGAGGACACACACAAAGACTAAGCACAAAGAAAATGTGGCAGCAATGAAGAGAAGATTGGCAATGTGGAAGACTGGGGCCCTTGATGACCTCTTATGTGAAGCAAGAACACTGCAGAAGAGACTAAAAATTACGGGTGACGGAAAGCAAAACACGGATGATGTGGCAAGAAAATTTGGAAACAAAATGCGTGTGGGAAAAGTGTCTCTTGCGGTAAGATCTCTCACACAGGAATCCTCCGGTGGGGTGATGCCAATAAACAGAGAGATATTAAAACTACTGAAAGAGAAACATCCCCCTGCAAGCGAAGACGAAGGCATCAGGTTCCAGGGTGACTATATCCCACCAAATGCTGTCCTGTTCGAGAAAATAACAGGAGAGATGGTGTGGAAAAAGGCACTGAAGACTCGAGGAGGAGCCGGCCCTTCAGGTCTGGATGCAAACGGTTGGAGAGTCATCCTCAGCACAAACAAGTTTGGCCCTGTAGCGAGCGATCTGTGCACTGCCATTGCCGCCCTTGCAAGAAAGCTTGCATCCTCTTGCTGCCATCACCTCCAGGCCCTGACGGCCTGCCGCCTTATTCCCCTGGAAAAGAAACCAGGATGTAGACCTATAGGGGTGGGGGAAGTGCTGAGGCGGATCATCGGCAATTGCATAATGGATGTGGTAAAGGATGATGTCAGGGCAGCATGATCGTGGTTGTTATAAACATAGTCGTGGTTGTTATAAACATAGTCGTGGTTGTTATAATCATGGTCATGGTTGTTATAATCATGGTCGTGGTTGTTATAATCATTGCCGTGCTTGTTATAATCATAGTCGTGGTTGTTATAATCTTGGTCGTTAGTATTATAATCATGGTCGTGGTTGTTATAATCATAGTCGTGGTTGTTATAATCATGGTCGTTAGTGTTATAATCATAGTCGTGGTTGTTATAATCATTGTCGTGGTTGTTATAATCATGGTCGTGGTTGTTATATTCATGGCCGTGCTTGATATAATCATAGTCGTGGTTGTTATAATCATGGTCGTTAGTATTATAGTCAAGGCCATGGTTGCTATAATCTTATTCGTGGTTGTTATAATCATGGTCGTGGTTGTTATAATCATGGTCGTCGTTGGTATATTCATACCCGTGGGTGTTATAATCATGGTCGTGGTTGTTATAATAATGGCGTGGTTGTTATAATAATGGTCGTGGTTGTTATATTCATAGTCGTGGCTGTTATAATCATGGTCGTGGTTGTTATAATCATAGTCGTGGTTGTTATAATCATGGTCGTGGTTGTTATAATCATAGTCGTGGTTGTTATAATCATAGTCGTGGTCGTTATAATCATAGTCGTGGTTGTTATAATCATAGTTGTGGTTATGATCTTAGTCGTGGTTGTTATAATCATAGTCGTGGTTGTTTAAATAATATATGTGGTTGTTATAATCATGGTCATGGTTGTTATACTCATGGTCGTGGATGTTATAATCTTGTTCGTGGTTGTTATAATCATGATCATGGTTGTTATAATTATGGTCGTGGTTGTTATATTCATGGACGTGGTTATTATAATCATGGTCGTGGTTGTTATAATCATGGTCGTGATTGTTATAATCATGGTCGTGGTTGTTATAATCATGGTCGTGGTTGTTATAATCATGGTTGTGGTTGTTATAATCATGGTCATAGTTGTTGTAATCATAGTCGTGGTTGTTATAATCGTGGTCGTGGTTGTTATAATCATGGTCGTGGTTGCTATAATCATAGTCGTGGTTGTTATAATCATTGTCGTGGTTCTGATAATCATAGTCGTGGTTGTTATTATCATAGTCGTGGTTGTTATATTCATGGTCGTGGTTGCTCTAATAATGGTCGTGGTCGTTTTAATCATATACGTGGTTGTTATAATCATGGCAGTGGTTGTTAAAATCATAGTCGTGGTTGTTATAATCATGGTCATGGTTGTTATAATCATGGTCGTGGTTGTTATATTCATGGCCGTGCTTGTTATAATCATAGTCGTGGTTGTTATAATCATGGTCGTTAGTGTTATAATCATGGTCGTGGCTGTTATAATCATGGTTGTGGTTGTTATAATCATGGTCGTGGTTGTTATAATCATGGCCGTGGTTGCTAAAATCATAGTCGTGTTTCTTATAATCATGGTCGTGGTTGTTATAATCATAGTCTTGATTGTTATAATCATTGCCGTGGTTGTCAAAATCATGGTCGTGGTTGTTATATTCATAGTTTGCTTGATATAATCGTATTCGTGGTTGTTATAATCATGGTCGTTAGTGTTATAATCATGGTCGTGGTTGTTATAATCTTGGTCGTGGTTGTTATAGTCATGGTCGTGATTGTTATATTCATGGCCGAGCTTGTTTAATCATAGTCGTGGTTGTTATAATCATGGTCGTTAGTGTTATAATCAAGGCCGTGGTTGCTATAATCATAGTCGTGGTTGTTATAATCATGGTCGTGGTTGTTATAATCATGGTCGTGGTTGTTATATTCATGGCCATGCTTGTTATAATCAAAGTCGTGGTTGTTATAATCATGGTCGTGGTTGGTAACCTCATAGTATTGGTTGATATAATCATGGTCGTTAGTGTTATAATCGTGGTCGTGGTTGTTATAATCATGGTCGTGGTTGTTATAATCATGGTCGTTAGTGTTATAATCAAGGCCGTGGTTGCTATAATTATAGTCGTGGTTGTTATAATCATGGTCGTGGTTGTTATAATCATGGTCGTGGTTGTTATATTCTTGGCCATGCTTGTTATAATCAAAGTCGTGGTTGTTATAATCATGGTCGTGGTTGGTATAATCATAGTGGTGGTTGCTATAATCATGGTCGTTAGTGTTATAATCGTGGTCGAGGTTGTTATAATCATGGTCGTGGTTGTTATAATCATGGCCGTGGTTGCTATAATCATAGTCGCGGATGTTATAATCATGGTCGTTAGTGTTATAGTCATGGCCGTAGTTGCTATGATCATATTCGTGGTTGTTATAATCATGGTCGTGGTTGTTATAATCATGGTCGTCGTTGGTATAATCATACCCGTGGGTGTTATAATCATGGTCGTGGTTGTTATAATAATGGTCGTGGCTGTTATAATAATGGTTGTGGTTGTTATATTCATAGTCGTGGCTGTTATAATCATGGTCGTGGTTGTTATATTCATGGTCGTGGTTGTTATAATTACTGTAGTTGTTGTTATAATCATGGTCGTGGTTGATATAATCATAGGCGTGGTTGTTATAATAATGGTCGTGGTTGTTATATTCATGGCCGTGCTTGTTATAATCATAGTCCTGGTTGTTATAATCATGGTCGTGGTTGTTATATCATTGTCGGTAGTGTTATAATCATGGCCGTGGTTGCTATAATCATTGTCGTGGTTGTTATAATCATGGTCGTGGTTGTTATAATCATGGTCGTGGTTGTTATAATCATGGTCATGGTTGTTATAATCATAGTCGTGGTTGTTATAATCATGGTCGTGGTTGTTATAATCATATTCGTGGTTATTATAATCATGGTTGTGGTTGTTATAATCATGGTCATGGTTGTTATAATCATAGTAGTGGTTGTTATAATCATGGTCGTGGTTGTTATAATCATGGTCGTGGTTGTTCTAATCATAGTCAAGGTTGTTATAATCATTGTCGTGCTTCATATAATCATAGTCGTGGTTGTTATTATCATAGTCGTGGTTGTTATATTCATGGTCGTAGTTGCTATAATCATGGTCGTTGTCGTTATAATCATATTCACGGTTGTTATATTCATGATCGTGGTTGTTATAAACATAGTCGTGGTTGTTATATTCATGGTCATGGTTGTTATAATCATGGTCGTGGTTGTTATAATCATGGCCGTGCTTGTTATAATCATAGTCGTGGTTGTTATAATCTTGGTCGTTAGTATTATAATCATGGTCGTGGTTGTTATAATCATAGTCGTGGTTGTTATAATCATGGTCGTTAGTGTTATAATCATGGTCGTGGCTGTTATAATCATGGTTGTGGTTGTTATAATCATGGTCGTGGTTGTTATAATCATGGCCGTGGTTGATATAATCATAGTCGTGTTTGTTATAATCATGGTCGTGGTTGTAATAATCATAGTCGTGATTGTTATAATCATTGTCGTGGTTGTTATAATCATGGTCGTGGTTGTTATATTCATGGCCGTGCTTGATATAATCATAGTCGTGGTTGTTATAATCATGGTCGTTAGTGTTATAGTCATGGCCGTGGTTGCTATAATCATATTCGTGGTTGTTATAATCATGGTCGTGGTTGTTATAATCATGGTCGTCGTTGGTATAATCATACCCGTGAGTGTTATAATCATGGTCGTGGTTGTTATAATAAAGGTCGTGGTTGTTATAATAATGGTCGTGGTTGTTATATTCATAGTCGTGGCTGTTATGATCATGGTCGTGGTTGTTATAATCATAGTCAAGGTTGTTATAATCATGGTCGTGGTTGTTATAATCATGGGCGTCTTTGTTATAATCATGGTCGTGGTTGTTATAATCATGGTCATGGTTGTTATAATCATGGTTGTGGTTGTTATAATCATAGTTGTGGTTATGATCATAGTCGTGGTTGTTATAATCATAGTTGTGGTTATGATCTTAGTCGTGGTTGTTATAATCATAGTCGTGGTTGTTAAAATAATATATGTGGTTGTTATAATCATGGTCATGGTTGTTATACTCATGGTCGTGGTTGTTATAATCTTGTTCGTGGTTGTTATAATCATGGTCATGGTTGTTATAATTATGGTCGTGGTTTTTATATTAATGGACGTGGTTATTATAATCATGGTCGTGGTTGTTATAATCATGGTCGTGGTTGTTATAATGATGGTCGTGGTTGTTATAATCATGGTCGTGGTTGCTATAATCATAGTTCATGGATTTTATTATCATAGTCGTGGTTGTTATATTCATGGTCGTGGTTGCTCTAATAATGGTCGTGGTCGTTATAATCATATTCGTGGTTGTTATAATCATGGCCGTGGTTGTTAAAATCATAGTCGTGGTTGTTATAATCATGGTCATGGTTGTTATAATCATGGTCGTGGTTGTTATATTCACGGCCGTGCTTGTTATAATCATAGTCGTTGTTGTTATAATCATGGTCGTGGCTGTTATAATCATGGATGTGGTTGTTATAATCATGGTCGTGGTTGTTATAATCATGGCCGTGGTTGCTATAATCATAGTCGTGTTTCTTATAATCATGGTCGTGGTTGTTATAATCATAGTCGTGATTGTTATAATCATTGTCGTGGTTGTTATAATCATGGTCGTGGTTGTTATATTCATAGATTGCTTGATATAATCATAGTCGTGGTTGTTATAATCATGGTCGTTAGTATTATAATCATGGTCGTGGTTGTTATAATCTTGGCCGTGGTTGTTATAGTCATGGTCGTGGTTGTTATATTCATGGCCGTGCTTGTTATAATCATAGTCGTGCTTGTTATAATCATGGTCGTGTTTGTTATAATCATGGTCGTGGTTGTCATAATCATGGCCGTGTTTGTTATAATCATGGTCGTGGTTGTTATATTCATGGCCATGCTTGTTATAATCAAAGTCGTGATTGTTATAATCATAGTCGTGGTTGGTATAATTATAGTAGTGGTTGTTATAATCATGGTCGTTAGTGTTATAATCATGGTCGTGGTTGTTATAATCATGGTAGTGGTTGTTATAATCATGGTCGTTAGTGTTATAATCAAGGCGGTGGTTGCCATAATCATAGTCGTGGTTGTTATAATCATGGTCGTGTTTGTTATAATCATGGTCGTGGTTGTTATATTCATGGCCATGCTTGTTATAATCAAAGTCGTGATTGTTATAATCATAGTCGTGGTTGGTATAATTATAGTAGTGGTTGTTATAATCATGGTCGTTAGTGTTACAATCATAGTCGTGATTGTTTAAATCATAGCCGTGGTTGTTATAATCATGGTCGTGGTTGTTATAATCATGGTCTTGGTTGTTACAATCATGTTCGTGGTTGTTATAGTCATGGTCATGGTTGTTATAAGCATAGTCGTGGTTGTTATAATCATGGTTGTGGTTGTTATAATCATGGTCGTGGTTGTTCTAATCATAGTCATGGTTGTTATAATCATTATTGTGGTTCCTATAATCATAGTCGTGGTTTTTATTATCATAGTCGTGGTTGTTATATTCATGGTCGTGGTTGTTATAATCATAACCGTGCTTGTTATAATCATAGTCGTGGTTGTTATAATCATGGTCGTTAGTGTTATAATCATGGTCGTGGTTGTTATAATCATAGTCTGGTTGTTATAATCATGGTCGTTAGTGTTATAATCATGGTCGTGGCTGTTATAATCATGGTTGTGGTTGTTATAATCATGGTCGTGGTTGTTATAATCATGGCCGTGTTTGCTATAATCATAGTCGTGATTGTTATATTCATGGCCGAGCTTGTTATAATCATAGACGTGGTTGTTATAATCATGGTCGTTAGTCTTATAATCATGGTCGTGGTTGTTATAATCATGGTCGTGAATGTTATACTCATGGTCATGGTTATTATATTAATATCCGTTGTTGCTATAATCATAGTCGTGGTTGTTATAATCATGGTCGTGGTTGTTATAATCATAGACGTGATTGTTAAAATCATAGCCGTGGTTGTTATAATCATGGTCGTGGTTGTTATAATCATGGTCGTGGTTGTTACAATCATGTTCGTGGTTGTTATAGTCATGGTCATGGTTGTTATAAGCATAGTCGTGGTTGTTATAATCATGGTTGTGGTTGTTATAATCATGGTCGTGGTTGTTCTAATCATAGTCATGGTTGTTATAATCATTGTTGTGGTTCTTATAATCATAGTCGTGGTTTTTATTATCATTGTCGTGATTGTTATATTCATGGTCGTGGTTGTTATAATCATGGTCGTTAGTGTTATAATCATGGTCGTGGTTGTTATAATCATAGTCAGGTTGTTATAATCATGGTTGTGGTTGTTATAATCATGGTTGTGGTTGTTATAATCATGGTCGTGGTTGTTATTATCATGGCGGTGTTTGCTATGATCATAGTCGTGTTTGTTATAATCATGGTCGTGGTTGTTATAATTATAGTTGTGGTTGTTATAATCATGGTCTTTAGTGTTATAATCATGGTCGTGGCTGTTATAATCATGGTTGTGGTTGTTATACTCTTGGTCGTGGTTGTTATAATCATGGCCGTGTTTGCTATAATCATAGTCGTGTTTGTTATAATCATGGTCGTGGTTGTTATAATCATAGTCGTGATTGTTATAATCATTGTCGTGGTTGTTATAATCATGGTCGTGGTTGTTATATTCATTGACGTGCTTGATATAATCATAATCGTGGTTGTTATAATCATGGTCGTTAGTGTTATAGTCATGGCCGTGATTGCTATAATCATATTCGTGGTTGTTATGATCATGGTCGTTGTTGTTATATTTATGGCCGTGCTTGTTTTAATCATAGTCGTGGTTGTTATAATCATGGTCGTTAGTGTTTTAATCATGGTCGTGGATGTTATAATCGTAGTCGTGGTTGTTAAAATCATGGTCGTTATTGTTATAATCATGTTCGTGGTTGTTATAATCATGGTCGTGGTTGTTATAATCATCGTCGTGGTTCTTATAATCATTGTCGTGGTTCTTATAATCATAGTCGTGGTTGTTATTATCATAGTCGTGGTTGTTATATTCATGGTCGTGGTTGTTATAATCACTGTAGTTGTTGTTATAATCATGGTCGTGGTTGATATAATCATAGTCGTGGTTGTTATATTCATGGTCGTGGTTGTTATAATCACTGTAGTTGTTGTTATAATCATGGTCGTGAGTGTAATAATCATGGTCGCGGTTGTTATAATAATATTTGTGGTTGTTACAATCACGGTCATGGTCGTTATAATCATGGTCGTGGTTGTTATAATAATATTCGTGGTTATTATAATCATGGTTGTGGTTGTTATAATCATGGTCATGGTTGTTATAATCATAGTCGTGGTTGTTATAATCATGGTCGTGGTTGTTATAATCATGGTCGTGGTTGTTACAATCATGTTCGTGGTTGTTATAATCATGGTCATGGTTGTTATAATCATAGTCGTGGTTGTTATAATCATGGTCGTGGTTGTTATAATCATCGTCGTGGTTGTTCTAATCATAGCCATGGTGGTTATAATCATTGTCGTGGTTCTTATAATCATAGTCGTGGTTGTTATTATCATAGTCGTGGTTGTTATATTCATGGTCGTGGTTGCTATAATCATGGTCGTGGTGGTTATAATCATATTCGTGGTTGTTACATTCATGATCGTGGTTGTTATAATCATAGTCGTGGTTGTTATAGTCATGGTCATGGTTGTTATAATCATGGTCGTGGTTTTTATAATCATAGCCGTGCTTGTTATAATCATAGTCGTGGTTGTTATTATCATGGTCGTTAGTGTTATAGTCATGGTCGTGGTTGAAATATTCATGGCCGTGCTTGTTATAATCATAGTCGTGGTTGTTATAATCATAGTCGTTAGTGTTATAATCAAGGCCGTGGTTGCTATAATCATAGTCGTGGTTGTAATAATAATGGTCGTGGTTGTTACATTCATGGCCGTGCTTGTTATAATCATAGTCGTGGTTGTTATAATCATGGTCGTGGTTGTTATAATCATAGTCGTGGTTGTTATAATAATGGTTGTGGTTGTTATAATCATGGGTTGTTATAATCATTGTCGTGGTTGTTATAATCATGGTCGTGGTTGTTTTAATCATAGTTGTGGTTATGATCATAGTCGTGGTTGTTATAATCATAGTCGTGGTTGTTATAAACATAGTCGTGGTTGTTATAATCATGGTCGTGAGTGTAATAATCATGGTCGCGGTTGTTATAATTATATTTGTGGTTGTTATAATCAGTGTCATGGTTGTTATAATCATGGTCGTGGTTGTTATAATCATATTCGTGGTTATTAAAATCATGGTTGTGGTTGTTATAATCATGGTCATGGTTGTTATAATCATAGTAGTGGTTGTTATAATCATGGTCGTGGTTGTTATAATCATGGTCGTGGTTGTTCTAATCATAGTCATGATTGTTATAATCATTATCGTAGTTCATATAAACATAGTCGTGGTTGTTATTATCATAGTCGTGGTTGTAATATTCATGGTCGTGGTTGCTCTAATAATGGTCGTGGTCGTTATAATCATATTCGTGGTTGTTATAATCATGGCCGTGGTTGTTAAAATCATAGTCGTGGTTATTATAATCATGGTCATGGTTGTTATAATCATGGTCGTGGTTGTTATATTCACGGCCGTGCTTGTTATAATCATAGTCGTTGTTGTTATAATCATGGTCGTGGCTGTTATAATCATGGATGTGGTTGTTATAATCATGGTCGTGGGTGTTAAAATCATGGCCGTGGTTGCTATAATCATAGTCGTGTTTCTTATAATCATGGTCGTGGTTGTTATAATCATAGTCGTGATTGTTATAATCATTGTCGTGGTTGTTATAATCATGGTCGTGGTTGTTATATTCATAGATTGCTTGATATAATCATAGTCGTGGTTGTTATAATCATGGTCGTTAGTGTTATAATCATGGTCGTGGTTGTTATAATCTTGGCCGTGGTTGTTATAGTCATGGTCGTGGTTGTTATATTCATGGCCGTGCTTGTTATAATCATAGTCGTGGTTGTTATAATCATGGTCGTGTTTGTTATAATCATGGTCGTGGTTGTTATAATCATGGCCGTGTTTGTTATAATCATGGTCGTGGTTGTTATATTCATGGCCATGCTTGCTATAATCAAAGTCGTGATTGTTATAATCATAGTCGTGGTTGGTATAATTATAGTAGTGGTTGTTATAATCATGGTCGTTTGTTATAATCATGGTCGTGGTTGTTATAATCATGGTAGTGGTTGTTATAATCATGGTCGTTAGTGTTATAATCAAGGCGGTGGTTGCTATAATCATAGTCGTGGTTGTTATAATCATGGTCGTGTTTGTTATAATCATGGTTGTGGTTGTTATATTCATGGCCATGCTTGTTATAATCAAAGTCGTGATTGTTATAATCATAGTCGTGGTTGGTATAATTATAGTAGTGGTTGTTATAATCATGGTCGTTAGTGTTATAATCCTGGTCGTGGTTGTTATAATCACGGTAGTGGTTGTTATAATCATGGTCGTGGTTGTTATAATCATGGTCGTGGTTGTTATAATCATAGTCGTGATTGTTAAAATCATAGCCGTGGTTGTTATAATCATGGTCGTGGTTGTTATAATCATGGTTTTGGTTGTTACAATCATGTTCGTGGTTGTTATAGTCATGGTCATGGTTGCTATAAGCATAGTCGTGGTTGTTATAATCATGGTTGTGGTTGTTATAATCATGCTCGTGGTTGTTCTAATCATAGACATGGTTGTTATAATCATTATTGTGGTTCTTATAATCATAATCGTGGTTTTTATTATCATTGTCGTGGTTGTTATATTCATGGTCGTGGTTGTTATAATCATAACCGTGCTTGTTATAATCATAGTCGTGGTTGTTATAATCATGGTCGTTAGTGTTATAATCATGGTCGTGGTTGTTATAATCATAGTCTGGTTGTTATAATCATGGTCGTTAGTGTTATAATAATAGTCGTGATTGTTATAATCATTGTCGTGGTTGTTATAATCATGGTCGTGGTTGTTATATTCATAGATTGCTTGATATAATCATAGTCGTGGTTGTTATAATCATGGTCGTTGGTGTTATAATCATGGTCGTGCTTGTTATAATCCTGGCCGTGTTTGTTATAATCATGGTCGTGGTTGTTATAATCATGGTCGTGTTTGTTATAATCATGGTTGTGGTTGTTATATTCATGGCCATGCTTGTTATAATCAAAGTCGTGATTGTTATAATCATAGTCGTGGTTGGTATAATTATAGTAGTGGTTGTTATAATCATGGTCGTTAGTGTTATAATCATGGTCGTGGTTGTTATAATCATGGTAGTGGTTGTTATAATCATGGTCGTGGTTGTTATAATCATGGTCGTGGTTGTTATAATCATAGTCGTGATTGTTAAAATCATAGCCGTGGTTGTTATAATCATGGTCGTGGTTGTTATAATCATGGTTTTGGTTGTTACAATCATGTTCGTGGTTGTTATAGTCATGGTCATGGTTGTTATAAGCATAGTCGTGGTTGTTATAATCATGGTTGTGGTTGTTATAATCATGCTCGTGGTTGTTCTAATCATAGACATGGTTGTTATAATCATTATTATGGTTCTTATAATCATAGTCGTGGTTTTTATTATCATAGTCGTGGTTGTTATATTCATGGTCGTGGTTGTTATAATCATAGCCGTGCTTGTTATAATCATAGTCGTGGTTGTTATAATCATGGTCGTTAGTGTTATAATCATGGTCGTGGTTGTTATAATCATAGTCTGGTTGTTATAATCATGGTCGTTAGTGTTATAATCATAGTCGTGGCTGTTATAATCATGGTTGTGGTTGTTATAATCATGGTCGTGGTTGTTATAATCATGGCCGTGTTTGCTATAATCATAGTCGTGATTGTTATATTCATGGTCGTGCTTGTTATAATCATAGTCGTGGTTGTTATAATCATGGTCGTTAGTCTTATAATCATGGTCGTGGTTGTTATAATCATGGTCGTGGTTGTTATAATCATGGTCGTGGTTGTTATAATCATGGCCGTTGTTGCTATAATCATAGTCGTGGTTGTTATAATCATGGTCGTGGTTGTTATAATCATTGTCGTGGTTGTTATAGTCATGGTCATGGTTGTTATAATCATAGTCGTGGTTGTTATAATCATGGTTGTGGTTGTTATAATCATGGTCGTGGTTGTTATAATCATTGTCATGGTTGTTATAATCATTGTTGTGGTTCTTATAATCATAGTCGTGGTTTTTATTATCATTGTCGTGGTTGTTATATTCATGGTCGTGGTTGTTATAATCACAGCCGTGCTCATTATAATCATAGTCGTGGTTGTTATAATCATGGTCGTTAGTGTTATAATCATGGTCGTGGTTGTTATAATCATAGTCTGGTTGTTATAATCATGGTTGTGGTTGCTATAATCATGGTTGTGGTTGTTATAGTTATGGTCGTGGCTGTTATAATCATGGCGGTGTTTGCTATAATCATAGTCGTGTTTGTTATAATCATGGTCGTGGTTGTTATAATCATAGTTGTGGTTGTTATAATCATGGTCTTTAGTGTTATAATCATGGTCGTGGCTGTTATAATCATGGTTGTGGTTGTTATAATCATGGTCGTGGTTGTTATAATCATGGCCGTGTTTGCTATAATCATAGTCGTGGTTGTTATAATCATGGTCGTGGTTGTTATAATCATAGTCGTGATTGTTATAATCATTGTCGTGGTTGTTATAATCATGGTCGTGGTTGTTATATTCATTGACGTGCTTGATATAATCATAGTCGTGGTTGTTATAATCATGGTCGTTAGTGTTATAGTCATGGCCGTGATTGCTATAATCATATTCGTGGTTGTTATGATCATGGTCGTTGTTGTTATATTTATGGCCGTGCTTGTTATAATCATAGTCGTGGTTGTTATAATCATGGTCGTTAGTGTTTTAATCATGGTCGTGGTTGTTATAATCATGGTCGTGGTTGTTATAATCATGGTCGTGGTTGTTATAATCATGGTCGTGGTTGTTATAATCATGGTCGTGTTGTTATAATCATTGTCGTGGTTGTTATAATCATGGTCGTGGTTGTTATAATCATAGTCGTGGTTGTTATCATAGTCGTGGTTGTTATAATCATAGTCGTGGTTGTTATAATCATAGTCGTGGTTGTTATAATCATGGTCGTGGTGTATAATCATGGTCGTGGTTGTTATAATCATAGTTGTGGTTGTTATAATCATGGTCGTGGTTGTTATAATCATGGTCGTGGTTGTTATAATCATGTCGTGGTTGTTATAATCATGGTTGTGGTTGTTATAATCATGGTCGTGGTTGTTATAATCATAGTCGTGGTTGTTATAATCATGGTCGTGGTTGTTATAATCATGGTCGTGGTTGTTATAATCATAGTCGTGGTTGTTATAATCATAGTCGTGTTTATAATCATAGTCGTGGTTGTTATAATCATAGTCGTGGTTGTTATAATCATGGTCGTGGTTGTTATAATCATGGTCGTGGTTGTTATAATCATAGTCGTGGTTGTTATAATCATGGTCGTGGTTGTTATAATCATAGTCGTGGTTGTTATAATCATGGTCGTGGTTGTTATAATCATGGTCGTGGTTGTTATAATCATGGCCGTGCTTGTTATAATCATAGTCGTGGTTGTTATAATCATGGTCGTGGTTGTTATAATCATGGTCGTGGTTGTTATAATCATGGTCGTGGTTGTTATAATCATGGTCGTTGTGTTATAATCATGGTCGTGGTTGTTATAATCATGGTCGTGGTTGTTATAATCATGGTCGTGGTTGTTATAATCATGGTCATGGTTGTTATAATCATAGTCGTGGTTGTTATAATCATGGTCGTGGTTGTTATAATCATAGTCGTGGTTGTTATAATCATTGTCGTGGTTGTTATAATCATGGTCGTGGTTGTTATATTCATGGCCGTGCTTGTATAATCATAGTCGTGGTTGTTATAATCATGGTCGTTAGTGTTATAATCATAGTCGTGGTTGTTATAATCATAGTCGTGGTTGTTATAATCATGGTCGTGGTTGTTATAATCATGGTCGTGGTTGTTATAATCATAGCCGTGGTTGTTATAATCATGGTCGTGGTTGTTATAATCATGGTCGTGGTTGTTATAATCATTGTCGTGGTTGTTATAATCATAGTCGTGGTTGTTATAATCATGGTCGTGGTTGTTATAATCATAGTCGTGGTTGTTATAATCATGGTCGTGGTTGTTATAATCATGGTCGTGGTTGTTATAATCATGGTCGTGGTTGTTATAATCATGGTCGTGGTTGTTATAATCATGGTCGTGGTTGTTATAATCATAGTCGTGGTTATGATCATAGTCGTGGTTGTTATAATCATAGTCGTGGTTGTTATAATCATAGTCGTGGTTGTTATAATCATAGTTGTGGTTATATCTAGTCGTGGTTGTTATAATCATGTCGTGGTTGTTATAATCATATTTGGTTGTTATAATCATGGTCATGGTTGTTATAATCATGGTCGTGGTTGTTATAATCATGGTCGTGGTTGTTATAATCATGGTCGTGGTTGTTATAATCATGGTCGTGGTTGTTATAATCATGGTCGTGGTTGTTATAATCATGGTCGTGGTTGTTATAATCATGGTCGTGGTTGTTATAATCATGGTCGTGGTTGTTATAATCATGGTTGTGGTTGTTATAATCATGGTCATGGTTGTTATAATCATAGTCGTGGTTGTTATAATCATTGTCGTGGTTGTTATAATCATGGTCGTGGTTGTTATAATCATAGTCGTGGTTGTTATAATCATGGCCGTGGTTGTTATAATCATAGTCGTGGTTGTTATAATCATGGTCGTGGTTGTTATAATCATGGTCGTGGTTGTTATAATCATGGCCGTGGTTGTTATAATCATAGTCGTTGTTGTTATAATCATGGTCGTGGCTGTTATAATCATGGTCGTGGTTGTTATAATCATGGTCGTGGTTGTTATAATCATGGCCGTGGTTGCTATAATCATAGTCGTGTTTGTTATAATCATGGTCGTGGTTGTTATAATCATAGTCGTGATTGTTATAATCATTGTCGTGGTTGTTATAATTATGGTCGTGGTTGTTATATTCATAGCCGTGCTTGATATAATCATAGTCGTGGTTGTTATAATCATGGTCGTTAGTGTTATAATCATGGTCGTGGTTGTTATAATCATGGTCGTGGTTGTTATAATCATGGTCGTGGTTGTTATAATCATGGCCGTGCTTGTTATAATCATAGTCGTGGTTGTTATAATCATGGTCGTGGTGTTATAATCATGGTCGTGGTTGTTATAATCATAGTCGTGGTTGTTATAATCATGGTCGTGGTTGTTATAATCATGGTCGTGGTTGTTATAATCATGGTCATGGTTGTTATAATCATAGTCGTGGTTGTTATAATCATGGTCGTGGTTGTTATAATCATAGTCGTGGTTGTTATAATCATGGTCGTGGTTGTTATAATCATGGTCGTGGTTGTTATAATCATGGTCGTGGTTGTTATAATCATAGTCGTGGTTGTTATAATCATGGTCGTGGTGTTATAATCATAGTCGTGGTTGTTATAATCATAGTCGTGGTTGTTATAATCATGGTCGTGGTTGTTATAATCATGGTCGTGGTTGTTATAATCATGGTCGTGGTTGTTATAATCATGGTCGTGGTTGTTATACTCATGGTCGTGGTTGTTATAATCATGGTCGTTGTTGTTATAATCATAGTCGTGGTTGTTATAATCATGGTCGTGGTTGTTATAATCATAGTCGTGGTTGTTATAATCATGGTCGTGGTTGTTATAATCATGGTCGTGGTTGTTATAATCATGGTCGTGGTTGTTATAATCATGGTCGTGGTTGCTATAATCATGGTTGTGGTTGGTATTATCATGGTCATAGTTGTTGTAATCATAGTCGTGGTTGTTATAATCATTGTCGTGGTTCTTATAATCATAGTCGTGGCTGTTATAATCATATTCGTGGTTGTTATAATCATGGCCGTGGTTGTTAAAATCATAGTCGTGGTTGTTATAATCATGGTCATGGTTGTTATAATCATGGTCGTGGTTGCTATATTCATGGCCGTGCTTGTTATAATCATAGTCGTTGTTGTTATAATCATTGTTGTGGCTGTTATAATCATGGTTGTGGTTGTTATAATCATGGTCGTGGTTGTTATAATCATGGCCGTGGTTGCTATAATCATAGTCGTGTTTCTTATAATCATGTTCGTGGTTGTTATAATCATAGTCGTGATTGTTATAATCATTGTCGTGGTTGTTATAATCATGGTCGTGGTTGTTATATTCATAGTTTGCTTGATATAATCATAGTGGTGGTTGTTATAATCATGGTCGTTAGTGTTATAATCATGGTCGTGGTTGTTATAATCTTGGTCGTGGTTGTCATAGTCATGGTCGTGGTTGTTATATTCATGGCCGTGCTTGTTATAATCATAGTCGTGGTTGTTATAATTATGATCGTTCGTGTTATAATCAGGGCCGTGGTTGCTATAATCATAGTCGTGGTTGTTATAATCATGGTCGTGGTTGTTATAATCATGGTCGTGGTTGTTATATTCATGGCCATGCTTGTTATAATCAAAGTCGTGGTTGTTATAATCATGGTCGTGGTTGGTATAATCATAGTAGTGGTAGTTATAATCATGGTCGTTAGTGTTATAATCATGGTCGTGGTTGTTATAGGCATGGCCGTGGTTGCTATAATCATAGTCGCGGTTGTCATAAACATGGTCATGGTCTTATAATCATATTCGTGATTGTTATAATCATAGTCGTGGTTGTTATAATCATAGGCGTGGTTGTAATAATCATGGTCGTTAGTCTTATAATCAGGGTCGTGGTTGTTATAATCATGGTCGTGAATGTTATACTCATGGTCATGGTTATTATAATAATGGCCGTTGTTGCTATAATCATAGTCGTGGTTGTTATAATCATGGTCGTGGTTGTTATAATCATAGTCGTGATTGTTAAAATCATAGCCGTGGTTGTTATAATCATGGTCGTGGTGGTTATAATCATGGTCGTGGTTGTTACAATCATGTTCGTGGTTGTTATAATCATGGACATGGTTGTTATAAGCATAATCGTGGTTGTTATTATCATTGTTGTGGTTCTTATAATCATAGTCGTGGTTATTATTATCATAGTCGTGGTTGTTATAATCATGGTCGTGGTTGTTATAATCATAGCCGTGCTTGTTATAATCATAGTCGTGGTTGTTATAATCATGGTCGTTAGTGTTATAATCATGGTCGTGGTTGTTATATTCATAGTCTGGTTGTTATAATCATAGTCGTTAGATTTATAATCATGGTCGTGGCTGTTATAATCATGGTTGTGGTTGTTATAATCATGGTCGTGGTTGTTATAATCATGGCCTTGGTTGCTATAATCATTGTCGCGTTTGTTATAATCATGGTTGTGGTTGTTATAATCATAGTCGTGGTTGTTATAATCATGGTAGTTAGTGTTATAATCATAGTCGTGGCTGTTATAATCATGGTTGTGGTTGTTATAATCTTGGTCGTGGTTGTTATAATCATGGCCGTGGTTGCTATAATCATAGTCGTGTTTGTTAGAATCATGCTCGTGGTTGTTATAATCATAGTCGTGGTTGTTATAATCATGGTAGTTAGTGTTATAATCATGGTCGTGGCTGTTATAATCATAGTCGTGATTGTTATGATCATGGTCGTTAGTGTTATAGTCATGGCCGTGATTGCTATAATCATATTCGTGGTTGTTATGATCATGGTCGTTGCTGTTGTATTTATGGCCGTGCTTGTTATAATCATAGTCGTGGTTGTTATAAGCATGGTCGTTAGTGTTATAATCATGGTCGTGGTTGTTATAATCGTAGTCGTGGTTCTTAAAATCATGGTCGTTAATCTTAAAATCATATTCGTGGTTGTTATAATCATGTTCGTGGTTGTTATAATCATGGTCGTGGTTGTAATAATCATGGTCGTGGTTGTTATAATCATAGTCGTGGTTCTTATAATCATTGTCGTGGTTCTTATAATCATAGTCGTGGTTGTTAATATCATTGTCATGGTTGTTATATTCATGGTCGTGTTTGTTATAATCACTGTAGTTGTTGTTATAATCATGGTCGTGGTTGTAATAATCATGGTCGTGAGGGTAATAATCATGGTCGCGGTTGTTATAATAATATTTGTGGTAGTTACAATCATGGTCATTGTTGTTATAATCATGGTCGTGGTTGTTATAATCATGGTCGTGGTTGTTCTAATCATGGTCATGGTTGTTATAATCATTGTCGAGGTTCATATGATCATAGTCGTAGTTGTTATTATCATAGTCGTGGTTGTTATATTCATGGTCGTGGTTGCTATAATCATGGTCGTGGTCGTTATAATAATATTCACGGTTGTTATATTCATGATCGTGGTTATTATAAACATAGTCGTGGTTGTTATAAACATGGTCATGGTTGTTATAATCATGGTCGTGGTTGTTATAATCATGGCCGTGCTTGTTATAATCATAGTCGTGGTTGTTATAATCATGGTCGTGGTTGTTATAATCATAGTCGTGATTGTTATAATCATTGTCGTGGTTGTTATAATCATGGTCGTGGTTGTTATATTCATGGCCATGCTTGATATAATCATAGTCGTGGTTGTTATAATCATGGTCGTTAGTGTTATAGTCATGGCCGTGGTTGCTATAATCATATTCGTGGGTGTTATAATCATGGTCGTGGTTGTTATAATCATGGTCGTCGTTGGTATAATCATACCCGTGGGTGTTATAATCATGGTCGTGGTTGTTATAATAAAGGTCGTGTTTGTTATAATAATGGTCGTGGTTGTTATATTCATAGTCGTGGCTGTTATGATCATGGTCGTGGTTGTTATAATCATAGTCATGGTTGTTATAATCATGGTCGTGGTTGTTATAATCATGGGCGTGTTTGTTATAATCATGGTTGTGGTTGTTATAATCATAGTTGTGGTTATGATCATAGTCGTGGTTGTTATAATCATAGTCGTGGTTGTTATAATCATAGTCGTGGTTGTTATAATCATAGTTGTGGTTATGATCTTAACCGTGGTTGTTATAATCATAGTCGTGGCTGTTAAAATAATATATGTGATTATTATAATCATGGTCATGGCTGTTATACTCATGGTCGTGGTTGTTATAATCTTGTTCGTGGTTGTTATAATCATGGTCATGGTTGTTATAATTATGGTCGTGGGTGTTATATTAATGGACGTGGTTGTTATAATCATGGTCGTGGTTGATATAATCATGGTCGTGGTTCTTATAATCATGGTCGTGGTTGTTGTAATCATGGTTGTGGTTGTTATTATCATGGTCATAGTTGTTGTAATCATAGTCGTGGTTGTTATAATCGTGGTCGTGGTTGTTATAATCATGGTCGTGGTTGTTATAATCATAGTCGTGGTTGTTATAATCATTGTCGTGGTTCTTATAATCATAGTCGTGGTTGTTATTATCATAGTCGTGGTTGTTATATTCATGGTCGTGGTTGCTCTAATAATGGTCGTGTTCGTTATAATCATATTCGTGGTTGTTATAATCATGGCCGTGGTTGTTAAAATCATAGTCGTGCTTGTTATAATCATGGTCATGGTTGCTATAATCATGTTCGTGGTTGTTATATTCATGGCCGTGCTTGTTATAATCATAGTCATTGTTGTTATAATCATGGTCGTAGCTGTTATAATCATGGTTGTGGTTGTTATAATCATGGTCGTGGTTGTTATAATCATGGCCGTGGTTGCTATAATCAAAGTCGTGTTTCTTATAATCATGGTCGTGGTTGTTATAATCATAGTCGTGATTGTTATAATCACTGTCGTGGTTGTTATAATCATACTCGTGGTTGTTATATTCATAGTTTGCTTGATATAATCATAGTCGTGGTTGTTATATCATGGTCGTTAGTGTTATAATCATGGTCGTGGTTGTTATAATCTTGGTCGTGGTTGTTATAGTCATGGTCGTGGTTGTTATATTCATGGCCGTGCTTGTTATAATCATAGTCGTGGTTGTTATAATCATGGTCGTTAGTGTTATAATCAAGGCCGTGGTTGCTATAATCATAGTCGTGGTTGTTATAATCATGGTCGTGGTTGTTATAATCATGGTCGTGGTTGTTTATTCATGGCCATGCTTGTTATAATCAAAGTCGTGGTTGGTATATTCATAGTAGTGGTTGTTATAATCATGGTCGTTAGTGTTATAATCATGGTTGTTGTTGATATAATCATGGTAGTGGTTGTTATAATCATGGTCGTGGTTGTTATAATCATGTCCGTGGTTGCTATAATCATAGTCGCGGTTGTTATAATCACAGTCGTGGTTGTTATAATCATATTCGTGATTGTTATAATCATAGTCGTGGTTGTTATAATCATGGTTGTGGTTGTTATATTCATGGCCGTGCTTGTTATAATCATAGACGTGGTTGTTATAATCATTTTCGTTAATCTTATAATCATGGTCGTGGTTGTTATAATCATGGTCGTGAATGTTATACTCATGGTCATGGTTATTATATTAATATCCGTTGTTGCTATAATCATAGTCGTGGTTGTTATAATCATGGTCGTGGTTGTTATAATCATAGTCGTGATTGTTAAAATCATAGCCGTGGTTGCTATAATCATGGTCGTGGTTGCTATAATGATGGTCGTGATTGTTACAATCATGTTCGTGGTTGTTATAATCATGGTCATGGTTGTTATAAGCATAGTCGTGGTTGTTATAATCATGGTTGTGGTTGTTATAATCATGGTCATGGTTGTTCTAATCATAGTCATGGTTGTTATAATCATTGTTGTGGTTCTTATAATCATAGTCGTGGTTTTCATTATCATAGTCGTGGTTGTTATATTCATGGTCGTGGTTGTTATAATCATAGCCGTGCTTGTTATAATCATAGTCGTAGTTGTTATAATCATGGTCGTTAGTGTTATAATCATGGTCGTGGTTGTTATAATCATAGTCTGGTTGTTATAATCATGGTCGTTAGTGTTATAATCATGGTCGTTAGTGTTATAATCATGGTCGTGGCTGTTATAATCATGGTTGTGGTTGTTATAATCATGGTCGTGGTTGTTATAATCATGGCCGTGTTTGCTATAATCATAGTCGTGTTTGTTATAATCATGGTCGTTAGTGTTATAATCATGGTCGTGGCTGTTATAATCATGGTTGTGGTTGTTATAATCTTGGTCGTGGTTGTTATAATCATGCCCGTGTTTGCTATAATCATAGTTGTGTTTGTTATTATCATGGTCGTGGTTGTAATAATCATAGTCGTGATTGTTATAATCATTGTCGTGGTTGTTATAATCATGGTCGTGGTTGTTATATTCATTGACGTGCTTGATATAATCATATTCGTGGTTGTTATAATCATGGTCGTTAGTGTTATAGTCATGGCCGTGATTGCTATAATCATATTCGTGGTTGTTATGATCATGGTCGTGGTTGTTATATTTATGGCCGTGCTTGTTATAATCATAGTCGTGGTTGTTATAATCACGGTCGTTTGTGTTATAATCATGGTCGTGGTTCTTATAATCGTAGACGTGGTTGTTAATATCATGGTCGTTATTGTTATAATCATGGTCGTGGTTATTATAATCATGTTCGTGGTTGTTATAATCATGGTCGTGGTTGTTATAATCATAGTCGTGGTTCTTATAATCATTGTCGTGGTTCTTATAATCATAGTCGTCTTTGTTATTATCATAGTCGTGGTTGTTATATTCATGGTCGTGGTTGCTATAATCATGTTCTTGGTTGTTATAATCATATTGGTGATTGTTATAATCATAGTCGTGGTTGTTATAATCATGGTTGTGGTTGTTATATTCATGGCCGTGCTTGTTATAATCATAGACGTGGTTGTTATAATCATGGTCGTTAGTCTTATTATCATGGTCGTGGTTGTTATAATCATGGTCGTGAATGTTATACTCATGGTCGTGGTTGTTTTAATCATAGTTGTGGTTATGATCATAGTCGTGGTTGTTATAATCATGGTCGTGGTTGTTATAATCATATTCGTGATTGTTATAATCATAGTCGTGGTTGCTATAATCATGGTTGTGGTTGTTATGTTCATGGCCGTGCTTGTTATAATCATAGTAGTGGTTGTTATAATCATGGTCGTCAGTGTTATAATCATGGTCGTGGTTGTTATAATCATGGTCGTGGTTGTTATAATCATGGTCGTGGTTGTTATAATCATGGCCGTGGTTGCTATAATCATAGTCGCGGTTGTTATAATCATGTTCTTGGTTGTTATAATCATATTCGTGATTGTTATAATCATAGTCGTGGTTGTTATAATCATGGTTGTGGTTGTTATATTCATGGCCGTGCTTGTTATAATCATAGACGTGGTTGTTATAATCATGGTCGTTAGTCTTATAATCATGGTCGTGGTTGTTATAATCATGGTCGTGAATGTTATACTCATGGTCGTGGTTGTTTTAATCATAGTTGTGGTTATGATCATAGTCGTGGTTGTTATAATCATAGTCGTGGTTGTTATAATCATAGTCGTGGTTGTTCTATTCATGGTCGTGAGTGTAATAATCATGGTCGCGGTTGTTATAATAATATTTGTGGTTGTTATAATCATGGTCGTGGCTGTTATAATCATGGTCGTGGTTGTTATAATCATGGTCGTGGTTGTTATAATCATGGCCGTGGTTGATATAATCATAGTCGTGTTTGTTATAATCAGGGTCGTGTTGTAATAATCATAGTCGTGATTGATATAATCATGGTCGTGGTTGTTATAATAATGGTCGTGGTTCTTATAATAATGGTCGTGGTTGTTATATTCATAGTCGTGGCTGTTATAATTATGGTCGTGGTTGTTATAATCATAGTCGTGGTTGTTATAATCATGGTCGTGGTTGTTATAATCATAGGCGTGTTTGTTATAATCGTGGTCGTGGTTGTTATAATCATGGTCATGGTTGTTATAATCATAATTGTGGTTATGATCATAGTCGTGGTTGTTATAATCATAGTCGTGGTTGTTATAATCATAGTCGTGGTTGTTATAATCATTATCGTGGTTGTTATAATCATAGTTGTGGTTATGATCTTAGTCGTGGTTGTTTTAATCATAGTCGTGATTGTTAAAATAATATATGTGGTTGTTATAATCATGGTCGTGGTTGTTATACTTATGGTAGTGGTTGTTATAATCTTGTTCGTGGTTATTATAATCATGGTCATGGTTGTTATAATTATGGTCGTGGTTGTTATATTCAAGGACGTGGTTATTATAATCATGGTCGTGGTTGTTATAATCATGGTCGTGGTTGTTATAATCATGGTCGTGGTTGCTATAATCATGGTCGTGGTTGTTATAATCATGGTTGTGGTTGTTATAATCATAGTCATAGTTGCTGTTTTCATAGTTGCGGTTGTTATAATCGTGGTCGTGGTAGTTATAATCATGGTCGTGGTTGTTATAATCATTGTCGTGGTTCTTATAATCATAGTCGTGGTTGTTATTATCATAGTCGTGGTTGTTATAATCATGGTCGTGGTTGTTAAAATCATAGTCGTGGTTGTTATAATCATGGTCATGGTTGTTATAATCACGGTCGTGGTTGTTATAATCATATTCGTGGTTATTATAATCATGGTTGTGGTTGTTATAATCATGGTCATGGTTGTTATAATCATAGTAGTGGTTGTTATAATCATTGTCGTGGTTCATATGATCATAGTCGTGGTTGTTATTATCATAGTCGTGGTTGTTCTATTCATGGTCGTGGTTGCTATAATCATGGTCGTGGTCGTTATAATCACATTCCCCTTTGTTATATTCATGATCGTAGTTGTTATAAACATAGTCGTGGCTGTTATAATCATGGTTATGGTTGTTATAATCATGGTCGTGGATGTTATAATCATGGCCGTGCTTATTATAATCATAGTCGTGGTTGTTATAATCTTGGTCGTTAGTATTATTATAATGGTCGTGGTTGTTATAATCATAGTCGTGGTTGTTATAATCATGGTCGTTAGTGTTATAATCATGGTCGTGGCTGCTATAATCATGGTTGTGGTTGTTATAATCATGGTCGTGGTTGTTATAATCATGGCCGTGGTTGATATAATCATAGTCGTGTTTGTTATAATCAGGGTCGTGGTTGTAATAATCATAGTCGTGATTGATATAATTATTGTCGTGGTTGTTATAATAATGGTCGTGGTTGTTATAATCATGGTCGTCGTTCGTATAATCATACCCGTGGGTGTTATAATCATGGTCGTGGTTGTTATAATAATGGTCGTGGTTCTTATAATAATGGTCGTGGTTGTTATATTCATAGTCGTAGCTGTTATAATTATGGTCGTGGTTGTAATAATCATAGTCGTGGTTGTTATAATCATGGTCGTGGTTGTTATAATCATAGGCGTGTTTGTTATAATCGTGGTCGTGGTTGTTATAATCATGGTCATGGTTGTTATAATCAGAATTGTGGTTATGATCATAGTCGTGGTTGTTATAATCATAGTCGTGGTTGTTATAATCATAGTCGTGGTTGTTATAATCATAGTCGTGGTTGTTATAATCATATAGTTGTGGTTATGATCTTAGTCGTGGATGTTTTAATCATAGTCGTGGTTGTTAAAATAATATATGTGGTTGTTATAATCATGGTCGTGGTTGTTATACTTATGGTCGTGGTTGTTATAATCTTGTTCGTGGTTATTATAATCATGGTCATGGTTGTTATAATTATGGTCGTGGTTGTTATATTCATGGACGTGGTTATTATAATCATGGTCGTGGTTGCTATAATCATGGTCGTGGTTGTTATAATCATGGTCGTGGTTGCTATAATCATGGTCGTGGTTGTTATAGTCATGGTTGTGGTTGTTATAATCATGGTCATAGCTGCTGTAATCATAGTCGCGGTTGTTATAATCGTGGTCGTGGTAGTTATAATCATGGTCGTGGTTGTTATAATCATAGTCGTGGTTGTTATAATCATTGTCGTGATTCTTATAATCATAGTCGTGGTTGTTATTATCATAGTCGTGGTTGTTATATTCATGGTCGTGGTTGCTCTAATAATGGTCGTGGTCGTTATAATCATATTCGTGGTTGTTATAATCATAGTTGTGGTTATGATCAAAGTCGTGGTTGTTATAATCATAGTCGTGGTTGTTATAATCATAGTCGTGGTTGTTATAATCATAGTTGTGGTTATGATCTTAACCGTGGTTGTTAT